>QLOH01000516.1:0-600000 GCA_026901365.1 Sesbania bispinosa | reverse complement strand
AGTGCGAACTAAATATCTTCCAACCCAGACATCGTATCGAAGATCCAACCTTTCAGCATGAAGAACCAGATGTTCCAGACTAGCTGTCAAAATTTCAGCCCGATCCAACGGTGAACGAATCAGCAGTCGTTGTTTTATAGTCGCTGCTCTGTGTAAAAACGGGAATGATTTTCCTCTAGTGCGAACTAAATATCTCCTAACTCAGACTTTGTATCGATGATCCAACCGTTCAGAATGAAGAACCAGACGTTCCGAACCATCTGTCAAAATTTCAGCCCAATCCAACGGTGAAAGAATCTGAACTCGCTGCTTTGTGTAAAAACGGGAATGACTTTCCTCTACCTTCTTCTTCAATCCCTACTCAAATCCTCAAGTTCCTAATTCAATTAAACTCATTTTTACCGATTAAATTCACTGAAAACATCAATTATTTCAATGGATTACATTTAATTCAACAATCGTTCAATTATGAATCTCACCCCCAAATCCTAATTTTTATCCCTTTTCGCTATGCTCACTGCCAACACCCAATTCATCATGGTCATCATATGCATACATCAAATCAATCACATACCAAACTCACAACACATAATTCACATATAAGTTCTCAAATTTAGAATTCTTATAGGGTTTTATGGTTGCCCTCACTACCCAAGCACTCCCACATGCACATACAAGCAGCACCATTCCCCCCACCGTACCTTAGAGTTGACGATTAAAAAAACAAAAGGGAGCACTCCACTCCCTTGATGATCTACTCTGCTACACCTTCCCCGTGTGAAGTTGCTTCTCTCCTCTTAGGGATTGGTTATCTGACGTTTGAAAGCTAATAAGGTGAAATAGATAACCTCCCCTATTTAAATACCTAACCGAGTTGGGCCTACTCCTACCCACTCATTACTTTTTTTAATTAAATAATATCTTTTTTCTGAAACATAATAATATAATGATATTATTATTATTTTCTTCATAAATCTTATTTTATTTTATTTATTCATTAGGAATTATTAGGATATTATAGAGTCCTTATCCATCTACATTCAAATTTAAATTCAAATCTTATAATTAAATCTTATCCTAAATTTGTATTGATTCTTACCCTTAATCCTTGTGATCTCAGTATTCCTAAAATCTGATCCAAATTTAAAACACTAACCATATCCCTCTCATAAGATTATCATTATTAATCCTGATATTATTTTATTAATATAACAATTACTATATTTATAACAATTAATGTTAATTGCAATCTTATGATTTATCTCTTAATAATATTATTATTATATTCAATATAAATATATTTGATTAAGATCCTAATAATCTGATGTCTCTCCTAATATTTATAATTTTATATTATTATTAACCCATAAATACAGTTATATTAATATTTACTATTATTATTATGTAACTTCCATTTTTACAGCTAACGTCATCGTATTATATTTTTAAATTTCTAAATTTTGGGATGTCACAACTCTACCCCCTAAGAAAAAAATTCGTCCTCGAATTTTGTCTTACTATTCTCTTAGATTGAAGTCTATGACACTAAGTATTGATAACCTATAGCTTGGGTTGGATATCATGTTTCTATTATTAATAATTGTAAACTAACTATTTGAAGTCTATAATAAATTATATTCCTAAACTAAATCCATCTAATCATCAGTCAAATTTCCCATAAATCAAGTCTCTATCATAAATCTAAGCTCCTTGTCTCCAAGTATAAATTCTAAATATTTTCTTAAGATCAAAGGCCTATGTAACTACTAAATAATTAATTTCAACACATTCAAAGTTCAAAGCCTAAAGAACAATAAATGTGTGAGTCTTTGACTCATAATCCCATCGTAGTTATAAAACTATCAAGATTGTAAAATATATCATCATAAAAATCTACCTAGATCCAATGATCAATTAACACCTCTAAACCATATATATACACACCTGATAAGATTCCTATCAAGCTCAAGATTTGACCTTTATCTTGAAACCTTTTAAGTATAACCATAGAATTTTCAAAATTATCAAATCCCTATCTTTAAACTATCAAATTTTTAAAAAAATCTCTATCTCTAAAAGATTAAACCTCTATCCTTAAATTCTAACATATCGATTTTTTATCTTAAAACTATCAATTAAAACTTAAATCTATATTTGAACCGTAAAAATTTGCTTAACAGTTTTCCTCAAATAAAAGATCACTTAAACCTTATGCAAAATAATATCTAACTTACTAGGTTCTAATAATTTATCATTAATAATAATTTCATCTCTTGTAATACTTTGCCTCCTATCCTTCAACAATTGAGTACAACTCCAGACCATTAAAGTCTTATCCTAAGATCTAAAAATCTACTTATAGTTCTGATTTCAAATAATTATGAATAATATAGAGATTCTAATAGTAAATTCCCAATATTTAGTTATATAAACTTTGTATAGTTATCCCTAATTTCCTAGTTTCATATCATCATTATATTTACTTTCTAACAATTTTCATTTATTTTAAGAATTTTTTATGGAATAAGATATATTTTAAAATGCTATAATTTCTTTCTAACAATTAATTACCTTGTTTTATACTAAAATTCTGATTTTCCTTTAAAAATCCCTAAAATATATATGGACTAATAGATATTATTTCCTTAGGAAAACATTATTACAATCACATATGTAAATATCAATTCTAGGCATAGATAGTCTACTATAAAAAATCAGTCACCAAAAATTAACATGATCCAAAAATATACATATACATATATATATATAATAATATACTATCATAAAATTTTATCTTTAATATATCATCACCCAAATCATATTTAATTTCATCTTAATATATGTCCTCCTCCCTTTATGACTCTATCCACGTCCAACAATTCTTATCTTTGTTTACAAACATTATTATTTATCTTGCAATATCTATTTCATCTTAGTCATCGAATTCTATAAAATAATTTGTTGGTTGTTATTATCACTACCTTTACCGAAATCTTAGCTATACTTCATAAATTTCTAACTTTCTCTAAAAAAATTAAACTCATGAGATAATCAAAATCCTAAAAAAAATCTTCCAATATAAATTTAATTAATCCTAACAATTTTATATATGTAAAACAAATTCTATCTTTAGAAACATTTTAATTCAAATCTAAACAAGATCTTATCTTAATTTGAAATTCAACATAAGCTAATCCAAATTTCTAAAACCAAAACTTTCTCATCCTTTTAACTCACCTAGTAACTACAGATAAAATCTAAACTATCTAAATCCAAATTATATTAATCATTTAATCCAAATCGACCAAATCCTAACAAAATTTCAAAATCATATCCTAATTTTTAAAACTCAAAATCAAGATACATATTTTTCATATCCAACAGCTAATGAAATTCTAATCCTCAACTTCAAATTCAAATTATGCACATTATTCAATCCAATTTAGATAAATCCCAATCCAATAAATTCAAATTCAAACACATACAAACACACACATACATATATCCACATATACTGTTAGTCATATTACTTGACAAAGAATCTCAATCTTAGATATTCACCAAATTATTATTTATTTATTCTTCTCCTACCTCTCACTTAAATCTAAATCAATCTAAATCTCAAAATCTCTAAAATTTTATTTTGTCATCATTCACATCACATAACATGGTAAAAATATCATCACAATCATGTCATTAAATAATCATGTTATACATGTCTTCTAATACACATCTCAGTATGATGCAATGCATTGTATGCATGTATGCAATCTATATTATACAAAACTCTTTTCACATCAAATCTTATTTAAAATTTTCTTTCTTAACACATTTTCAAAAAAAAATTCCTCTAACAACGTTATTGACAAAACACTCTTTCTGCAAGTTGTTACATCTTCTCTTATCATGTTCAAATCATTAGGGTGGCCAGTCCCAATCACTCGAAGCAAGATAATCAAGGATATACCAACCTTGCAGAACACTGAAAACTAGAAAAATTCAATAATGCACCTCACTCAATCAACATCACAATTTAGCACCACGGAAGCACAACAAACACATAACTCAAGGTCAATGAACCGACCAATCAAACAAACAGTTAATTCAACACAACATAGTTCACTCAATCAACATCACAATTAACACCACAAAAGCATAGCAAACACATAACTCACGGCCGATGAACCGACCTGCTCTGATACCACTTAATGTGACACCCTTATACCCCAATCTCTTATACATTCGTCAAATAGAAATATTTAGGACATTTACAAACCACATCGGGTAAAAAGGTTCACATTCTCTTTCTACAAAACGTCATTGATTCAAAGCAACTGAATTAAAATAGAAATTAAGGTCAACTGTTTTCAAAGTAATTAAAACATCAAAATCTCAAATGTCAACATTAAAATATCCATCTTGGCCATGTAAGGCACTTAAAACAATTTTCATAATCTCCTCTTAAAATCATAAAAATAAAACCCCTGTTACTAAGCCCTGATGTCACAAGTATCAGAGCGACACCCCTTCAATTCAATACTTGGCACCTGATGTGCCATCATCATTGCCTGTAAATAAACCACAGAGAAAACGGTGAGGAAAAGAATACCAACTCATACATGCACACAGAAGGATACCCTATCCTCACCCACATATAATCATCATCATTATCAAATAATATCATACTCATATCATCTTATACTCTTTATTAGCAATTATATTATCTCATCACCAATTTATAAATCACACTCGCAAATCACCAAGAAAACACATTCTCTATTCCCAACACATAATACTCATATCATCAATAATACTCATATCATCATATCATAATTCAATTTCATCATCAAATGCAATGCATGTTCATCTATCATCATACACACCAAACCTCATCCCAAGGATCATGACTTGGAACTCCGCACAATGGGCGCACCTCATCAATCTCCCTAATTGTTACCGATGATGGCCCTACCGTTAATCACCACATAGGCCGATAGGTTGTACAACGCCCCACTCTAGGCTCGTGCGAAGACATCCGCCCAATCGAATCGTTTTTTCGAGAAATACGAGACATCTAAGTCATACAAGTAAAGCAATCTATTCCTTGATAAGAAAAATAAAAAACGTGAATGGTGATTGGATTGATGATAAAATAGAATCCTGGGTCTCGAACAATGATTCGATTGATGATAAAGAAAGAGAATTCTTGGTTCAGTTCTCTACCTTAACGACAGAAAAAAGGATTGATCAAATTCTATTGAGTCTGACTCATAGTGATTATTTATCAAAGAATAACTCTGGTTATCAAATGATTGAACAACCGGGAACAATTTACTTACGATACTTAGTTGACATTCATAAAAAGCATCTAATGAATTATGAGTTCAATACATCCTGTTTAGTAATGATGGCCCTACCGTTAATCACCACACAGACTGATAGGTTGCATGACACCCCACTCTAGGCTCACGCAAGAATGTCCCCCCGTCATGGTCTTTGCACCCCCTCTATGTGTCTGTGCAGTTCACCTCTTGAGTTGCACCCTACCGTTAGTAACGACACAGGCCGGTAGGTTGCACAACCCTACTGTTAATCACCACACAGGCCGGTAGGTTGCACAACACCCCTCTCTTGGGCTCATGCATCTCAGGTACCACATCTCATATGCTCAATGCATAATCATCATCATATCACACCTCATGTGATCAATGCATCTATATCATCATTATCACATAGCTCATATGCTCAACGCATCAATATATTATCATCATCATAACACACATCGTATGCTCAATGCATCAATATATTATCATCATACACCTCATACCTTATAAGCTCATTACATCAATATGTCATCATCACACATCTCATACATCATCATACACTTAATACATCAATCAATCATCGTTATCATCATACATCACAATAGTATAAACATCTATCATCAAAGGAGATATTCATATCATCACACTCACATCACAATCAATGTATAACAATCATCAACAAACACAAGGGTCACAAATTCACTCTGGTAATCGATTACAAGCCTCCTGTAATCGATTACCTGCAAGCAAAACCTCTGGTAATCGATTACACACCCTCTGTAATCGATTACCAGCAAACAAACTCTCTGGTAATCGATTACACACCCTCTGTAATTGATTACCTGCAAGCTAACACCCTGGTAATCGATTACAAACTCTCTGTAATCGATTATCAACAAGCCAAATGCACTCCAGGCTCCCCAGAAGGCTATGCATCCAATTTAATTTCATCAATAAAAACCCCAAATATATAGCTACAGTGCGATCTAAATATCTTCCAACCCAGACTTCGTATCGAAGATCCAACCATTCAGAATGAAGAACCAGATGTTCCGTACCAGCTGTCAAACTTTCAGTCCGATCCAACGGTGAATGAATCAGCAGTCGCTGTTTTATAGTCGCTGCTCTGTGTAACAACGGGAATGATTTTCCTCTAGTGTGAACTAAATATTTTCCAACCCAGACTTCGTATCGACGATCCAACCCTTTAGAATGAAGAACCAGGCGTTCCGAACCAGCTGTCAAAATTTCAGTCCGATCCAACGGTGAAAGAATCTGCAGTCGCTGTTTTACAGTCGCTGCTCTGTGTAAAAACAGGAATGACTTTCCTCTACCCTCTTCTTCAATCCCTACTCAAATCCTCAAGTTCCTAATTCAATTAAACTCGTTTTTACCTAGGGGTGTAATCGGGTTGGGTTGGATCGGGTTTGAGGTGACATCAAATCCGAACCGATATAATGATGGTGGGTTGGGTTAGTTTGGGTTTTGTATTTTTTTTGTGAGTAACCCGAATATGTTCGGGTTGGGTTGGGTTGGGTCATCGGGTCATAAACATTTTTCCTTTTTTTTAAAAAAAATGTGGAAGATGAAATTAAATTAAAATATAAAATGAGAAAAAGAAAAGAAATAGAGAAAAATAAATTGAGAGGAGCAGATGGAATAGGATATGGGGAACCACCTTTGCTTGTGCTGCCGTTGCACCTATTTTTGTTCTCTCCTTGCATGAAAATGAAATAAGATAAGGACCCTTTTTTCTTGGTTTGGTTCGGGTTGGGTCTGTCGAGTTCAACATAGGCAAACCCGAGACCCGAACCGAACTAGATCGGGTTCGAAAGAAAATGTCCGAACCGAACCGAATACCCGAACCGAACCGCTAAATATCTTCAGGTTTGGTTGGATTCGTCGGGTTCACGGGTTGGGTCATACCCACTTACACCCCTATTTTTACCGATTAAATTCACTGAAAACATCAATTATTTCAACGGATTACAGTTAATTCAACAATCGTTCAATTATGAATCTCACCCCCAAATCCTAATTTTTACCCCTTTTCGCTATGCTCGCTACCAACACCCAATTCATCATGGTCATCATATGCATACATCAAATCAAACACATACCAAACTCACAACACATAATTCACATATAAGTTATCAAATTTAGAATTCTTAGAGGGTCTTATGGTTGCCCTCACTACCTAAGCACTCCCACATGCACATACAAGCAGCACTCTTTCCCCCACCGTACCTTAGAGTTGACGATTAAAAAAACAAAAGGTAGCACTCCACTCCCTTGATGATCTACTCTGCTACACCTTCCCCGTGTGAAGTTGCTTCTCTCCTCCTAGGGTTTGGTTATCTGACGTTTGAAAGCTAATAAGGTGAAATAGATAACTCCCCTTATTTAAATATCTAACCGAGTTGGGCCTACTCCTACCCACTCATTACCCTTTTTAATTAAATAATATCTTTTTCTGAAACATAATAATATAATGATATTATTATTATTTTCTTCATAAATCTTATTTTATTTTATTTATGCATTAGGAATTATTAGGATATTATAGAATCCTTATCCATTTATATTCAAATTTAAATTCAAATCTTATAATTAAATCTTATCCTAAATTTGTATTGATTCTTACCCTTAATCCTTGTGATCTCAGTATTCCTAAAATTTGATCCTAATTTAAAACACTAAACATATCTCTCTCATAAGATTATCATTATTAATCCTGATATTATTTTATTAATATAACAATTACTATATTTATAACAATTAATGTTAATTGCAATCTTATGATTTAACTCTTAATAATATTATTATTATATTCAATATAAACATATTTGATTAAGATCCTAATAATCTCATGTCTCTCCTAATATTTATAATTTTATATTATTATTAACTCATAAATACAGTTATATTAATATTTACTATTATTATTATGTAACTTCCATTTTTACAGCTAACGTCATCGTATTATGTTTCTAAATTTTGGGATGTTACACATTAAATCCCATTTTAAATTATATTTATAAAAGAAGTTAAAAACTATAGTAACTTTTAAAATTATTTTAATTTATTTATTACATAGTTTTTTTCAAAAAATGATTATCTAAACATCCTAAAATTTTCAAAAATACATTTTTAAAAAGACACTATTATTCTTTTTTATAATTTGTCAAAAAAAATATTTATATATAACATTCTTAATGGGATAACTAACTCTTTTTGAAAGTTGATAACTATTTATCCTATAATTTATCCCTCTAACTCATTTATCCTTTTTTTTAAAATTATTTTACTATGTTTTAAATTCCATATTATATTTTTTTATATTATAAATATTTCTTTTTAATATTGAAATGGTTAGAATGGGCTTTAAATAAAATTGATATAAAAAATTTATTATAATTAAATAATTACCACCAACATAATTATAAAATGATTTTTTAAGTGTTTTAAAATGTTTAAAATTTCATATTTTTATTTATTTTATAAAACTTATTAGATATGTTTTAAATTATCATTATTTATATTTATTATTATATTTTTATTTTAAAATTATTTTATTATGTTTTAAATTCCATATTATATTTTTTTATGTTATAAATCTTTCTTTTTAATATTGAAATTGTTAGAATAGGCTTTAAATAATATTGATATAAAAAAATAATTATAATTGAATAATTACCATCGACATAATTATAAAATATTTTTTAATTGTTTGAGAATGTTTAAAATTTCATATTTTAATTTTTTTTAAAAAAATTATTAGAAATATCTTAAATTATCATTATTTATATTTTTTATTGTTATTATTATTTTTATATTGATATTCACTTTAATATAATTACTATAATTAATTAATGGTGTTGCATAATATTAATCATTTAAAATATAAAAGATACTTTCTATTTTTAGAAGTTTTACTTAAAAAAATTACTATTCTGTCCTCACTTTAGATTTGGTAGGCTACTTTCACTACCTTACTTTTATATATATAAAGATAAAGATAAAGATTTATTAATAGATTTTTTGTTAAATTTGATTTTAGTAATTTACACAAAATTTTAGTTAAACAAATGTTTATTTCTTTTACATGAAAAATATTTACAGGATTTTTTTTCCCGAGAGAAGCATATAAAGAACTCATCATTACAATAAAAAAGTAATTCATAAAAAATATCAAAACACTCACCGTTAATTTTTTTTTTATTTTCTTTTCTTTTTAGGGTTTTATTGCAAGGAACCCTAGTTGACAAACAAAACTAAGATTGAATTTAAAATGAAGAAAAGTAATTTCGCAATTTGCTAATTTGCATTTTGCTTTAATTGCAAATCACAAAGTTTCCATCAAAAGTCAGATCCATGAGTAGAGCAGAGATGCAGACAATAATCAAATCTGAGTTTTACTTCCTAATACTATGGTTTTAGAGTATGTTTGGCGCATCATGTTAGCTAACTACAAGATTAAATTGGTAGCTAAATTTTTTTAAAAAATATTTTAAGGGTGAGTTTGTTTCAAGGTATAAAATCATATTCCCAGGAATATCATTCCCGAGAATCCTATTACCAGGAATGCTATTCCCGGGTATAACTTTTATGTATGTTTGTTATGTATTTCATATTCCTGGGAATATTTTAAAAATCATTTACTTTAAAAATTTTAAAAAAATAAAAATAGAAAAAATATTGTAGTATGAAGTGGAAGTGGGAAAAATAACTTCCATTCCCATGGGAATATAAGATACCTACCCCTCACCATGGGAATAGAAAGTGGAAAAGTTATAGCTAAAATACATTCCTGGGAATCATTAATACCCGGGAAAGTTTTTCTAAAACTTGAATCAAATGTGGGAATATTATTTTCCCAACCTAATTTTCCCAAGAATATTTTTACATACCTTGAAACAAACACCCTAAGTAAATTATTTTTTTAATAGTTATTAGCGTTTTTTTTAAAAACACTACTCCTCGTAGCTTTTTTTAAATTTCAGCGGTTAGTTAAATGATATTTTTTACATTTTTATGCTTAAAAATTTCATAATTAGTAAATTTTAAGTTTTTGTTTATTAATTAATGATGGTCTTATCTATTATTTTATAATCATCAACTATTTTTACCAAATACTTTTAATTCAACCAGTTAGCTTAGAAGCTTTCGGGTAGGTTCTTTTTTAATTTTCAACTACTTGTTTAGCTTTCAACTACATCATCTTATATGTTATTTTTACCAAACACACTCATAACCATTTTACGGTCATAGAGACAAAAACTGCTCTTCAAGGCAAAGGAGAGAGACATATATAAGATATTTAATGAGCAAAACAAGAGTCACTATTAAAATTTATTAAATTGAAAAAAATTAGAAAAAAATTGTATAATGATGCAATTTTGGATTAAATTGAACTTAATCCCACATTGCTATTAACTAAAAGAGATATAAAATTCATATAAAAAACATACAACAATTTATACAACAAACTTTTCTCTCTATCTCTTTCTATCACGTCACCTATCACATCTCACATTTCTCTCTCTTTACTCTCTTCTCTCTATGTTGTATATCTACAACATGTACAACTGACATCACTCTAACTAAAATAGATCCCCCTCTAGTTATTGGAGTAGTGTGGATTTCACAATGTGCCTTTCTCATACTGAACCATTTTAGTACTAGAGAGAACTTAACTGAAAATTTTAGACTTTGATAAACTACTACAGACTCAAAAGATAGAGGGTGTTAGGGTATGGTGATGATGGTGGAGGATGTCCGATTT
Source organism: Sesbania bispinosa (assembly GCA_026901365.1). Taxonomy (NCBI): domain Eukaryota; kingdom Viridiplantae; phylum Streptophyta; class Magnoliopsida; order Fabales; family Fabaceae; genus Sesbania; species Sesbania bispinosa. The sequence continues at coordinate 588,891 of QLOH01000516.1, read as the reverse complement.
TTGTTATTTAAGCCTATTTTTAAATCAAAGCAAAAATAAAAACACCATTGGTTACTTTAGAGAGATAAACATGGACTAAAAGATGGAGTAAACTAGCAAATTGGTCCCTGATTTTTTAGGGTCATGCAGTTTAATCCCTAAGAAATTGAAAACCCCAATATAGTCCCCGGCTTCTTGCTTTTTATGTCACTATAGTCCAATTGTGTTTTTCCCTTTAATTTTTTTACGATGTGTCACGTTTAGTGACACTTTGTCACACTATTTGCCATCATGATACAAAAATAACATCATTGGGGTCGAGACCTTCCAACGAAGAAGAAATGGGAGAAGAGGGAAAGAAGAGAGAATAGGAAAACATATGACTGTTGGAGTTGAAGTCTTTCAAATATAAATTTAACAAAACCACATCATTTTTGTGCCACGGTGAACACTATAGTGACAAAAAGTGTGACAGAATGTCACTAAATGTGACACGTCGTATAAAAATCAATGGGAAACACACAGTTAAACTATAGTGAAAAAAAAAATAAGAAGTCATAGACTATATTAAGGTTTTTTATTTCTCAGGAACTAAACTATGACCCTAAAAAAGTAAAGGACTGGTTTGTTAGATTACTCCTAAAAGCGTAACCTCATTCCATGTTTGATCCTCCACCAATACAACTTCCTCCTAGCCATTTCAGGTGCTATCTAATAATAGAAAAAGAAAATAAAAATAAGAGAGACCTTTGGAAGAGATTTTGTGATAATATTCGTTGGCTTTTCCTTATCTTTATCCATCAAGTCTCCACTCTATATTTGTTTAAAGCACCATTCAATGGCTTCCTAAAGTCAATTTAATGACGGTTTGATCAAACTTTGATTCAAACAAAAAAAGAGGCATTATAATTAACTTTAACATTTCTAGAATAAGACATTTATTGTTATTCATTTAGCAAAGTATTTCTACTAATGGATTTTTTTTTTCAATACTGACATTGCCCAAGAGCAACTATTGCTTTATGGGCTTCAAAATTGTTCATTATACCATGGAAGCAAGTCCCCCCCCCCCCAAATCCCATAATTATCTTTATTTTTTGTAGGTTAGTACATACCTTGAAGGGGACTTGTATGGTTGAAATAAAACATACGCTGAAGGGGAAAGAGAAGGCGACTTTCATGGTTGAAATAATTGTCATTCTAGTAAATCAATACACGATTTCCATTACAAAACAATAAAAAATATATACATATACAAATCATATTTGGCTGCTCTCCACGATTGATTAAAAAAAAGCATGACAAAAATAAATAAAAAATATATTATAAGCATACTGTAAATAATAGTAAAGGGAAAAATCATACAAGTGGTTTCTCCCCTTCAGGCTTCCTCTTTTTTTTAATCTATACAGGAAAAAAATGTCCACAACCTCCTTTTGATACTTTGGCAAATAGATTTTTCAATTGACAGTTTACCTTCACTGAATAATGTAAAATAGCTACTTTGTACTCATAAAGGATAAATCATTTTCAGATATTTTGCGCCATTCAATAAGCTGATTATTAAAAGATTCAATGGGTGTATGGGTGAAGGAAGGTAAATTGACGGATAAAAAGTAGATAGAGGTGTATATTAAGATGTCTTCCAAATTTGAAAGGAGTCGATTCTCAATTGGAAGTTAAGAGGTTTAGTTGCCAAAGCCTCAAAGTTGAAAGGGGGGTTTGTGGACCTCTTTTCTTACCTATAAATGATACATAATCATAAACAGCACTACTTCTTATCATCTTATATCAACTTCTCCTAGAACAACCAGTGTTTCTTTCTTGGTTTATGCTGGATTGGGGCATCTGAGACAAAGACAACATAAAAAATCAATAACTAACACTCATACTCAATACACCAAAAGTGATTCAAGTTCAAATCTAATGAAGCATTAGATTTTATTGTGAACACACCTCGAATTTCATACAATGAATTGTAATGAACTTCAGACCAGAAGCTCAACCACAGTTCTGCATCATTAAGAAAATAAAGGGAAACAAAAGATTAAGAGAATACTACTATAGTACTACTAATAATTTCAAAATTAAAGACCTGAGAGTATTTCAATTATTATAGGCTTGATTTTAAAACATAGGATCAACTTATGAACTTATTAAATTGATAAAAAGAGGCTTCTTTTGGTCTTACATTAGGGAAAACATGACATGACTATGACTGGAATTATATATTTCTCAACTTCAAAAGATAATTTCTTTTGATGGAAGGCAAGGGGCATTGTATAGAATGTGCAAAGCATGACCTTTCTTGAAACAACTTATTAGAAAATTTCAAAAATTTTAATGGGGCACGTGGTTTCTTATATAATCAAACTCTACTGAATGAAGTTATGGCAGGATGCAAGATATAACAATGGGAGTGATGATCGTACCACGCTGAGGTGCTTGGTAAAGTGGCATAATTTCGATGAAACAAGTGTCCCTGAATGATGTCAGAAGGCATATCTTTGCTGCAAACTACATTAACAACAAGAAACATTATATGACATTTTTATTGTAATTCACATCAAATGACATCATATGATAATAAACAAAAAAAAAATCTTAAGCTTGTCAATAGATTTGATTTGATGTGAAAGTCAATAAATTTGAGAAGGCAAATTTCAACTTATGAGATAATAGAACTAGCTCATGAAATCTAATGACTTCACGGTTTTAATAAAATTTCATTACTATAATATCATCATTTAATTGTTTTATCATTTTTTCATCTATTATAAAAACTGTAGCACAAGAAAACTCAACTAATTTTGTTTTTGAGTTATGTATCTAAATAGGTGGCCTGGATATTGACAAGGTAAGAAGGCAGAATGACACTTACATTAATCAGGTTGTTAATAACCAGAATTAAATTTGGGAGGGGGGGGGGAATCAAAAGACTGGGAAGTCTGAGGTTCAGTACCATACAACACCACTTTTCCTTAACCAAAAAATGTTAATTAGCCTAACCTAGCCATTTAACTCTAATGTAGTATTTAACCTTATATATAACACATCCTAGCCAGTTTTTGTTGGGTTGGGAAGCCCAAAACACCAAGGAGATCTACATTCAACAGATAAGGAACTGCACAATGAGTCTGATGCCACACCTTGACCCAAAACGTTAAGGCATTAGGTTTGTTGGTCTTTTCCACATATATAGTCCTTACTTTGCCTATTCTTTTCCAACATGGGATTTCTTCACCTACGTCCAACTCATACTTGAATTCCCAACAGTTTAACCCCCACTATCTTGTCAATGGAGTCTCAACAAAAGCAATTAGACTTATGCAAGATATAAGCATTCTGATTGTCAACAAATATAGTTCACTAAGATTTCATATCTAGCAATGTCTTGGTTTCAATCTATTTGATAGTTTCTTTAGGATTACATATATTGATGTATATATTCATTGCACTCCAAATGTGAGACTTGGATTACAACATAATAGTCACTGAACTAGTAATAGATCACAGATTACAGATGCTGTATTCTTTGCTGGGTGTATCAACTCTTTTAAGTCAAAGAACAGAAACCTTATCAAGATCTATTACATAAGCTCCTTGAAGAAAAGTGAATAACAGCATTCAAATACTAAGGCATTAACCTTCTAAAGGCCCCAAACATACAGAGGTATAGCAAACACACATGTCAACATAAATAAAGTAAAATAAAAAAGCAATATTGGACATAATACTAATGATAACTAATTACTATGTTAATAGTAGTTTTTGCAAGAGGACATAATGAAATAGCTTGTCAGTTTTGCCTATCCTTCTATCACTCTAATTCAATTGGACAAATGTCCAAAGTTGAGAGGTATCTCAGCAGTGGTATATAAGGTACAAAAATTTTATTTAAATAGTGTTAGGGAAAAACAAAATTGCAATTAATTTTTCCATGTCAACCTTTGAAACATAAGTACTCTTCAGGCGAAATTCCCAGAGGGCAATTTCTAAAAAACCATATACATCTGTTACAGGCGTTAGCAGGGGCTTGTGATATATGCTTTTTCATGACAATAAAACCTTAAACACCTATCACAAACTTCACTAACTCAAATCATCCTTTTCAGTTAGTAAGAATGTTTTTTGAGTTAAAAAAATCAAATTGAACCTTTTCCTCTTCGTTTGAATAGAAAAAACTAAATGTTTAAAAAGAAAAATGGAAAGAAATAAAACTAGTTATCAATTGGTAGCATCCAACAAAAGCAACAAACTTTCAAAACAGCATTACGAACCTTATCAGAAGCTGCCTGTAATGTAACATGGTCCCCCCATTCTCCAGATCTGTCAAAAGGAAGAAAGAAGGTGAATACCTGATGAAAATGCTATGTAAGGAATCCACAAATGTGATGGCTCTTTTAATATATAATGTTTTAAGTGATGGTTTATTTGAAAGATACATACTTAGCCATTTTCTTGTAATATCGTTTGTACTTCATTGGTACATAGCATTCATACAAGGAACGGTGATCTTTGAGCTGGCAAAGAGAAACATTGTGCAAATAAGCATTTCAAACTATCTATTTTCAATATTTAATGGAATAAATAAATTTCAAAGAGTTTGTATCACTTCCGACATATGATTTGAAAACCACTTTTATGCTACTAATTTGCCTACTTTCTTACATCTTTCCATTTTCTTCTCTTGGTGGATGTTTCTTACAATCTTCTCTCTATGATTACCACTTAATTACTACATTCATCCTTAACTAAAAATTGTCAACTAATCTTAGGCACTATAAAAGAACAAAAAATCTCATTTGAATCCCCCCTCCCTTTTTTGAATATGCACTCATTGATTCAAAACTCATTCATCTATACATCAGTAACCAAGAAAACCACATGTTCTCATAGCTTGACATCTTTCGCAAGCACCAACCATTCCACATGACCAATACCAGCACAACATACCTGTTTTACAATCTCTTTGCGAACATGCTTGTGGTGTTCAGGGGACCTAAACAGCTGATCTGAAAGTGCACGGAACTGCAATGTAGGAATCATCAGTAAAAATTCAAAATGTATATTAGGATAATGTTCGTGCTTTGTAACCAGTTACTATAATAACACACCTGACAATTTCCATCTCCAGATACTTTAACTTCACAAAGACCATAGATGTTTAACCTAAAAGAGTGAAGAGAGAATGATTTAATACCTCCAACAAAGAGTGAATGCATAGCAAGAATAGGTGTATAACATTCTACTAGCTGAGCTTATCCTCATTATTTTACAAATCCAGGTTCCTTTCGAAAACGCTAATCTTGAGTTGTTAACTAAGATGGATGTGTGATCTATTCTCTACATCATTAAATAACCCCATAATTACTGTTACTAAAAAAGCCCAGTAATTACATAAAAAAAAAAGCCCAGTAATTACTTCTACACTAAGATCCAGTCACAGAAGGGTCACTGATTGATTTAGCCACATAATCTGTCTTTTACCATTTCTCTTATGAGGCCAGCTTTATTATATCTTATTTTGCGAGCCACAACTATATGGCCTCCCATAATACCTCTATATCCACAGTCATGCCCCACAAATCAGTCCTGGACTATAAGGAATAATGTGTCTATCCCCACGTCATTTTCATTTAAATAACCAAGTTGTACATGTTGCAGATAATATTTACTTGACAGTTATGTTTTTCAATTATACATAATAGAAGTACATATTTTCTGTCCATGGTCATTATTTTAATAGCCATCTTTTTACAAAAGGGCATAGATGGAAATTTAAAGATTTTATGTAACGGAAAGACTTACCTCTGAAGCAGACGCTGGTGATCCATACTGGCATCACTTATGGTAGGTATGAAGGAATTTATCCGGGGCACATGCTGTAATTTCAAGAAGTTGGAATCCAAAGAAATTAATAAAAACATAAGTTTTCAAAATTTCAGATATGAAGTGAAATTACCCATCCAAGTCTACTATTTTTGTTTGATGACAATGCCAATGAAGCAAATTTTTTCATACCATAAAAATAAAACAAATCAAGAGCCAAACTTCAAAAGTGCACAGGCCCTTTCAAATCATTAAATGTAATTCTTCTCCTCTACCACTGTATTTAAGTGATAAGATATGTCATGAATCAACTCTCCCAAAAACTTAAGTTGTTGGGTGAAAGTATATGAATGGTTTTATATTTAACATGCTCCCTTACACAAGAGCCTTTTGGGCTTGAAGCATGGATGCATCAACCCAACCTTGTGCTAAAATTTAACTTACTTATAAGTTTTATACCAAGCAATCTGATAAGCAGAGGTGAAAACTGGTACCTATACTACATTACCATAACTGGTCAAAGTCCAAAGTTTTTGTTATAGTTAAGGGATTAAATATTAATGAATAACAGAAAAGATAATAATAAGAATTCTTACAGGAACAGGTTCTAAGTTGGAAAGGCGCCGACCGACTGCTCCATCTAATTTTGCATACTCTTCTGATAGCACCATAGCAATCATCTGGTCATCCTCAACATCCTGCTGACTGCTAAGGGAAGTTGAACCTGAACTTTCACCCCAATACTGAGTCTGTGTTCCATTCATCATATCCAGAGCCCACAATTTCTTGAAGCTTCAATCTAAAAAAAAAAAATTCACAGCAATCCACAGCCACTGAACCTGCAAAAATTGGAAGACCTCAATGGTCAGAACACTCAACTAAGAATCACACAGACACAATGCACCAATTGAGAGATGAAATCAGTCAGTGGCAAATCATATAATGGGGATGGAATTCACAAAATTTTTCTTGACATATACTAAAACAATAACACAGATCATTAATGGATGGAATTCAATTGATAAGAGGTGGTTTCTTGAACAATAATCAGATCGTAGATTCTGATTACAATCCAGAAAAGAAAAAAAAAAAAATAGAGGCAGTGCAAAGCATAAAAAGGATTGGAAGATAATCAGCAAAATCCAATCCTAACCAACCATTATAATTTTAATTTATACATATAATTTAAAAAAAAAAATTATGAAGAAAAAAGAAAAAAGAAAAACCTGAGATTGTGTTGCGAGAGAATGATGAAGGGTTCTTGTGATGAAGAAGGAAGAAGCAGTAAGTGTGTAAGAATAAAAAAGAGAAGTTTTCAATTTCGCGTTTTTGAAGGTTCGGTGAATGACAATGCCTTAAAATGTCAATGGAAGACACGTTATTAGTTTTTTTGGTACCCTTTCTTCTTTATTTTATTTTTGGCAACAAGAAGACACGTTATTAGTAAATGCTTGTTACTATTAGACACACACCAAGACAAAATAAAAAAAATAAAATATAGTACAAAATCAAGACTTGGATATTTATATGGGGGATTCTTGTAGTTGTAATTGTACAACTGCTATCTTGTCACGAACTGTTTTCTCATTAAATAAATGTTATTTTACTTTTTCAATTATTATCTATCTATTTACCTTGAAAAAAATATTATCCATCTATTTATCTTGGATCCTTCTCTTCGATATTATCTTTCTTTTTAACCTATCTAGCTATGATGCGTATGATTTAATTTAATAACAAGAAAGTAGTGCTTATAAAATTTAAAATTTTATTATTAAAAAGAAACGAAAAGAAAATTCAAATAATATATATTAATTGAAAGTCCCTTATCCTTAAATATAAGAAACTCATTTACTAATTTTTCTTATATATTAATTGCTTAGCTTTTGGAAGAAAAAAAATCTTCTATGACCTATTAATTTTTTCTTTTATCCTTCTTCACATTTTTTTAATTCATGTTTCAAATTTGAAATAATTATAACTTAATATTTATAATAAATTAAATATTTAATTTGAATTAATTATTTTTAATATATATTAAAAAATGCTTTGAATTTACACTATTAATTCATAAATACCAATTATTCCAATCATAACTATTCAACTCGTAATATTATTTCATAAAACTTTAAAATTATCATATTCTTATATATTATTTCCATTTTGAGACACTAATAAATTATTATATTATTTAAAATTATAAATTTGATTATTTATTATTATAATTAATTATCAACTGAGTATTATATATTATTAAATAATAATGGTAAAAATAAATAACTCGTGACTTTTTAATTGACAAAGTGAGTGAAGAAAGTGAGGATTTTACTTTCCGTGAGAACTCAAATTTATTATTATTATTATAAAAAAGAGTAAATTAAAGAAAATAAGTAAAGTACAATTTTTTAATTGAATAATTTATTAAAAATAAAAATATTAATTTAATTTAATATTAAAAATCAAATATGTGGACTTGCTTTGGTACAAATTATTACTAAACTAATTCTATCAAATTTTAGAGAAATTTTAAAATTATAAAAATTCAAGTATCTATATTTTTAATTTATTTTTGTTACTATTAAAATATTTTTGAATTTATTTCTTTTATATTTTATTAAGATGGCAATAGGATCCACGTGATATATCTAAGTTGTTAACCAATAACCACTCGTTCTACCAAAAAAAAAACTCGAAACAGGAAGACAAACACGAGTTTATTCCTGGCAAGAGAAACAAGACCACAACCAAGCAAGAGTAAAATCGATCACACACCAACCCTTCCGATTCCGCAACTGTGGTATGGAATATGTGGATATATATAGCTTGGAATGAATACAAGAGAATCATGACATGAAAAGGCATGCTGATCATCAGCAAAATGATGAGCGGTGTCAAAAAAATAAAATTGCAATTCACAAAGTTACACTTAATATATACTCAAAATAAAAATATAAATAGATTCACCAAAAAAATAAAATATAAATAGAATGATAAGAGATGATCTTTTAATGTTGGTTTGATTGAAATTAGTTCACATTATTTTTGACAATAAGTGAAAGGGAGGCCAAGTTATATATTGAATTTAAGTCCTTTGCTTATATACACCCCAATTTAGAAACACTTAATCATTATATCTAACTTTCTTCTTCTATCGTCTTCTTGCTTGCAGTATTGTAAAGAGTAATTCAAATATTTCCTTCTAAAGTGTGGGTGCACAGGGGTGCATGTCTATGTGTCCTAAAATTTTCACATTGTGGTATTTTCTTTAGTTGTCTTTAGACAACAACCGTGGTTTTTTTCCGGATTTAGAGTTTTCCACGTTAATTCTTGTATTTTGATTAAGTTATTTTTGATATCTTATTTTTAACAGAATTTTTAAGAAAAAATGACGTTTTCTCAATATGTGGTATCAAAGCTTATAGTACAATGGGATATTAAATTCTTAGTATACTGTATTACTGAATTGCAATGAAACGAACAGTATAAAGGTTCATGCTGGTGTAATGAAACAAACAGTGCAAGAAGACCATATAGAAGTCAGCCATTTGTGTTACTGAATGGCATCTGGAAGATGTAAGCAGGTTGTGTTAATGACATAAAAGCCTTCAATGTCAGCAGTCCTTGTGAAATAAATTTTAAAAAAACAAAAAATAGTAGGCTGCATCAAATTATATTGGGGGAATCCTGGATGGGAAGGACAGAATATTATCAACATCATGTTCTGTGAGGACGAAAATTGGAGCGGATTTAACAAAGATTGAAGCTTACAGGGCAAAAGCAATCTGCTAGGAAAATAATAGAAGAGGAAAGACAAATGCAAAATATGCTTACTGGATAAAAAAGTTCATAGACAAAGGTAGTGAAGTGAAAATAAAAGGTAAGGTTTCAAAAGAAGGTATGCAACCTCAATTCGCAAGAGTGTATATTAGATTAGGAGTAACGGTAATAAGGCTTTTAGCTGATTGTAGACCAGATGTGGGTTTAGATGGTGTCATCTAGAAGGACTGTTTTGTAGACAAATTTTGTTAGCAGTTGAGAACTTGCAAAGATGGCAATGACAGTATTTTTTTTTTTTTTTTTTTCCATTTCCATGTTGTGTTTGGTCATGCAAAATGTGAATGCCAATTGCCAAAGCTTCAATGTATTCCCAAACAAACTAGTTTGCATTAAATCCTTGAGTGTGACCTTGCAATGATAAACTAGTGCTTCAGAACCTGGCTGCAACAGCAAGCCCACTAGCTTGAGAATAATTTTAAGAGAGGAATAGTTACATACGGCCTGCTTTGAATATGAGAGTACTGACCACATCCAAAAAACATGACATACATGGTTGAAGCCAACTTTATAGTGTAAGAAAAGAACAGACAAGAGGCCACTCTCAGTCTCTGACCATATCACAGTAATGGGTTCCGAGAAACATGGGATCAAATCTCCATTGAATACTCTTGTTGTTGCTTTGTTTTTCATGTCAAGTTTTGAACAATAGAGAGACAATATAATCAAAAGCACTTAGATGCTATCTTTTTCTCCATTCTCAACCTTTATGTATTTGATTACAGGCTGAAACAACTTTGAGACTATCTATTAATCTGGAAAGCATACCAAGGTTTATAGTGGTTATATAAAAAAATCTCCAGATTTGAATGTGGTATACTTTAATGTGCAGAAATCTTCCTCTTCCAAAGGTGTATTTTCTAAGTTTATAACATCAAAACTATGGCTGTTAATTAAGCAAGTAACAAGAGACTTCACCATCTTTGCTTTCTCTTTTTTGAACCCTTGCTGCCAGAGATAAATCCGGTGGTATACTGTGAATTGACAAGCTCCCGAGGCACAGCTGCTCCAGCAGATTTTAGCACATCAACTAATTCCCGGAAAACATTCTTATTCTCCTTATTCACAAAAACTATAGCTTGACCTTCTTCTCCCATTCTAGATGCCCTTCCAATCTGATGTACATACTCCTTAATAGAATTAGGCATGTCAAACACGATTACCTGTCTCACGCCCAATAGATCAACTCCCCTACCCAAAACTCCAGTAGCCACAATCACTGGGACCTCACCCACCATAAACGACTGCATTATTTCTCTCCTTTCCTTCATAGACTTCTCCCCATGAATTGAAACTGCTTTAATTCCTGTGGAAACTGTAATTGCATTCGCCAGGAGATCTGCACCAATTCTGGAGCCCACATATATTACAACAGGTGGCTTAAAATGTTTCTCACTTGCCAAAATGTCAAACAGCTTCTGCTTCTTTTGTTTTGACTCAATCCAAATAGCTAGCTGCTTCACAGCCTTATTTGGTCTATTAGGTTCCCCAACAGAGATAATCACAGTACCTTTTGCCAGAGAGTTTGCCATCTTCTCTATATCATTAGACATTGTTGCAGAATACATCAAGACCTGAGGTTGTGACAGAGCCCTATATATCTGCAAGACCTGATCTCGAAAACCACTTTGCAGCATGCAGTCCACCTCATCCACCACGAAAGTCATTACATCATCTAAGTCAATCTCATGATTCATTAAAAGATCAACAAGCCTTCCTGGGGTTCCCACAATTAATTCCACTCCTTGTTGAATACGGTAGAGTTGTCCAGCCACAGCATCACCACCAACCACAAGTGCTGTTTTAAAAGGCAACCCCTTTCCAAGCAATTTAGCATGCTCTTCAACCTGTATACAGAGCTCTCTGGTAGGTGTTAACACCAAAGCCAAAGGGTTCCTTTTATCAGAAACAAATGTCAGACGATGACTTGCGCAACGAGAAACTAATGGAATAAGAAATGAAGCAGACTTTCCAGATCCTGTATCAGCCAAAACAAGCATGTTTTTCCTCATCAAAGCTGCAGGTATTGCTTGCATTTGGACAGGTGTAGGCATGTCATATCCTGCTGCTTCTATATTATGGAGAAGTTTGTCAGGGAGGTTACAGGAAGTGAATGACAAGACCGGTGCCACTACATCACCCTTCACATGAATGCCAAGTTTCTTTCTAATCAATTCAGCCTGATCACTATCAAAAGATGGAGTTCCTGATCCGTTATCAGTATCTCTAACATAAAAGCACTCATCAGCTGCAGGTAGCTTTTTAGGTTGTGGAAGACCTCCAACCTGAGAAGACGATTTGGCAATTCTGCATAGTAGTGATTGTTTGCATTCCAAACTGCAAACATCATCATCAGTTTCATCACATATATACTCACCGTAGCGGCCACATATAACACACTTGGGCTCATCTGGTAGAGCCTCTCTTTGGTCCCTAGAAGTCAACTTGACATCATTTCCTTCATCTAAAATTACAAATAGAACAATAAGCTCAATTGGATTGGAATTTTCTAAATTCCTAAACAATATGCTTGAAGACATAACATTCTACATCAAGGCATCAAAAGTTCCAAAGAAAGAAGTCATAGAATATGACAGTGAATTTCAAAATTTCAAAATGCCTATTGCCCATTGGATTATAATCAGGGACAAAAAAAAAAAAAAAAAAAAGAAAAAACACACAGGAGCATTGGTAATACTGTTTCATTTGGATTGTGTCAAAAAGGATATGAAAATTCTCATTCCAATAAGTTCATTCAGCAACACTCAGAAAGAGACCATGTTAAATTAGATTTTTCAATAACGTCAATGGCAGGGTAAGTAAAATGGTAGTTGAATTAAATCACATAAAGCAATCTTCAGGTGAAGAAATTAAGAGGCATTACCATTAGGTGCATCTTCTTCACTTGCGAGAGATGAAATCTTTGATAGGTCATCGTTAATGCGGTCAGAATCAACCATGATATTCCTCAGGTGGAAGAAGAGGGGTTCGGTTAAGCCTCTCTAGGGTTTCAAAAATAGAGTGTGCACCCTGTATGTGATTCTTCAATTCCGCAAAGGTAATATGTTAAATCGAAATCGAAGTTGAATTTGGAATATTGCAGAAAAGAGGAACCGCGCTAGACTGTTAATGTACCTGAAATTTGAGGGAAACAGTGAATTTTTGCTTTTATTATTATTATTATTATTATTATTTGTCTAAGCATGGATTATGGATATGGTCAGTGAAAAAAACCAAATTGTATCCAAATAAAGCCATTTTTGACATATCCAGTTTTTTTAAAAAACCGCTTCAGATATGACATATCCAATTCCAACTGGTTTGGACCGGTTTTGTTTCTAAACCGTTTTAAAACCGGATTTGGTTTTGAAACCGGTTAAAAAACCAATTATGAAACCGTTTTTAGGACCCAAAACTGGTTTTGAGGTTCCAAAATCGAAATTTAGGTGCCGTTGGGGTGGTTGTCAGTTTTCGGTTTTGGTTTCGAAATCCAAATTTGAAAAAAAATGTGTTTGGATAAAATAGGGTTAAACTTAAAATGGGTTTTTGCACAAGTTTCAAAACCAATTCCCTTTACTTTTCAAAACAAAAAAAAGGTTTATTTTTTTGTTTTTGTTTCATTCTTTTCTCTCTCCTCTCTCCTTTGTTTCTCTGCCATTTCTCTCTCCTCTCTCTCTTGTTTCTCTCTCCTCTCCCTCCCCTCTCCCTCATCTGTTTCTCTCTCCTCTCTCTCCTCTGTTTCTCACTCCTCTCTCCTATCCCTATTTCTCTCTCATCTCTCTTCTTTGTTTCTCTCATGTTCTCTCTCCTCTCTTTCTCTCTCCTTTGTTTCTCTCCTGTTTCTCTCTCTCCTCCCCCCCTCTCCTTTGTTTCGCTCTTGTTTCCCTATATTTCTCTCTTGTTTCTCTCTCCTCTCTCTCCTCCGTTTCTCTCTCCTCTCTATCCTCTGTTTCTCTCTCCTATCTCATCTTTGTTTCTCTCTCCTCTCTCCTATCTCTTCTCTATTTCTCTCTCCTCTCTCCTATCTCTCCTCTATTTCTCTCTCCTCTGTAGATAAGCAGTAGAGAAACAGAGGAGAGAGAAACAGTAGAGAAACAGAGGAGAGAGGAGAGAGAAACAATAGAGAAATAAAGGAGAGAGGAGAAAGAAATGGGATAGAAATAGAGGAGAGAGGAGAGAGAGGACAGTAGAGAAATAGAGGAAAGAGAAAAACAGAGGAGAGAGGAGAGAAACAAAGGAGAGAGGAGAGAGAATTATTCATGTAATGCATAGAACTGAAAACCAATATTAAAAAAAATGAAACTGGAAACCATAAAAACTGAAACTGAAAACTGGTTTTTAGTTTTAAAATTTTCGAAAATGAAAACTGGTTTTGGTTTTTAAAATTTTCAAAACTGGAAATTGAAAACCACCCCAAACGGACCTTTAGGTTTCAAAATTGGATTTTTAGGTTTAAAATCGGATTTTTAGGTCAAAAACCAGATTTTAAGACTCAAAAAACTAATTTTCTTTCAATTCAAAACTAGTTTAATGTAACTAATTTATTTAATTAAAAAGATTTAATACAACTAATTTTTAACACCACAAATTCCTTCACTAAAATTATTCGAAAAAAATATAATTATCTTGACATGTGAGAGTTACGAAAAAAAGTATTTTAAATGGTTTTGACATTATAAAAAACATTTTTAACCAGTTATGTCAAACAGTATCTAAAAGAATATTGTTAAATCCAGTATCTAAAACATACGGTGGATATTATACTTTGGGGTGTGCAAGCAATGCATGAACAATCAAATAACCCACAAATTGACCCTTAAGACTGATGTAATTAGATGATAGAAAAATCTTTAGTTTCTGAGGTGGAATGAAGTACTCAATATTTTATGTGCTTGTGGCACTAAACCTACTAGAAATATTGCATAAAGAGTCTGAAACCACCACATTATCATCAATTAATACTGGAACATAATGCAAATGATTCAATCTCTCAAATTCTGAAATTTAAGCATAAATGATCAATCAAATAAACTTTACTATCAATTATTCAAATTGGCTCCAAAAGCACCACACGCGGTAAAAATGGTGCCAAGTGTTTCTTTACACCAATAGGACCCATACCAGGGCCTCCTCTTACATGAGGGATTCAAAATGTCTTGTGAAGATTAAGATGGTAAACATCTACTCCAATCCAACCTGGCTTGTAAGTTCCACCTGTAAACATGAAACTGAGTATCCAATATAATTTCACAGTTGAATGAACATCTTTTGAAAATTAGGCACAAATTTTTAAATTTTGGGTCAACATGATATGCAAAAATGTAGCGACAGAGGCATCATTTTGCATACTGTCATGTTTTGGAAGAAAATATGACTAAAGTGTAAGATCCAAGAATCCTCTTGAGATGTTTTCATAATGACAAACTATCAAAATATACTTAATATAATTCTGAATAAATGTATACTAATGGTTGCAATTGAGTTTATCTAAGAAAGAACAGGAAAATCTAGATATTGCACCATAGAAGAATCTATTGAGAAGATAGCATCCATTAGAAAATAATCAGCAACACCAAACAAACATGTTCAGAAGAAACAACTTTAATAAATCACTTTCTGAACATCACTAAGAAGATATTATACTTGATCAGAAGATAAAAGAAAGCAAGAAAGTTGTTGAGAATATTGAAATGAAGTTGTTATCAAATTTAAACAGAAGAAAGTATACTGCTAGCAAGCTTCAGAAGAAAAGAATTCTGTCAGCAAGTTCCAGAAGAAAGAAACTGACAGAATAATCCTCAATTTAAGTTTTTCTGGACATACAAATACCATGTGCTAAAATTACATAAATGCCAAGTATTCTTGCATGTCCCAAGATCTACTCCAGAAGAAAGAACCTCAAACAGAGAAGAATTCTTGGCTCCAGAAGATATGACCAGTCAAACCTTATGAAAGAGAAAAGCCACCACATGAAAGTGACAACTCTTACTAGACCAGCTGGAAACTTAACCTCTTCTCCAAGGCACTCCAACGGCTAGTTGAGCCAATCTTGCCCATAAAAAGAAGCCTCCTCTTCATTCCAATACACACAACACCAGAAGAAGCAATCTGTGCATCAAAATTACCATCTCTACCTTCTGGAGAAATTCCACTTTCTGCAAATCATTTAGTTTTGGTCTTAAACAATTACGAAAGTTGAAAGAGAGTGTATAAGGCTTATTTTAATTCTGTCGTGCTATATTTGTTGTAATCTTGAGCCTCTGTGTTTGTAATTTCATCATCCCATTCATTGTAACTCTCAAGACTAACAAGAAGCTATTAGTTCTTCTTGAGAAAGGCTGTGTAGAATCTGGAGAAGTAAGGCGTGGCCTCTTATTGCAGAATCTTACTGTAAAACCTGCAGATGCTGCAGAAGAATATTGGTGGTGTAAGCCTGCAGAGGCTGCAGAAGAATACTGGTGGTGTGTGTAACACACACAGGGAAACACTAGAAGGGGGTTGAATAGTGTTTCAATGGAAACCTTAAGATTTTGAAAAACTTTTTCAGAAAGTGGTTTTAGAAACTCTTCAGACGAAGAATTGTGGTCTGAAGTATTACTGTACCTTCTGATCTTATGTTCAGACTCAAGAATTTGTTTGCAAATGTACGTTTGATTAAAATTAAGGTTCTCTAACTTGAATACTTTTCACACCCCTTTTTGGTTAGAATAAAAACTGAATTGGAAGAGTTTAAGGGTAAGAGAGAACTCAACCAAAATTTATCCTGGTTCACTCACTTCCATTGTGAGCTACGTCCAGTCCCAGATGCAAAACCACCACTGGATTTCCACTATTCTTGCAAGAATTACAAGTATTCTTTTCTACCAAGCCTCTTCAGGCTCTACCTCAAGTATTCTTTCTTTCACCAAGCCTCTTCAGGCTCTCAGACACTTAACCAAGTGTGAAACCCAAGTATTGTTTTATACAGCAAGCCTCTCCAGGCTTATAACCCAAACTGTTTAAATAAAAACAGAAAATGTTCTATAACACTATCTTCAGATGATAGCTAGAACAACAAGTACAAAGCTGAGATTAACTCAGGATATGAGATATGATTTTGTACAAGGAAATATCAGAGTGTTCTTGACAACGTTTCAGCAGCGTAAATGTTCAAAGAATTCTTCTCTTTTTCTTGCCACTTCCTTCAAAAACACGAGCCTTTATATAGCATATGAGACTCTGTTTCCCATTGTCAAATAGCATTAAATGCTCCAATACGTTGGGCTTATTTATCAACAAGAACTGAGATGGTTGCAGGAGCAGGTTCTACGCACACAATACTTTTTGTTGCAGGTGCAGTAGGATTTGCAGACTTTCCTTATTTGTGCAATACTCTTGAACGAGGTAGGAAAGAATGTCTGTCCTTAATGCTGAAATAAGTTGGACCAAGAAGATGATCATTCTGAATTGACAACAACGTCTTCAAAAGGTCTTCACTTGATTCTGATACCTTCAGCCTTCAGATGCAACCAAGTCTCATAACAGTGTTCACGATTTCAGACGATAGATAACTTCAGATGATGTTTGGTCTTAAGATGGTCTGAGCCTTTTAGATGATCCTTCTCAAATACTGTTGATCTGAAACTTTGAACAAAGTGTTTGTGAGAGGATATTCTTGTAAGCATCTCTATGTTTTAAATTTGTAATCCATTAAAATTCTAAGAGCATGAGACTGAAGATAAATTTCTCATAGTTATCTTCTGAGACTCAACAGTGTGAGCCTGCAGAGGCTGCAGAAGAATACTGGGTGGAGCTTGAAGAGGTTGCAAAAGAATACTAGTGGTGTGGTGCACCCAAGAAGTTGTTGTATCAAGGTTGATATAGTGAAAAATCCTACTGAGAGTAGGAACTGGACGTAGCCTCAAGGTTAATATGTGAACCAGTATAAATACCGTGTGCATACTTTTTCTCTCTTTACTCTCTTTACTTTGAAAGCTCCTTTTAAGATCTGTTTGATCACCACATTTGCATTAAACAATTTTCAAAGCTATTTAATACCTAAGTAAGTGAAACTTTGAGAAAGTTTCTTAAAAAAGAAACTATATTTTCTGCATATTACATAACCACTTATTATTATCACTTGTTTGTTTTAATCTTCTAATATAAGCCAAGTAACCTACTTGAGCAGAATATATATTAGAAGAAAGTGCATAATTTTTAAAAGATCACAATTCAACCCCCCTTCTTGTGATTGCAATATTTACTCCATAAAGATTTTGGATCAATTCATAACTTGAAGCAAGAAGACCCAAAAAGAGAGAAATTAGTTTCTTGAAGTATATTCCTTTCATAATATCATCCTGAATTACTATCTACCCCCAAGAACTACCTGTGACAGACTCTTGGCCTAACAGAAAGTACATGAACTTAAAGATATGCAATCATGTTTAGAAAAATTCACCATCCATGTATACTTGGCCTCTACTATCGGGAATAATCTTTCAAGTCTCATCAATACCTTTTTCATAAACATTGTGGGTAGAAGGATATGTTATCAACAATTTAAATCATTCCATCTCTTATAGATATGTAGCAAGAGAAAATGGCACAATTGATATAAACTATTATAAATATAATGCTAAATTAAATGACAATTGAAAAGCTTCTATATCTTAAAAGTAAATCAGAAGAAGCATGGATGCCCTGACAAATTAATAAAAAGTATCCTTCTACTAAAACAAATATTGTCCATAAAATTAAAAGTAAAGCAAACATATTCATAATGATCAAAGTCACCATACCAAATGATATGCACAAATAATCATCAATCCAACATATTCAAGAATTGACTATTGATTATTTAGCCATCTTTTCATAAACTATACAACAAAAAGGGACTCAAAGATCTCCATCCATTTTGCCCTCTAGAGTATGCAAATTGCAAACCGAGTTTCATCAGCAAATATCATGTTCAATTGATCCGTGTTCATAATTTTCCATAATATCACGAAACCATCCCCGAAATTTGGGTAGCTAAGCTAATCTAAATACAAAATCAACAACCTTTCTAAATAAAATCAACCATGAAAAAAGAGCTAGCTACCCAAATAGGGATAATAATTAGCAGCACAATCCGAGTTAAGGAACTGTAAGTGCGATAATACTCTGTTGTGGTTTGCTTTGCTATCCTAGACATATCTTTTAATTTGAATTTATCCAAAATGTAACCGGTTATGAAGAATGGATATGGATATATCCTATTTTTACATTGTAATGGACTGGATAAAATACTCGGTTATTTAAAATGGTTATGGATTTGGATAAGCTTTGAGCCATGAAAATTAATTATTATGCACAACACTCCCGGGAATATTTTTAGTACTCATGTAATATAGTAATAGATAGTTAGCTAGGGATTGAATTAAGTGGGCTGGTTATAGGCTTAGGTCGCTTATGACCTAGTTTTTATTGACTCGTTTAGTAAAACCAGACTATTCAACCAAAAAAAAGTAAATCCAGACTATTATTGTACAAAAAAAGAGTAAAATAAGAATATTAGTTAATGATTTTTAATAAAAATAAAAAATATATAATTAACAACACAATAATATATAAAGTTTTTTTTCTTTCGTTAACCTATTTTTTTTAAAGCTCTTGTTAACCTATTTAGAGATAGGTTTGTTGGCTTATTTAAAGACATGTGTCAGTGGTCTATTTGCATTATTAAAAAGTAAGTCTATTAGTCTATAAGCAAATTAGCCTATCTTGAGAGATACATTTTTTGGTTTATTTAAAGGTCATAATATGAAATATGTTTTTGAACATGCTACTACATCAGACTAGACTTTCAAATAAGTCAGGGTAAACCTTCAAAAATGCCTATGATGGGTAACAAACCAGGCTTGAGCCATGAAATTATAAAGCCAAAGCGATAGCAAACAGGATGCGGATCTAGAATTGAGAAATTAGAGCAGTTAGAGACCAATAATAAATAAAAAATGCAACTATAAAAACATTGAATAAAGTGCAACAAAATGAGTGAATTGAAAGGAAAAATGGAAGGGAAAAGAGATGTAAATAATGCCAGTGTTGAAGGCAACCACTTCAGCAGATAAGCCTTAAGTGCAGATTTGCCACCAGCTTGTGGAGCAGGATAATAATCACTATGGTTTGAGCAAGAACCATCAAGCCTCTCAACCTCACAAGGGAGAAAATAAATCAAAGCTTTCTATTTCAAAATTTTGATTAAAAACATATTCAAGGAGGCCTCTCCTATTTATAACCTAAAAGGGTGGTCATGGGTGGAGAAAGGTAAGGAAAATTAATTCTATCCTAAGTGGGTGTTGAAACATCGACCCCAAGCTATCCTAAGACTTAAACTAGGTGCCTTCTGATAAGTGAAAATTATATGATAAATTAGAGCACTTTTTAGTTCACTTATCAAGGATAAAATGATATTTTTGCCCCAGTTTAATCCCTTTTTATTTAATATTTGATAAATTGTATTTATTAATCTGAGATTTGAATTTGATGCATTTTAATAGAAATATTGTTGATTTTTGCAGAATATTGCAAAGATTTGATTTGAAGGAAAGATAGCATTAAATGAGGGAGATATCTGCAAGATTTGAGTTTGATTGAAGACATTTAATAAAGATTTGAAGAAGATTTGAAGCAATCAATGAGGAGATCACTGCCAATCAAACAAGGATTCTGCAGACAACCTTCCTAATTAAATCCAAGATGCTCAATAAATGCAAGATTTCATCAAGAAAAGGGAAACAAGGAAAGACAAATCAACCAAAACCAGTCTCGGGGAGAGATCAAGATAAAAAGAGAAAGTTTGAAGCTGCAGGACACATTCTGCGCTTCAACCTGCGCTGTAGCGCAGGGTGAAGCGCAGCTCTCTGGAACCTGCACTGCAGCCTGCGCTGTAGCGCAGCTTGAAGCGCAAGTCACGCTGATTCTTGCCCTGTTGCCATTTTTAGATAGATTTCTCCCCAATTTCCTTTGTCTTTCCTTAGCCTATAAATAGGACCTCATTGCACCAGATCAGGGTGTGCACGATTGTTGTAATTCATTCATATTTCAGTGATAATGCACCAAAGCTAATTTTAGAGTAGGAGAGGAGGAGCGCGTCACGAGGATTGAAGATGGTGACATCATCTTCGGTGGTTTGTATGGCTACCCTGTGTAGTTAACTCTCCATTAGGATTGAATGTAATTGATTCTATCCCCAAGTGTATGTAAACTCTATATTATTATTTCCTGAGCTCTCTGTCTATAATATTGGTAATCTTATTATATGCTTAATCCCTGACTTCCGCGCTTGCGCCGGAGTTATAGGCTAGTTTCGACTAGGATTGAGGATGGGGGAGCCTAGACGTAGGAAACCCAAACTCTGATTGAATAAGAGGACTTGGTACTCTGTGACCGACACATGAGCGTTACTAATGAGTGATGGGTAGTGACAGTACTCTAGCGAAGGGCGTTTACAGGATTAGGTCTTAGTATCGATAGCAAAGGATTAGTTGATTGTCAATCCAGGACCGACACATGGATGTATCCTGATGAGTGATGGGTAGTGTGAGTACTCTAATGAAGGTGCGTCTACAGGATTAGGCCTCGTTTATCAATTAGTTCTTTTACAAACGGAATAAAGAAAACAAAATAAGTCGAGGGTAAGTCTGTCGCTTGGGAGAGCCCGCATAGATTATCTTTGAGTGTGAGTGGCGCCTGGTAACTCGGGGTCATAAGCAATATAGTTTGTCTACAGTATTATAGAGTAAACATAAAATAATAGATAGTTTTTACATGCACAAAGGGTGTGATGATATGAAGTTCAATCCTAATCCAAGTAAAGTGTCTCTAACTCTTCCTTTCTAATTCAATTGATTATTTATTTGCTATTTACAATTTACGCAACGATATTCTCAAAATCGTTGTTTCCCTTGATAAATAGATCACGAGTTTACGTGAATTGACCGTTCCTTGTGGATACGATATCTTTCTTACTATTATACTACTGGATTTTTGGTTCGCTTGCCAGAAACCCATCACCTCCCTAAAGGAAAAGTAAGGAGGAAAAATACAATTCACATAAAAAAACAAGCTATCAAACAATAGACTTGAGGCCATGAACATGTGGCCTATTTAGGAAAATTAAAATAATGCAAGTAAGAAAATTATCAAATAATTGTTTGGAGTGCATGACCCATAAGAGGAAAGGTCAAATGATGACTTTGAGGAGAAAGCCAACTTAGTCATAGGTTGTAGGATATGGTCCTAAACCTCACGCTCTTAATTCCCTTAACTTGCATCCATGATCTCAGCAGGTTGTCCATGACTTCTAGGCAGACGCCATCACCAAGTCTGACTTGGCTCGGCTTATTTTCATCCATATAAGTAGTATTTCCACTATAATATTGACTCATAACCACGCATGGATAGTTTTTCATATTTTAATTTTTTTATATAAATAATTAATATAAAAAATTGACCACAAATAACGTGTCTCAGATATATGCAAGGGAATAATTCAACAAATAAATTTTCAATTACTATTAAAGCTATTACCAACAACTTCCTCAAATGTATGCTTTCAAATAAAACCCCCATTACCTACATGTGTACATGAGTTATCCTCATAAAATTTGTAAAAAAATGAAAAATTCTCATGATATTTAAAGTCAAACAAACAAGTACCACACAAATTTAGACATAAAAAATGAAAAAAAAAAAAAAAGCAAAACAAGTTTTGAATGCCAAAATCCTCTTATTCACAAAAGAAAATGATAAAAGTGAAAGACCATTTGTGTGGTCTAACCATATCTCAACACTTTCAATTGTATTCAAATTAGTCGAGCCTAAAATAAAAAATAATAATGAAAATAATAGCAAATAAACAAATAATTTTATTAAAAGAAGAGATATTAAATTCATTCAACAAAAAATATACAACAACTTATACAACACACTTTTTCTCTCTATCTCTTTCCATCATATCACTCATCACATGTCACATTTCACTCTCTTTATCTCTCTAGGTTGTATTGTTGCTTGTTGTACAAACAATAGTTCTCTTAAAAGAAAACCCTAACCAAAGTCAAATCACAAAGGAAAAAAGAAGTACTATAATGATGACCATTGCAATATCATAGAAAGCAATTGGGGTGTGAAAGAGTCCTTAATGCCCAATGAAGTCCAAGTGCCCACGACCATCACTGCCTTTGCCATCAACTACAACGTCAAGTTCATCGCCGTTTCCTTTAACTTTTTATCTCACAAAATTTTCTCTCATCAAGCTCGATGTTTGCTTCAACTACCAACTCCCTAGTAAAGACTCCACTGATCTCTGTCACCAATGAGAAGGTGATAATGATGGGGAACAAAATTTGGTGAGAAACACTACAGGAAATTTGATATTTAGCGACGGCTTTGTAGCGACGGCCACGACACCGTCGCTATTAGCGTCGACCAATTGCAATATCATAGAAAACGATGAAGATGTGAAAGAGTCCTTAATGTCCAATGAAGTCCAGGTGCCCACGACCATCATTGCCTCTGCCATCAACTACAACGTCAAGTTCGTCGCCGTTTGCTTCAACTTTTTATCTCACCAAAATTTTCTCTCATCAAGCTCGATGTTTGCTTCAACTACCAACTCCCTAGTGAAGACTCCACTGATCTTTGTCACCAATGAGGAGGTGATAATGATGGGGAACAAAATTTGGTGAGAAACACTACAAGAAATTCGCTATTTAGCGACGACTTTGTAGCGACGGCCACGACACCGTCTCTATTAGCGTCGGCCAGGCCGACGCAACGGTCGACGCTAAAGACATCACCGTTGAAAAAAAATATTTTTTTTTAATTTTTTTATGTAGCGACGGTCAGACCGTCGCTACTTAGTAATGTTTAGTGACGGCTTTGGCCGACGCTAAATGTATAATAATTTTTTTTAAAATTTTTTATTTAGCATCGGCCAGGTCGTCGCTAAAGGAAATTTTTTTAGTGTCAACCTTCATAAAGTTAGTGTCGGTCTGGTCGTCACTAATTTTTTGTTAGTTTTTCACTATATATATATATATATATATAATATTTTGCGCTATATATTCCAAGAAACAAATTTGACGTAATAGTAATGCTCCTTTTTTGTATCGTGCAAGTTGTGGATTCGATTCTCACAATTGATAAATCTGGGAAGGAAGGATTATTTTTGAAAAAATATTTAGTGACGGCTAAATAGCGTCGGCCATAAAATGTCATCGCTATTGTATTAATGACTAGACTTTTAGCGACAGTTGGTTGGCCGTTGCTAGGCCGTCACTAATTATGAAATAGTGACGATTTTTCTCTGTAGCGACGGCTTTTGACCGTGAAATGAGAAGGATCGTAAACAAAATTGGAGGAGATTTGGAAGGAAAAAGAAGATAGAATTAGGGCTTGAATGAGAGTTGAGAGAAAAAGATTTTTGATGAAGGGAAGTGAGGCTACTTAAGACGAATTCTAGAAAAATGAATGTTAATACCAAAACGCACTAATATAAAAAATTATAGAAATGTATAAAATATGTTTGTGGTGGTTTTAAACCTGAAAATGTTTTATATCGCCAAAAAATTAAATAACTTATTGCGTTTCCGTTAGCACCACAAAATATGTCATTTCCTAGCAGTTTTTTTTATAACTACCAATAAATAACTGTAGCGTAATTCTCATTTTTTAGTGTCTATCCATACTTTTCATTACAATGGAATCTATATTATTATTATTATTATTATTATTATTATTATTATTATTATTATAAAAAAAGAGGTTGGAAGCGCTATGGATACTGCAATGTAAATAAATTAGTGAGTAACTAATCTTTGAATGAAAACATTCTCTTTGTCTAATATAAGTGTTATTTTTATTTAAACAATACATATTCTACTCGAGCTAAAAACATTCATATTTTCATCCATAAAATTCGAATCGAGACCTTACTTAAGGGAATCAAATATTTACCATTTAAACCAATCTCGTTTATTAATATAAATATTATTTGTGAAGTGATAATGTGTGACATAATTAAAAAAATAAGTGTTGTGTAAATCCAAGATGGTGTTGGTAAATTTCGTCCCAAAAAAAAAAAAGAAAAAGAAAAAAGAAGATGCTGTTGGTAAAAGCGAGTGTGCAATCATTATTCATTGACTAATCACCTTTTATTTTGGTTCCGGCAGGAGATGCATTCCTTTTTTTCTTTTCAAATTTCCATATAGTGCCTTTTCTGGTGCAGGATTGAACACTCGATCTTTTCCCATATGATTGAGTTTTTCATTTCTAAATTTATTACTGTTATCTCTTTATTCTTCTTATAAAATCCTGACAAATATTATTGATGAATATACAGCTTAACTAGGTTATAGGATCCTCTCTAATCTTTTAGTCCTCTTCAGTAAAGTTAAGTTACGGAATAATTATAAAATTACTATGAATTTTAATTGTCTAGTTATTTCATAGTTAATCCACAACTAATCTTAACTAGTAAGGCAAAAGGGCCGGAAAGAATCCAAATCTCTTAGCTAGCCAACAATCGTGGTTGTGATGCTCTCTTTAGGGTACAACAATAGATTTAAAATTCAGATTACATAGTTGAAGCACCAACAAATGTACTGTACCATTAGTCCATATATTACAACATAAAATATCTTCCATGTTTTTGCTTTTCTTTCTTTTCTTTTCTTTTTCTTTTTCTATACAGAGCCACTCGAAGACAGAGCCATGAAGAACACAAATTTAGATTATATACACTTATTTTTTGGTGTATTTGATACTGTTATGAAATTGTAGTTGTATGAGATGCTTCAAATGCTGAAATACTTTTTAATATTGATTTAATATCTCAACATCTGAGCCACCGCACTAAATGCATCAAAATATAACTGCACTAAATCCGGGTTCAGATGAACACTATGGACCCTAACAACAGTTTTTTCTAACCGCTTTAAAAAAAAAAAGAAAACCCCATTTTGGTTGTTCTTCTCCTCTGCCAATGAAGCACCAGAATGGCCAGCAAACTATAAGCTATGTCCTCTCCTCTCCTCTCATCTCATGTTCCTTTGAGCTTTTAAGCCAACAGTGTTGGTGATGATGGTGAATTTTGCTCTTCATGGTACCTCTTCTTCAAAGAATCTTGCTTCTGCAAGAGGATTTGCCTGCGGAATTTCTTGATAAATAGTTCAGCCATGTGGTCAATTTCATCCTCCATTTCGAACTCTTTCCCTGCCTCTTCCTTTGAATTCTTCACCAAATCAATCACAGAACCTCCAATAAGATCCAAATCCTCTGCTGAGTCAAACTTTCCATCACCATCATCTTCTTCTCCATCATACATGTAGTAACTCTCACAATCACAACCACTTTGATATTTTTCCTCCAACACTACTTGGGTCTTCTCACTAGGATTGGACACAGCCTCATAGGAGTGTGCATCATTGTGATTGGAGAACTTGTTGTTGTCACTGCTACCATCTCCCAATAAGCATTCTTCCTTGGTGGGGTAGTGAGAGTGATGGCCCAAAAAAGATTGGAACTTGTCAGAAATGGAGCTCATCACATACCTTTTGTTCATCAAAAGTGAGAATATAATCAAACGGGCCTTGATGGCGTTTGTTTTGGACTTTAGAGCCAAAGTTTTTGAGTTCAGACCAGCTATCACCTGCTTCAATATTCCATATGCTCTATTCTTCATATTGTCCCTAGAAACTAACAAATCAAATAAAAAAAATTATTTAGCAGCTGGGTGAGGAAATTCTATGTAAAAAGTTGCCCAAAAAAACAATATTTGTGAAATTAAGAGGATAAAGGGTGGAGATATTGTGAAGAGGATAATTGTAATTGTAATTGAACTGAGTTTGTAGAAAAAGCAGTGTTTTTTGGCATGAAAGAGTACAACCAAGGCACATGAGTTTATATAGCAACTGGCAAGTGACAATTGTAGCTGAGTTTTGTGTTTGTGTGAGAGAAACGAGACAAAGCTTAGGAAAGAGTGGTCGTTAAGAAATGAAAAGAAAATGACTAAAAAGGAAAAGCAGGGACATGTGGCCTTATATGATAGGTATTGTTGTGAGTAATGGCTAGTTCCGTGGTAGATATAATTATATTATAAAGGGAGATTGATTGAAATTTTGGTGGGTAGGACACCTAAAACAAATTTTATGGGTATAGCAAAAGAAAATGGTGGGTAGCAGACATTAATTATTAGTGGGGTTGAGTCCGGGAGTGGGGAGTTTTTTTTTTTTTTTTTTTTTTTCTTTTTTGATAATGGAGTGGGGAGTTTTAAAATTGGGTATTATCATGTTATCTTGAATATCTTCTTAATAGTTTTTTTTAATTTAATAAAAATTAAATACAATATCTTAGT
The DNA here is from genome assembly GCA_026901365.1 of Sesbania bispinosa. Classification (NCBI taxonomy): domain Eukaryota; kingdom Viridiplantae; phylum Streptophyta; class Magnoliopsida; order Fabales; family Fabaceae; genus Sesbania; species Sesbania bispinosa. Next base: position 561,863 of record QLOH01000516.1, on the reverse strand, counting down.
CCTCGTTCGGGGTGGTTACGAGTTTTCAATTTTTGGTTTTTAAAAACTTTAAAATAAGATTTTACAACTCAAAACTAAAAATTGAAAACGACATTTTGTGGTTTTCAAAATGTCTGTTTTGAAAATCACAAAAATATGAATGATTTAGAGTTTTCAATTTTTGGTTTTGAATTGTAAAAACTTGATTGAAAATTTTTAAAAACCAAAAACTAAAAACTTGCAACCACCCCGAACAGCCCCTTAGAATACGATAAAATATTTAATTATTTTGTAATTTAAAATTTATTATGAATGATTTAGAGTCATTTTTAGATTTGATTATTTTAAGAAAAAAGTTGAGAAACCTTGGGTTGAGACTTGAGATGGTTTTCTTAACTCCTCATTTTCTCTTTGGATTACTTCACGCCTCTTACTAGGAGAAATTCTCAATTAAACGTTATATTTTGAGCAAATAATCATTTTGGTTCTTAAAAGATTGGGGTCGATCAATTTGATTCCTGGAAGAAAGAAATCAACAAATTAGCCTCTAAGAGGCACTTTCGTCAGTCAATTTGGTCCATCCGTCCATGTCCGTTTGGTAACGTTAACAGAAGTGATGATTTGGCACGTTAAGTGCCACGTGGACACCTATGTTGCACTCCTACGTGGCAATAACACATGTGGGGGACAAAAGTGATAGTAAATGGTAACTTTGAGGGACCAAAATAACTAAAACGAAACTTTCTTTATCTAATGCAAAAATTGTAAATAGGTTTTCTTCCCTCGGTTTCTTCTCAATTCATGTAAACGTCTTCACCCTAATTGTTTTAGAGACAATTAGACAAGATTTAAGACATGATACAATGGGAATCAGAGCATTATCATTTGCACCAATTAAGGAAGGCATCAAATGTTTCATCGAGTGGTTTAATTAGCGAGATTTATAGAGGCTACAGGGGAAAAGAAGGGAAATTATATGAACCTAAAAACACAGAAAAATCTTAGGAGATTATTTTTCACACATGTACCCTCTTAAATGTGATGTTACATAAAATGATATTTAGTTGTTTGAAATTTGTGTATGTCATTATAATATGGACTCAAATTGTTCAATGATATTCTTGCATGATGGTTGCTTGGGTTGATGATAGGGTCGAGTGAAATTCTTGAACCAGCAACCAGATTTGGAATGAATTATGAAGGTGTTAACACCATAATTATTTCGACTAGATATCGAAATAATTTTATCTTCCCACTGAGACATTTCAAGTGTAAGATTTGAAGATGATCAAGAACATGAAGGGAATGGAAGGTCTCAAAGTGGTTATGAGAAGTTGCCAAAGGGGAGTTATTGGAAGTTAACAACAGTTTAAGTAGTCTTTTATTAAACAAGTGTGTTTAAATGTATAATTGACACATGTTAACTAGGTGGCAAAGTTGTATAGATTAGTAGTTGGGAATATTGTCTATAAATATGTATTTGTACAATGTAAAAAGGGTTGGATTCCATTTGCTGAAAATCTCTACAAGTCTAACACGTCAATCCATTAGCGACTACTAGCAAACGAGATCAAAAGTGTGTGATCCCTTCATTTTAATTAATGCAAGGTCTGTTCTTTACTCTTTTAAATTCATCTTTTACTTTCCTGCATCTCTTCTTCTACTTCTCATTCTCCTTCTCCTTCTTCGAAATTCCAAGTAAAACTACCCCTAAAAAGAACCGTTAAGAGGTTTTTTATCTTGTCCCTAGATTATTCTTAAGATAATTTTTGTTACAAAGAATCAGGGTAAATAAATTGGCACACCCAGTGGGACATATTGTGGGTAGTTGTGTTAAATTTGGAATTTACAATGTGTTAATAAGAAGTGGAAAAAACATACTTTCAATGGAGAATAATAACAAACGAAGAACTTCTAAAATTTCATCTCAATACATGAATCATAAGGAAGTAAGACAAAAGGAACAACTTAAATTTGAGAAAGAGAAACAAGAGGAAATTGAAAAAGTTTTTCAAAAGGATTCCAATGAGTGAGATTTAGTTGTATAGATCTCAAAGGCGGCCTTCAAACCATTTAAGAAAAACCCTTATGAAAAAATAGAAACGGCTTTAGGGCTGTAAATAGAAACGAGGGGTGATTTTCGAGGCCATAACAAAATAGGAAATTTGGTTTTCAATATTTAGTATTTTTTTCTAAATAGTCAAAAGATAAAATATTGGGGGCTTGTGTTAACACCATAATTATTTCGACTAGATATCGAAAAATTTTTATCTTCCCAATAAGACATTTCAAGTGTAAGATTTGAAGATTGAAGATGAATCAAGAACATGAAAGGAATGGAAGGTCTCAAAGTGATTATGAGAAGTTGCCAAAGGGGAGTTATTGGAAGTTAACAATAGTTTAAATAGTCTTATTAAATAAGTATGTTTAAATGTATAATTGACACGTGTCCACTAGCTGACAAAGTTGTATAGATTAGTAGTTGTGAATATTGTCTATAAATATGTGTTTGTACAATGTAAAAAAGGGTTGGATCTCATTTGCTGAAAATCTCTACAAGCCTAACACATTCATCCATCAGCGACTACTGGCAAATGAGATCAAAAGTGTGTGATCCCTCCATTTTAATTAATGCAAGGTCTTTTCTTTACTCTTTTAAACCCATCTTTTACTTTCCTGAATCTCTTCTTCGACTTCTCATTCTCCTTCTCCTTCTTCGAAATTCCAAGTAAAACTACCCCTAAAAAAAGAATCGTTAAGAGGATTTTTATCTTGTCCCCAGATTTTTCTTAAGATAATTTTTGTTACAAAAAATCAGGGTAAACAGAAGAAATGAGGAATACATATCCAATATTGAAAGTTTGCGGGGTATGTCATGGTGGTGTTGTTCAAGTTATTAGTTTTATTTTTGTTGGTGAAGTAATATATTTTAGGGTTCAAGTGATGGTGAAAAGAAGTGGAGTACTAGGAGTAGTTACTCTCATCCATAATTGTATTTTTTTACTTTTAACATTTGTAATGTCTATGTTTATTGTAATATAGATATTTTTTATAAATGTTCTATATATTTAATTTCTACAAAGAAATAAATGAATTAGCATGACGATAAGACATGAGAAGAACATAAAAGTGAATTACAAAATTGAATAAAGGAGCATACTCCATTGTTTACTAAAATTTGGTAATTAGATTTCATACATACAATATTCAAATTAAAAGAAATAGAGTCTGTTTGGGTAGAATTTCTGCAGAAGTACTTCTAGGTGAAAAAATAACATGAATCAAAGAAGTCAAATGCATTTAACTTCTCCATAAGTTAAAATTAGTTACTTTAGGAGAAGTTAAATGAGAGAGCTTTTGGAGTAGGTGGTCTATAAACACTAATTTTAACTTATGGAAAATTTAAATGCATTTGACCTCTTTAATTCATGCTATTTTTTTCACCTAGAAGTACTTCTGCATAAGTTCCACCCAAACAGACTCATAACATTGAATTCAATTATACAAAACACAACATTGACATAAACATGGTGGTGCAAATGAGAGCGTTATGATCCCCCACCAATCATGCCTCTAATCTTGTCTATTTATTTTTGAAACGGTATTAGGATTTTAGTGTTTACATGAATTGTGGAAAATTTTGGGGATGAAGTGTAAACACAACGAAAGTCTTAGATTATGGATCCCACCGCAAGAAGGAAGTTAGAAGTAAGATGAGGACTTAGGTATTTGAGTTGAAAATAAGACAAAAGTTAGGGAACCAGTTAAGAGTTGTGAATTGTAAGGGAATTGAGAAGGGAAAAACCAAGTATTGAGCCAAACGTGACTGTAGAGTTAACTTAGGAGGAGTCACACCCAGTGATGGAAAGGGTGGGCATGGTGAAGAGGTGGGGAAGGAAGTAGAGACATTGGAACTAGAGAATTAGATTAAGACGGAAGGAACTAATATAAGCTTAAACGAATTGGCGAAAAGGAAGAGGAGATGCGTAGACTCAAGGAATCGGGGTAGGGAGGTGATTTTATGGAAAGGAACAAGGGAATAGAGGAGCTGTCGCGACCGGGGCCACGACGGGGTCGGCGAGCCCGTGAGAAAAAGTATTGAAAAATGATAATTTTTGGGGAGTCGCCACCAATTTATTTGGGTTGGGAAAATTGGAAAACCCGAAAATGATTTAAAATTAAAAACTGGTCTGCGAACAAGAGATCCGAATTCGGGAGTCGATTATGCGTAGGGAAGGTATTAGCACCCTACAACATCCGTTAAAAACGGTTACCCTTAATTAATTGTGCAAAATCCATTAACTTTTAAGATGTTTATTTTACCCACTAAAAGAAAAAAAAACAAAATTTATTTACATTCTTTAAATTAAAGAATGATGAGAAAAAATTAATTTGAAATCAATGGGACAAAAATGTTGAAAATTTTATTTTGGCTCGACGAGAAATCCCGTTCCTACGTATCCCCAGGTGCAATGGAGAATTCAAAGCCACGTAGTTCTAAAAATGTGTTTGAAAAGATTGATTTTGATTTTGAAATAAATTGATTTTTAATTTTGAAAAAAGAAAGAAAAATGTAAGAATTGATTTTGAAAATGTTTTGATTTAAAGAAAAAGGATTTACTTATTTATTTATTTTTTAGACAGAGTTGGTGCTAGCAAATGGCTATACAACGAACCCTTGAAACTATTCAAACGATATTATTGATAGAAATGTTATTCAATAAACATCGCTTATTTTGAAAAAAATTATTTTGAAAAATGATTTTGGTTTTACGCGCATTATTGAGTTAGTAAATGACTATACTCAATATTTTCTGATAACGTTATTGATAGAAATGCTATTCAATTAACGTCGTTTGTTTTGAGAAAATTTATTCTGAAAAAGATTTGATTTTGCACACATTATTGAGTTAGTAAATGACTATACTCGATATTTTTTTTGAATGGCGTTAAAGGATAGAAATGTTATTCCGTCAACGTAATTAATTTGATAAACAAATTTATTTTTCCAAAGAATATTCTCTTATTTACAAAATGAGCAAAATATCGAGTTAGTAAATGACTATACTCAATAATTCTTTTTAATTTGAATTGCGTTAAAGGATAGAAATGCTATTCCGTCAACATAATGGATTTGATACGCTAATTTATTTTAAGAAAATGTTTTTTATTTACAAACGAGCAAACTATTGAGCTAGTAAATGACTATGCTCAAATTCTTCTTTGAATGACGTTAAAAGATAGAAATGTTATTCTATTAACGTCAAAGATAAAAGGATAAATTGAATTAATCAATATTTATAAGAACACATAATCCAAATTATAGATAATCAAATATTTACAAGGGAATGAAATTAAACAAATATTTACACTTACAAAAATCCTAAACATTTAAAAGAAAATCAAGATGATGGATCTAAAAGAATTTACAAAAAGAGAAAATGATCACAAAATAAATTTACCAAAATTAACACATTAGAGTAAAAAAAAGGGAATTGGGCCTCAGCTAGCATCATTGGCCCAACCCTTCCAAAAACACATACAAGAGACATTCTTGAAAAAGGGCATGAAATAATTTTTCCTTTTTTTTTTCAAAAAAATGAGTTGGGGCCTCTTGACCCAACAGATCAGTTTTTTTTTTAAAAAAACCAAAAAAGCAACACTAAAAGAAGAAAAAGCCCCTAGCTGTCTGATCCTCACAGCCTACAACCTACCAATTGTCCCATTCATTTCATTAGGGTTTAAACATTTGGGAAAGGGAGGCAGCCATGGGAGGGAGAGAAGGAGCCGCATGATGGTGCGACCATGGAGGTGAGGGGGAGCGGCGGCACCGCCGCCCGCAGGGAAGGAGACGCGGCGCGACGAAGGCCGCACGCGGCGGCCGCGCAAAGGGGTGGTGCAGTGAAACGTGCGGCGATGCGCAGTGGCCGCGCGCAGCGGTGGCTGAGCTAACGGTGGAGCAGCGGGGGACGAAGGGGTGACGATGATCTGAGGAGAGGGGACGCACATGCAGCGGCGGTGGCTGCCAAAGGACGATGGCCGGCGCGTAACGGCGGCGGCGAGGACGGACTGGCCCCGGGGGGACCGCGCAGGGACGGCGGTGGCCTGGCATGGCCACGAGAACTGCCGCCACTACTGACGGCGATGGCTGCAGGAGGGCGCACATGCAGCGGCGGTGGCTGGCAGAGGACGATGGCCGGCGCGTAACGGCGGCGGCGAGGAGGGACTGGCCGCGTGCGGCGACCGTGATGCAAGGGGTGAGTTTCCCTCCCCTTTTTAGTTTCCCTTCTCTGTTTTTTTGTCTCTCTATTTCCTCTGCTGGTTTGGTGCTCTGCTACTGTTTATTTTTTTTCTATTGATAACAAAAATCTCTTACTGATGAACAATCTATTACTGATTTTGATTTTTCATCTTACTTTTTCACGGGAAATGGAAAGGGGACAGTGGAGGGGAGGTCTCACAAGGAGGCCATGGCTGCCAGAGAGGGGAACAGCCGCGGGTGCAGCTCAAAGGAGTGGTTCTGATTTTTTTTCTTTTACCTGATTTGTCTATTTGTTTTATAAAAAGGACTGTTTACATTGGACTGTGTATATTGGACTAGGATTGTATGATTTTAGACTCTGATTTGGATTGAACCAGTATCCGGTATTGGTGTGATATTCGGTTTGCTTGATTTTATTATCAATCACACACAATAAAATCTCAGATTATGCACAGTAAATGAATAGGCACAAAGCATGGGCAGATAAGTCAATAGTGTAGTTCAGAGTAAACAAAAAAACATTTGATACCGAATAGATATCCTTCTTTGTTTCTGCAGTCCTTGTAGCTTGCTTTGTGACCCAAGTTTGCAACTGTCAACCTTCTCCTGTTTGCTCAAATCTTGTTAATCCTTTCCTGCTCAAAGATTTTTTTTTGTTTACACTCAAATCCAAATGAGAATAAGAATGATTCTCAATGGATACCATTTTGTGTGTGTGAAATCTCTGTTTCTTCCTTTGCTGTATGTTCGTGCGTGTATTGTCAGAAGAAAAGAGCCCCCCTTATCATCTTTGAAACACATCTATTTATAGTAAAAAAAAAGTTAATCCCACCGCCCCAAATGATGACTCTCAGCCTAGCCCATGTTGTGCCTGCGCTGCTGCCGCCCAGGACAGGGCAAGTTGCACAACTTGCAACTTGCTCTGTTTCATCATTTCTTCAATTTTATTTTTCTTCTTTATTCTTAATTAAGTAATGAAAATGGGCTGTTAGCCCAGACAGTTTTTTTTTAACTTCACAATCAATGGCCCAAAATGGCCTGATAAAAAAAATCTGATGCAATTCCTCCTCTTTTTTGAAAGTGAAGTAAATGGGATTATCGACCCAAAACAGTTTTTTTTTTTTTAGATTTACAAACAATGGGCCATAAACGGCCCAATTGCATTTTTTACCGAAAACTTAACACCCCTTTTTTTGTCAAAATGTTTAATCAATCCATTAATTAATTAACAATCAATAATTAATTAACCAACAAATCAATTAATCCATTTTAGTTTTTTTTAAATAATTAATTTTTTTGGATTTTTGATGTGAGAACAAAACGCTTAAGGACATGAATATAAACATGAAAGTAAGATAAAATTGCCGGACAAAATTGGGTGCTGACAGGAGCATAGTCTCATAGACACCTGGAACCCTTAATCGTAGCCTTATTGAAGTGAATTGATAAGTTACATCATGGTTCACGTGAAGTGTGCCCCGTTGGGCTTCAACCAAGGGTGTTGCTTAATTTTGGGTTTTAAGCCTAATGACCTTGGTGAACTAATTCGAAAATATCTAGAGTTATAGGTGTTCAATTGAGTTTATTCTACTTGCATTAGAAAGTTAAGATTTAAGGCTTCAGTTTGATATGCAATACGATCTCATTTGCACCTCCAAATAGGCGTATTCTTGCTCAAGTGAGAATGTTGTCGCTTGAGCGAGAATATTAGCAGAAACAGGGGCATTTTTCTGGTTTTCTCTCTCAAGCGAGAATGTGCGACCAAAAAGCATTGTAAAGGCTCGCTCAAGCGAGAAAATCCTCGCTTGAGCGAGAGAGCACGAATCCAGCTTTATAAAAACAACGTTAATTAGGGCTCATTTTTCTACTTCCCTCCATCCTTCACTTCTAGAGAGAGGGAGAGAACCCTAGAGAGAGAAAGAAGCCTTGGAAGCTTGGAGAAGGAAGAGGAAGCCAAGGATTGCTCACCCCCAACCCCCTCAACTCCATCCCCTTCACATTTGAGTTCTCTAGAGGTGAGTAGAGCTCACACACTTCACCCATTCTTGTGTGAATCCCTCTCATGAACCCTATTCCCTCTTATTCCTTTCTTTTACTCCTTTTTGCTTGTGAATGAACTAGGTTGCATGATTAATGACTGTTAATGATGGTATGCCTTAGATATTGTTCCTTATTTAGGTTTATTGAAAGATTGGAACCCTAGGTTAAGGTTGTTGTTCTAATAGCTCATGTTCATGTTCATTATCAAGTAAAAGTATTCTCATGTATCATGTTATCAAGTAATTAAAGAAATAAGAAATTCATGTTAGGCTTCGGCCATCACTTCATGTTCAAGTCAAGTGAAAACTACCCATGTATCATGTTATCAAGTAACTCAAGTGAGAAGAAAATCATGTTAGGCTTCGGCCATCACGGGTCTAGGACTATCATGTTAATTGTTTTAAAACTAGGCTTCGGCCTTCAGGTAATGGCGGTGACTATATGTCCCAAGGGAGATATCCCTTGTAGTATGAGCTCAGGTCTAGCTTCAGGAAAATGATAAGACCCCTGCTGGGTTAGCAGTTCATGTCAAGTCATGTTTTAAATATCATTATTTAATGTTTACATGTACATGTTTATAGTTTAGAGCATGGTTAAATTGTTGCATCTCATTTGCTTGGACCCTACACATGCATGCTTAAGCTTTACTCACTGAGACATTAGTCTCACCCATGTTTTTCGGTTATATTTTAGATCCCCAGGCAGGTCATTGAGGATCATGGCGCAGTTGCAGCTTAGAGTTTCATTTGGCTTTGGAGCCTATAATTTTGATTGTATTTTTAGATAACCTTGGATGTAGTGGCGGAGCTTGACTATTTTTTTTGGGAGGGCCAAGATATTAATGTGATACACTCAAAATTTAAAGTCATATAATCAAAATCATTTACATAAGGTAAGTGATCCAATATTCTAAGAGAAATTAAATTGCAAGTTTGCAGAAACTATTATGAATTTATCTCTATTAATTATTTGTATTAGAATAAACTTATTCCCTTACAATAAAAGATAAATTTTTTATGAATCTTTTATATAAATTATATCTTCCAATAATCCAAATATTTATTTTAAAATAAAATTAATCACACTTTTAATAATATTAACCATAATCTCCAAAAAAAATAAGACTAAAAAAGTATTTGATAAATAAGAAACTACAATCTTCTCCTAAAAATTTTAAAAATATTTGATCCAACAAAAGAATTTTAATATTAACAATTTCAAGTTTTAATGAGATTAATTTTAATAAATAAGAAACTGCAATCTTCTCCTAAAAACTAAAAGATTTACTATTTACTAATTATTAAAATTTTAGGAATTAAAGTTACATACTTGATTAACATCTAACAATAGAATTTTAATATTAACAATTTTAAATTTTAATGAGATTAATTTTAATAAGTAAGAAACTACAATCTTCTCCTAAAAGTAAAAAAGCTTTACTACTTACTAATTATTAAAATTTTAGTAATTAAAGTTACATACTTGATTAACATAAAACTAAAACAAATATCTCTACAACTACAACTTTATCTACGGTTGATTTTGCTATCGATTTACTTGATTCACATAAAATAAAACTAATATTTCTATCTAATACCTACACTACTGTTTCTTTTTGGAAACAATTTGACTATTAAACAAACAATCGATAAACAACCAGGGTCGACCCAACGTATATGTAGGCCTAAAGCAAAATATAATATGAAGGCCTAATTTTAAGAGATAAAAGACCAAATGACATACATTTTTCTTAAGAAAAGAAACTTATATTAAATTAAGATTTTGGGTAAAATAACTTTATATTTGATAAAAAGATTTTATTAAATTTTGGGTGAAATATGTTTTTAATCCTTATAAATTTAAACATATTTGGGTTTGCTTCTCATAATTTAAAATCAATGTGTTGAGTTTCTCTTTTCTCAAAATCACCTCAAATTAATTTTTAGCACTTGATTAGAAATACTAGAGACTAAAAAAACACATGATAAAAACTAATTCAGAATGATTTAAAAAAGTGAGACTATGAGAACCAAAATCAAATTTAATTTATTTAATTTTACAGAAACTACAAATATATTTTATCCTTAATTTTAATATATAAAAATATAAAAAAAAAATTGAGACATTGTAGCAGGAGAGGCCTAAAGCGATTGCTTTACTTGCCCCTCCTCCTCGGGCCGACCCTGTAAACAACCTAATGTTGCTTTTGGCAAACAATCTGAGTATTAAATCGATAATATATTATATATACAATCTTGCAAATGTCACAATCATCAATCAAACATACAAATGAGCACACAATTTCCAGATCAAAATAAAAAAAGTGAGAACAATACTAGTATCAAGGATTCAAGAGCAAGATAAAAAATGGGGGAAAAAAAGAGAAATTTCTGAAATACATACCCAAATAATCTTGTAAATGATGAAAATAAAAGCAAAATTCACGTCTCTTAGAATGGAGAACTTTTTTTCTCAGTACGAAAGAGCAAAAGTGAAGAGGCGACTATTCAATTTTCAATTTTACAGCAGGTAATTTAATTTTTAATTGATAATTGAACATCCTTTTTAGGTTTTAAGGTGCAGTAATTTACTTTTTAATTAATAATTGGGCTTGTGCTTAGAATTATAAATGATGAGAGATACAATATATAATGAGTTTAATTTTTAAATTAGTTTTATTATTATTGTACACAATATATTGTGATATAATTTTTTTGGGGGGGTCAAAAATAAATTTTACATATAGTAATTAAAAAAAATTCTTTGGGGGGGGGGTGGGGGCTATGGCTCCCCCTGCTACAATTCTTCGCCACTGCTCGGATGTATATTCTTTGGTATGGATATTTAGTACATGTGTTTCTTTTGTGTTTCCGCTTGATAAGACACATGTATTGCAATATCTGTAGTATGATTATGTATTTAGACATTCAGAATTATGTTAATTAAACGTTGGATTTAGTTAAACCAATATTCATTTATTTCATTGATATCGTTAATGTCGCGAAAATATAATTTCCTAAATTTGGGACTTATGCTTCCAACGGGCATAATTCCTGAGTTTTGGGAATTAGCACGTTACATGAAGGCCTAATTACAATTTTTGTATTAAGTTAGAAAAATTTCGTTTTAGACATTTAGTCCCTCAAAATTACAATTTAATGTCATTTTAGTCCCTCATATGTGTTATAGCCACATGAGACTACCACATAAGAGTCCATGTGACACTTAACATGCCACATCATCATTTCTGTTAACGTTGTCAGGTGGATAGTGACAGAGAAGGAACAAAATGACTGAAGAAAGCATCTTTTAATAATTAATGTGTTAATTTCTTTTTTTCCGGGCACTAAATTGACCGACACGCAATCTTTAAAAGGATTAATGAACATTTACTCGTTATATTTTACACCTATTCTCTTTATAATTTAACTTATATAACATTATGTAATATTAAAAATGTATAATATTATGTAGGATACATTGAAAATGCACTTAAATAATGTATTTATATATGTTAATAATTGAATTGCGTATTTAATATTATTAGCATGTACGTAGTATTAATTTTCAAATTTAGGATGGTTTAATTTTTATGGTACTTGTATTGTGAGAACTTAAATTCTGAAGTTATTATTTGGCAATAACTTTATTTATTTACTATATTAACCAGCTTATTACATGGGTAAAAATATATTTTATATAATTAAAATTAAATTTATAATAAATTAATATGTTTAAAATTATAAAACAAGAAAAAATAATTTAAAATAATTATTCAATTTAAATTATAATAATAAATTATATTTTATTATTAAATCTAATTTATATTATTATTTGGTAATAAGCTATAATTAAATAAATTAAAATCATAACAATAATAAAAAAATTATATTAAAATATGCATTAGAATAAAAAATGATAATATAAGCTTATAAATTTTAATAAATTTTAAAATTAAAGATTATCATTTAAAAATTTAAATAAAAAGAGAAAAAATGTTAAGGATTGACCGTGATGTTAAGACAAACTCACTCTTAAGTGTTTTAACGACAATAGGCCCTTTAAGTATGTAAACTTTGTGGTCATATCTGAGATTCATTTGTGTTACTAACTGTGCGTTAGTACAGCTCTTAGACTCTGAATTGCATATTACAAGCCATGAGACACAAGTTCACAAGCAAGTCTCAAGTAAAGATTCAGCTAAGGCCAAGTCATACTAAAAGACCATCATAGTGCAAACTGAGACCAATAAAATCATAGATCCAGACTGATGCTAAAGGCAAAGAAAATAAAGATGCACAAGCAAAGAAGAAGCTCATATGCATAAAGTCAAAACAAAGACAACCTAAGACTTGCTAAGCTTAGACTCATAGTTAAGACTGAGACTCAGACTTGTACCTCAGATTCAGGAGCTGAGACTAAGACTCAAATGCAAGGATTAAAAGTCAAAACAAGTATCTGACACACATGACCGTTGGAATGAAAGAAAGCACAATCTTCTCTCTCCTGCAACGGTCGAAATAACATCTATATTGAAGAGCCTATAAAAGAAGACCCAAGAATGATGAACTGTGTGAAGCTCAGCTGAAACTCTGCAAAAATCTATAACTGAGTTACCCAATCAAATTAGCATCCATCTTTCAATCATCTCTTTCATTTTAGTATTTGATTGTAACTCAAAAGAGTGATTGTACCTAGCTAAGCTCACTGTCCATTCGTACCTTATACGTTATCTAAGCTAGACCAACCTAATCTTAGTTAGTCTCAACTAAGTTTGGAGGTGCCTAAGCTTGGTGTGAGTAACTGTGAGCCTGGAGAGGCACTGTAATAAGAATACTCAAGGTGTGAGTCTAAAGAGGCATAGCAAAGAATACTTATAATTGATAGTTGTCATAGTGGAAAATCTCACAAGGTTGTGAGGACTTGAACCAGGATAAATCTATGCGTATCTCTTCTCATCTCTACTACTTATTTATCTTACTTGATATGATCCTACCTAATCTTAATCTGACTAAAATAATTAAGTAATAGAACATTAAGCAAATCTTTATATACTCAGTCTTAATTAAATTAACACGCATTCATTCTTATCTAACTGAGTTTGTCTAAGATTGGTTTCAAGAATCAATAAGAGATTCTAAGCTAAAATCTTAAGAGATAAGCTCAAATTGATCTCAAGTTTCAGGAACAAAGTTTCAAGTCTTTATTCAACCCCCTTTCTAGAGACATCAACCAACTTCACGTGAGAGGTTAAAATGGTTGAGAAGGAGGGTAGGGTAATTGAGTGATTAACTAGCAGATTAATCACAAACTTTTAGAGATTCATGCACTTTAGTCCATGACTTTTAACAACCTCTTGTTAGCCCCTGACATTATTTTTTCATCCAACACTTTAGTCCAAAATCCTAACCTTTTGTTAGTTTGGTGTTGATGTGTCACATTACACATAGGATACCTAGTAAGACGAAAAATGACGCTATTTTCCCAATTTCTTCTTCATTTTTCCAATTCTTCATTAGGGCTAGGTGTCTCACACTTAAAAAATGTGGAAAACGACGTTTTTTTTTTTGTCCTACTAGGTGTTGTATATTTAATATATATTTCAAAAGTTATTTAATCTGAAATTCATTTCTGATATCAATTAGTATCGGTTTTGATTATAAACGTAAGTTACATTTCTGATTTCATTGTCTTTTATTTTGGTAATCAATTAGCTTTCATTTCCTTCAATCAGTTACGTTTTTATATTACTTATTTTGGTTTGTCCATATACTTATATGGATGGTGGAAAAGTTTCTGGGTATACAGATTCAATACTTACTTACTATCTCTTGCTGTTTCTAACACCTTTCCAAATTGGTTAGAAGATCTTGTTAAATTCTGGAGAGTTTTTAGTATCTATCGAATAAACTCTTGAGGACAGTGTTAATACACGTCTTAGGCATCATTGTTCTACGTTCTTTTCTCCATTATTTTCCTATAATCTGAAGAGTTTATTATGGAAAACAACATGAGCATTGTCCCTCCTCCCAACAACGGTGTTACTCTTGTTGATAATATCTGCTGCTGCTGCTGCCCTGCCATCCCAATCCACCATTACCTTTGCAAAGCCATTTCCTGACATTTCAAAGATCAAAATTTTTTAGGCCAAAACTTCAAAACATGGAAGAACGTTGTAGAAACACAGAGAAACACTAGAAGGGGGGTTGAATAGTGTTTCTTAATATTTTTATGAAAGCTTTTCGCAAACAACAAGTTGTGAACAGTTTCAGACAGGTTTAAGGGTGCTGTCTGAAGTTTCTTAAGACGGCTTCTGAAAACTATTTTAAAAGGTTTCTTTGCTTTTAAAATATCAGAACAACTTTTCAACACCCTTGATTAGTATAAACAATTGACAAGAGATAAGGATGAGAAAACTTAGCCAAGGAATTTATCCTGGTTCACTCACTACCACTGTGAGCTACGTCCAGTCCCAATGCCAACTAGCACTTGGATTTTCTCTAATCTTCACCAAGATTACAAGTATTCTTTTCTAGTTCAAGCCTCTTCAGGCTCTACAACAAGTATTCTTTTCTGTCAAGCCTCTTCAGGCTCTACAAACAAGTATTCTTTTCTGTCAAGCCTCTTCAGGCTCTACAACAAGTATTCTTTTCTGTCAAGCCTCTTCAGGCTCTACACCAAGTATTCTTTTCTGTCCAAGCCTCTTCAGGCTCTACAACAAGTATTCTTTTCTGTCAAGCCTCTTCAGGCTCTACAACAAGTATTCTTTTGTCAACCAGCCTCTCCAGGCTCTAAGCAAAGTTTACAGAGAACAGTGTTTAAGCTTTTAAACTATACCAGTTTGAAGCTCAAACAAATACAATGTACCATAAAATCTGAGGTATGCTCAGGATATACAAATGTGTACAACGAATTTTATCAGAGAGTTTTTACGGAGTAAAAACTTGCAGCATGATGTCTCTTGGCTTTCTTGTATATTGATTTTCTCCTTTCTTTTTCTTGTTGTCGTGCTTGATGGTCTTCATGGAGAGGTATTTATACCCAATCTTTAATCCGTTGAAATACCACCTTTTATAGATAGCATTAAATGCTATTTAATCCGTTGTGAGACATGCTTCTGAGAGCTCTGATATTTCTGACACGATGCAAGGTTGCTCCTGCCATAAAGCTGCTACAAAGTTGCTGCAGAGGCTGCGTTGCAGAGATTTCCTCAGTGGTGTATGAAATTCAAAAACACCAGGAAAGGTCTCTGTGTTCCTTGCTATAAACGTGTTTGAAAAGGTACGTGCAACAGAGGTTCAGAAAAGTCTTCACAACTTCAGCAAAGGGTGCCACGTCATTAATGAGACTTCAGACGGCTTCAACACTTCAGACGGGTTGTGCACTTCAGACGGCTTCAACACTTCAGACGGGTTGAACCCCAGAAGGCTTAACTCTTCAGACAGGTTGAAAGCACTTCACATAGTCTTTATATAACCTTATAGGCTTGCTGAAATCATAGATAAATCATTAAAACATATATGTATCTATGATAAATATTTTAACTCAAATTTGTTAAGCATTAAAACTTGGGAATTGAGCTGTCTTAAACATCATATTTTCTCTTATGATATTTTTGAGACTCAACATTCTCCCCCTTTTTAATGATGACAAATTTGTTTAAAATACATAAATCTGAAAGGAGTTTTAAAGATAAAAGAATAGATAGATCCCCCTCAGATGGTGATCTCTTAAACTGATTTGATCAAAAATACTTATCAGTTTCTTATTTACTCCCCCTGAGTCCTGTGATCACTTCAGATTCAGATTTTGTTAGTTTAATATCCCCCTTTTCTCATCAATCAAAAGGGAATACCAGAGCATAACAACAACAATCATAGCAAAATCATGAAGTATGAAAGAAAACAGCAAATTCAGCACAAACACAGCATGATGTGAAACATTGATAGTATTAATCAAACTGTAAAAAATTAATCACTTAGCAGAAATAAACATGAGACATGGCTACACATCATTGACTACCCATCCTTCTTCAGCAAAGCTTCTTTCACAAGGAAATAGCTCATCCTTGGCCTTATCAATCTGAGAGATGAGAGCAGTCTTCATGTCTTCTTGGCCACTTCTAATCTGTTGTTGCTCTTGAAGAATCTTATCTTGTTTAGCAATGAGATCACATTCTTCTTCTCTAGCTTCTCTATCTTCAGCCTGAGCTTTCTGTTCTCTTCTTCAGGATCAGGTGGTGCTTCAAAAAATAATCTGGATGTGTCTGCACACAAATCTCAGCACATCAAAACTGGAAGCAAACCATACTCCTGTGGATGATACACTGGAAAGAAGAATATTCCAATGGGACACATAATCTCCCAGTCTTCATGAAATGGTTCAGACAGAGGTGGGAAATGGCCTCTGATGTAATGATACTTCACATTCATGAATTTCCCATGCCCTATGATAGAATCAGCATCTGGTCCAGTTGACCCAGAAGAGGATCCAGCATCCTCTCTGATCTTCCGGTAAGATGACCAAACTCTGTCTCTGAAACTGTGATCCATGCCTCCACCTTGTCTCTTGACCTTTGCTAATAGCTCCTTCCATTCTCTTGGAGTCAGAGGCTTGAAGGGAACAAGATAGGCCTTAGGTTCCTTGAACTTATCAGCAGGGCCTTCCTTCAGAGGGTACCTAGGAACAATTCTATCAGGTTGCACTAGAATCTTGGTGGTTGGCCTGATGGAAAATGTTCTAGGGGGACTGTAGCCTCTCATGCCTACAGACTTCAATAATCCCTTTCAAAGAGTTCACCTTTGTGCATAGATGCCTGAAAACACCAGTCTTCATTACTTATCTTCAGACAATCAGCATCAGAAGAGGGGTCAAGTGGAGCCCACTTGTGAGCAGGTGATACCAAACCCTTTCTGATCTTCTCAAGTTGCCCTGAGTACATATGGTCTAAGCTTCCTTGATACTTCTCTCTTTCAGCATCTGAAGTATGCTTGACTAGCCCATGGTGCAGAGAGATAGGGGGTGCATCTCTGAAATATTGCAGTTCTTCATAGAGGTTTGGGAACTTGGGAACCCTTTCCCTCTCAAAGAAAGGTCCTTCATACCTCTTATGGGGCACTTCAGCTTCTCATCATATTGATGCTGAGTGAAAGGAAATGCATAAGGATCAAAAGTGGGTTCTGTGAAGAAATCCCTACTTTTAGGTCCTAGCTAATGTGTTCAGGCAGCATACTCCCTTTCCACACCTTTGAGCTTTCTCCTTGCTGAATCTCAACAATGGAATCTTCAGATTGTGTTGACTCTGAAGATGATGATGATGGTGAAGATGGTGGTGATTGAGGTGATGATGGTGATGGTGGTGTTGCTTCTTCTTCTTTCTCTATAGGTTGCCTTTCTTCTTCTTCTTTCTCCTCTTGTTTCTTTTCAGGTGAGGAAGGAGGTGATGGAGTCACATTGTCAAACCTTACCCTTGGTCTTTTCACAGGGGGTTTGACCTTCTCAGGTTCAGACACCTTCTCCCTTTCAGCTTTTTTCTTCTCTTATCTTCTTGAAATAGAGATTGGCCTTTACAAAGTTCTGGTACTTGCTAGCTTCATCCATAGCTTCCATTTGGCTAGCAATGCTCCTTGTAACCCTAGTAGTGGGTTCAGGAGTTGTCTCAAGAATCTTGCTCTTTCTCCTCCTTTGCTGAGCACTAGACCTCTTTCTCTTCTTATTACCTTGAGCCAAGGTAGCTTGGCTTTCATCTTCAGCCAAGGCTAGCTGAGAGGCCACACAATAGCATAGTCTGTTTCTCTTGCTCAGCCTTTTATCCAATTCTTCTTGCTCTAAGGCAGTAGCTATGGCTGCTACTTGAATCAACTCTGGATCAGAGGGGCAAGCTGCCAGGTGGAGCTGCTACAGCTTCAGTTCAGCAAGGTTAGCAATCTCTTCCTCATGAGCCTTTCCTTCTATGTCAGAAGTAGGCTTAGGAGGTTTGCACCTTTAGAACCCAACCCTGAGTGTGCAAAGTAGAAGTTACTGAAGATACCTTTGCTGCGCTTCTCACAGGTAGCTTTTGCAGTTTAGGTTGAGGAGATGGTTTTGAGGCCTTGAACTCTGCCTTTCTGATGTCCCTTGAAGCTCTTGTTCAAGAATCTCTATTGTGCTTCCTCTTCTTGAGGCCTTCTCCATGAGACACTCTCCTTCAGAGTAGGAGATGGAGGTCTTGGGGTGAGAGTGAGATTCATGCTCTTCAGATTAGCCTCACCAAAGAATGCAGGTGACTTGTGATCAAACAGTCTTTCAATAGGTACTTTAAAGTGCAAGAGTACCTTTGTAATGAGAGTGTTGTGAGGTAGATTTGCACCAGAGTCTCTAATCTTCTTCTGCATGTGGAACATGATGATGCTGGGAAGATTGACCTTCTTCTTCTGCAGCAAGTGAATCATGCAGAATCTCTCCAATTCAGACACGTGGTTTCTGCTTCCACTCTTAGGGATTATGGAGCACCCTAAGATGGAGTGAAGTACTCTGACCTTATCCAGCAAGAACTTAGAATCAGGAGTCTTGGGTTCTTCTGTACCATACAACATCTTTGTGTACTTCTTTTGCCCACCATTCCTCAACTCCCATCCAGGAGTGAAGGTTTCTCCTTCAGCCTTGACCTTGGTGATGGTGGAAGAATCCCTCATCAACAAAAACAGGGACTCCTAGAACAGTAGCCTTGATGCTTTCATACACTCCCTTGGAGTTAGGGATTCCTCTAGCTGAAGCCCAAATCTATGACACTCTGCTCGTGCCATGAACAGTAGATGTTGTCAAAGAATGGAGTCCAGCCAGCAGCATCAAATTCCTCAACCAAATCCATACCAAGATTTCTCTCCTCAAGGTCCACACCTTTTGATCTGACCACATTTCCACCGGAACTGGAAGACTTCTTTGGTGCCATTGATAAGTTGCAGAGAAACTTGAGAGAAAACGGTTGCTAGAGAGAAGAAGAAGTTCAAACAGTGCTGAGAGAAAGTGTAAGACTTCCTCGACACTCTTACTCCTGCATTTATAGACCCACGATGCAATGATGGCTAGTACGGCTGCCAGACATTGGGTAACGTGCGAAGTGGAAGAGACAAAATAAATGGAATTAAACCGTCTCAGATAGCCACGTCAGCAAGTCATTTCAGACAAGTGAGAAATTTCAGACACACATATAAAATTTCAGAAACCCTAAAATTTCAGACATGTCACAATTTCAGACACCCTGGAATTTCAGACGCTCTTACATATCAGACATATCATACACAATCAATTATTAGAAAATGCATGTATGTTCAAATTATTGCGTATGAACTTAAATCTATCTTCAGCCAGGGGTTTTGTGAATATATCTGCCCATTGATGCTCTGTTCAATGAACTGAATATCAAAAACACCTTTCTGAACATAGTCTCTAATAAAATGATGCTTGATTTCTATATGCTTAGCCCTAGAATGTTGGATAGGATTTTTAGAAATTAATTGCACTTGTATTATCACAAAAACAGGTATAGCAGAGATAGGAATATTAAAGTCCTCAAGCTGATACTTCACCCATAGCAGTTGTGAACAACAACTGGCTGCTGAGATGTATTCTGCTTCTGCTGTTGATAATGCAATGGTGCTTTGCCTTTTGCTTGACCAGCTGATCATGTTACTTCCAAAGAAATGACATCCTCCACTGGTGCTCTTTCTTTCTATTCTATCTCCAGCAAAGTCAGCATCACAGTATCCTATTAACCTGCAATCCTTGTCTTTCTTATAGCATAGACCAAGATTAGTATTGTCTTTTAGATATCTAAAATTCTTTTAACAGCTTTGTAATAAGTAATTCTTGGATCTAATTGAAATCTAGCACAGAGACAAACACTGAACATTATGTCAGGTCTGCTTGCTGTTAGATACAACAAAGAGCCAATAATTCCTCTATGCAAAGTTTTGATTCACTAGTTCTTCTTTGTCATCTTTGCTCAAGATGCAGAGGGATGCATAGGAGTTGACATGGGTTTGCAATCACTCATGTTGAACTTCTTAAGCATTTTTTTTGTATATTTTCTTGATGGATCCATATACAATCAGAATCTTGCTTAATTTGAAGTCCCAAGAAAAATTTTAGTTCTCCCATTAAACTCATTTCAAATTCTGATTGCATCAACTCAGAAAACTCCTTGCGCAGAGAAGAATCAGTTGAACCAAATATAATGTCATCAACATATATTCTGGACAAGTATAAAATCTTTGTTAGACTATTTTCTGAAAAGGGTGGTATCTACTTTTCCTCTTTCAAAACCATTTTTGATAAGAAAACTGCTCAGTCTGTCATACCATGCTCTTGGAGCTTGTTTCAGACCATAAAGAGCCTTTATCAATTTGAAAACATGATCAGGAAAAGCAGTGTCTTCAAAACCAAGGGGTTGTCTAACAAAAACTTTCTTCTTCAATGAAACCATTGAGGAAGGCACTTTTGACATCCATTTGATATAGTTTGATGCCATTATTTACAACATAAGAGAGAAGAATTCCTAATTGCTTCTAATCTAGCAGCAGGGCCCAAGGTTTCAGTGAAGTCAATACCTTCTTGTTGATTGTACCCTTGAGCCACCCAATCTTGCCTTTGTTTCGACCACTTTTCCTTCTTCAGACAGCTTATTTCTGAACACCCATTTGGTTCCAATAATTGTTTTTCCCATGGGTTTAGGAACAAATATCCTGACATCACTCCTAGCAAATTGGTTTAGCTCCTTTTGCATGGCTAGAATCCACCCCTTCATCATGCAGAGCTTCATCAATGTTCTTTGGCTCAATTTCAGACAGGAGAGCAAGAGAATTCAGATTCTTGAATTTTGATCTTGTCTTAACTCCTTCTGAAGTGCTGCCAATGATTTGCTCCTTAGGATGATGTGACTTGTATCTCCAGTTAGTTTTCTGAGATACTGTCTGATCTGTCTGAGACTCAACATTTGTCTGAAGAGGTTCAGTGACAGATGGTGCTTCAGACACCTGTTCATCCTTCAAGCTGTTATGATCATTCAGCTCCATACCTGCAAAATCATCTTCTAGATCTGATAGTTCCCTATCAGTCTCTTTCTTGTCATTGAATTTACATGAATTGATTCCCACAATTAAAGTTCTAGAGTTGAATACTCTATAGGCTTTAGATGTTTCAGAATAACCTATGAAAAATCCTTTGTCAGACTTTGCATCAAATTTTCCAAGATCATCCTTGGTGTTGAGTATGAAACACTCACATCCAAAGGGATGGAAATATGATATGTTGGGTTTCCTTCCTTTCCACAATTCATAAGGAGTCTTTTTCAGAATTGGTCTTACCAATATTCTGTTTTGAAGGTAGCAGGCCGTGTTAATAGCTTCTGCCCAGAAAGATCTTGGTAGGTTGCATGAGTTGAGCATTGGTTCTTTCCCATTTCTTGAAAAACTTCTGTTCTTTCTCTCAACAACCCCCATTTTGCTAGGTGTTCTTGCCATAGAGAAATTGTGTGAGATCCCATTTCTCATCACAGAATAGTTGAAAGTTTGCATTCTCAACTCTCCACCATGATCACTTATGATAGCAGATATACAGAATCCTTTTTCATTCTGTACCTTCTTCAGAATATTGTGAAATTCCTGAAAGTCTCATCGTTGCTTCTTAGGAATAAACACCCATGTGAATCTAGAATAGTCATCAACCATGACCAAACCATATTTCTTACCACTAATGCTTTCTGTTCTAATAGGACCAAACAAGTCAATATGTAACAATTCTAAAGGTCTGCTAGTGGAAACAACATCCTTACTCTGAAAAGAGTGTCTTGTTGTTTTCCTTTCAAACAGCTTTCACATAAAACGTCAGATTTGTAAGAAAGCTTGGGCAGTCCTTTAAAAAGGTTGTGTTTTGCTAACTTTGAGATCAATCTCAAGCTGGCATGCCCAAGTCTTTGGTGCCAAATCTGTTTTTCATCTTCAACAGAGAGAAAACATTTTATATTTTGAATTGCCAATCCTCTAGATCAATTTTGTACACATTGTTGTGTCTCTTAGCAGTAAAAAGAATTTGATCACGAGAGTCTTTGACTATACATCCTTCTTTAGTAAAGGAAACCACATATCCACTATCACACAATTGACTTATACTCAGTAGATTGTGCTGAAGTCCCTCTACTAGAAGAACATTCTTAATAAGGGCAGAGGAGACATACCTACAGTCCTTATTCCTGTGATCTTCCCTTGCTGATTTCCACCAAAGGTGACCACACCTCCTGCTCTGGGCCTAAGGTTTTGGAACAAAGACCTTTTCTCCTGTCATGTGTCGCGAGCACCCACTGTCCAGGTACCATTTGTGGGGGTCTCCTTTGTCCTGTTAAAACACATCTGCAACAGGAATGATCAAGTTCTTAGGTACCCATATTCTTTTGGGTCCTTTCTTGTTAGATTTAGGTTTTGCTTTCCCTTGTGTTTACACTGAGCCACATTGTGTCCAGGCTTGCCACGGTGAGAACACCTAATACCTTTCTTTTTGCCTTTAGTAAAATTTTTGAAAATATGAGGTTCAGAGGTATCATGATCACAAAAGCCTAATCCACTTTTGTCAAGGGGATCCCTTTGATTTCCAAGCAATCTGTTAAGGTTTTCTGTTCCTTTGACAAATTTAGCTATGTTTTTTGTCAGTTCCTCAACTTGTTTCTGAAGTTTTTTGTTTTCTTCAGAGACAGATTGTGAAACTGCTGCTTTCAGTCACAAGAATTCTCTCCTTGAGCATAATATTTCTATCTCAAGAGCCTCATATTTACTGCACATTTCTGTGTGGGCCTTGGACAGATTCTTATACTCTTGGAAGAGTTCCTTAGAACTTTCCATCAGGTCATCATACATCTCTTGAAGAGTTAAGGGAAATACCTCAGATTCTGAGCTATCTGATGAGGGCAGGCTGGCCATGAGACACCAGGTTGACCTCTTTTGAAGTGTCTTCCTCTTCTTCTGAGGTAGACTCATCAAGATCCTCCCATGTTGCCATCAGACCCTTCTTCTTCTTGAACGAATTTCTTCTCTTTTGAAGTTGTTCTTCTTCAGTCATGGACATTCAGCCTTCATATGACCTGGCCGTTTACACTCCTAGCATATAATTTTGTCATTTTGAGAATCCTTACCTGACTTACCTGATTTAGAGGTTGAGGGTTGGTTCTTTCTAAACTTTCCTTTGTTCTGCAACATCCTCTTGATTTTCCTGCTGAGAAGAGCAAGATCATCATCTTCTGAGCTATCTCCAGAATCTTCATCTGCTTTTGAAGTTTCCTCAGCTTGCATGGCTTTAAATGCTGTCATGCCTAGGGGTGTTTGGCTTTGGAGTTTAATGCCAGAGATTTCTTCTTGATGTCATCTTCCCCAAGTTCAAGCTCATGAACTTTGAGAGATCCCAACAGTTCTTTCATTCTAAGAGAGTTTAAGTCTCTGGCCTCTTGAATGGCTGTAACTTTGGGGTCTCCGGGACTTTAGCAAACTTCTCATAATCTTTCTATTATTGTCTCCAGATTCAAAAGTTCTACTTAAAGACCGGAGTCCTTTAGTTATAGTATGAAACCTCCCAAACATTTGATCTATGGTTTCAGATTCTTCAATCTTGAACATCTCATATTGATGTATAAGCATGCTGATTTTGGATTGCTTGACAGTCTCAGTCCCTTCATGGGCGGCTGCAAGTGTATCCCAAATCTCCTTGGCAGATGAACATCCATGAACCTTCTCATATTCTGATTTGTTCAGGGAACATATCAAATAGAGTTTGGCTTTAGCGTTTAACTGAACTCTAGCCTTCTGCTCCAAGGTCCATTCAGCCTTAGGTATTTGCACTCCGTTATGTATAGGCACATAGTCTCCATCAGTGACCACATCCCAGACATCAATGTTGTTGCTCTCAATGAACAACTTCATACGATCCCTCCAATAGTGGTAGTCAACTCCATTGAATGTTGGGGGTCTTGTGATAGAGGCTCCTTCAGTGATGTATTGTCTGTTGTTGGAAGCTTCCATCTGGATCTTTAATCCTCAAACACTTGTAAGGTGCTCAACCCTGAGTTGAGCTCTGATACCAACTGTAGAAACACAGGGAAACACTAGAAGGGGGTTGAATAGTGTTTCTTAATCAATTATGGAAGCTTTTCGCAAACGGTTAAGTTTTACAACAGTTTCAGACAGGTTTAAGAGGTTGTCTGAAGTTTCTTAAGAAGGCTTCTGAAAAGATCTTTAAAAAGGTTTCTTGCTTTTTAAAATTATCAGAATAATTTTCAACACCCCTTTGGATAGTATAAATAAATTGACAGAGATAAGGGATAGAAAACTTAGCCAAGGAATTTATCCTGGTTCACTCACTACCACTGTGAGCTACGTCCAGTCCCAATGCCAACTAGCACTTGGATTTTCTCTTAATCTTCACCAAGATTACAAGTATTCTTACAGTCAAGCCTCTTCAGGCTCTACAAAGTATTTTTTCTGTCAAGCCTCTTCAGGCTCTACAACAAGTATTCTTTTCTGTCAAGCCTTCAGGCTCTACACAAGTATTTTTTCTGTCAAGCCTCTTCAGGCTCTAACAAGTATTTTTCTGTCAAGCCTCTTCAGGCTCTACAACAAGTATTCTTTTCTGTCAAGCCTCTTCAGGCTCTACACAAGTATTCTTTTGTCAAGCCTCTTCAGGCTCTACAACAAGTATTCTTTCTGTCAAGCTCTTCAGCAAGCCTCTTCAGGCTCTACAACAAGTATTCTTTTCTGTCAAGCCTCTTCAGGCTCTACAACAAGTATTCTTTTGTCAACCAAGCCTCTCTAGGCTCTAAGCAAAGTTTACAGAGAAAATTGTTTAAGTTTTTAAACTATACCAGTTTGAAGCTCAACAAATACAATGTACAATAAAATCTGAGGTATGCTCAGGATATACAAATGTGTACAACGAATTTTATCAGAGAGTTTTTACGGAGTAAAAACTTGCAGTGTGATGTTCCTCTTGGCTTTCTTGTATATTGATTTCTCCTTTTCTTTCTTCTTGTTGTCGTGCTTGATGGTCTTCATGGAGGGGTATTTATACCCTATCTTCAATCCGTTGAAATACCACCGTTTAGAGATAGCATTAAATGCTATTTAATCCGTTGTGAGACATGCTTCTGAGAGCTCTGATATTTCTGACACGATGCAAGGTTGCTCCTACCATAAAGCTGCTACAAAAGTTGCTGCAGAGGCTGCGTTGCAGAGATTTCCTCAGTGGTGTATGAAATTCAAAAACACTAGGAAAGGTCTCTGTGTTCCTTGCTATAAACGTGTTTGAAAAGGTACGTGCAACAGAGGTTCAGAAAAGTCTTCACATACTCAGCAAGAGTTGCCACGTCATTAATGAGACTTCAGACGGCTCAACACTTCAGACGGGTTGTGCACTTCAGACGCTAACACTTCAGACGGGTTGAACCTCCAGAAGGCTTAACTCTTCAGACAGGTTGAAAACACTTCACATAGTCTTTATATAAGCTTATAGTGGCTTACTGAAATCATAGATAAATCATTAAAACATATATGTATCTATGATAAATATTTAACTCAAATTTGTTAAGCATTAAAACTTGGGAATTGAGCTGTCTTAAACATCATATTTTCTCTTATGATATTTTGAGACTCAACAAACGTGTGTACTCCATTCTTGACATGCATGGAGTTGCAGCCGCTTTGACCGATCCTAAACCTTCACAGTCTGCTGATCCAAAACAAATCGAAGATTGGATTCATTCTAATAAAGTATGTCGACACATTATCATTAGTACATTGTCTAATGAGTTGTTCGATGTTTATTATTTTTATAAGGAAGCCAACAAGATTTGGGAACCGTTGAACGTGAAGTATACTGCCGAGGATTATGGAAAACAGAAGTTTGTAATTGGAAACTTTTACAAATGGGAAATGACAGAGAAGGATATCAAAACACAAATCAATGAATATCACAAGCTACTTGAAGACCTTAAAGCTGAGAATATCAATCTACAGGATGAATTTGTTGCTGGACTTCTCATTGAGAAGTTGCCCGAATCCTGGAAGGACTACAAACAACAACTTAAGCAAAACATAAACAACTTTCCCTAACAGACTTGATAACTCATATAATAATCGAAGACCAACACGAAAGAAATATAGGTTGCAAGAGCAAAGGCTTTGGTTGCACGAGCAAATTTGGTGCAAAAAAAGTTTAAAAAAAAGGCACGAGCCTAAAAAACCTGATCATTATTTGCCTAGAGTAACTAACCCCGATTTCAAAAGGAAGGGTACTTGCTTTATTTGTGGAAAGCCAGGTCACCATGCACCTCAGTGCAGACATAGAGCGAGAAACAATAATCCTCCAAAGCCAAAGGTTAATTTGGCTGAAGGAGATGATATTACTGTTGTGATTGTTTCTCAAGTTAACATTGTGAATAAATGAGTGGTAGACACTGGAGCTACCAGACATATTTATGCAAATAAAGATGCTTTTACCCCTACACTACTGTAGGGGATGAGAGGAACTTGTATACCTTGGAGACTCACGAACTGCTGCAGTTCATGGCAAAGGGAAGGTTCTTCTCAAGTTCACATCTGGGAAGACTTTGACTTTAAACGATGTGCTTCATGTCCCAAGTATTAGGGCCAATTTGGTCTCTATTGCATTGCTAGGGAAATTTGGGGTTAAAATGTCATTTGAATCTGATAAGATTATAATGACAAAGAATCATGTATTTATGGACAAGGACATCATTAATTATTAAATAATGATGAGTCAGGGTGGTTGAGGGATAAATTTATAATAAATTTTCAGCCAGTAGTTGAAAATGGGAGCTTTTTTAAAAAGCTACCTCAAGTAGCTTTTCAAGAAAAGTTAGTAGCTACCCAAAAAAGCTACCTTACCAAATACAGTTGAAATGGTTTCAGCTACTAATTACAACTTTCAACTAGTTGAAAATGACATATCGAACACACTCTTAGGAAGTATAACCAAAATCATAAGTTAAGGACTCGATTAAGATAGAGGGTTGGGAATTTAATAATGGTTCAGAGTTTTAGAGGGAGTTTAAGGGTAAAAATCAAGTGTTATGCCTCAACTTTGAGTCACAAAAATGAACTTAAAAGAAATCAAGCTAGTATGTGAGAAATAAAGTTTATAGAAGGAAATAAAGGGAGAAATTTAAATATCATCCTCATAAATGAAATTCTAATAAGAAGAAGTTTTATAAAGGGAATTAGGTTAAGAGAGGGTTTAAAACTATTAAAAAGGGCATAACACTGTTCATTTTTCGCTCAAGTAAGAAATAGCTCGCTTGAGTGAGTGAGAATGGAAATTTGGAGTTTCCATTATGTAAGATTGTCTCTCAAGCGAGAGCATTCTCGCTCAAGCGAAAAAGAGACAGAGAGTTAGGGGGTTCTCTACCTGATTGTCGCTCAAGCGAGAATGTGGCAGAGAGCTACTGCCTGATTCTCGCTCAAGCGAGAATGTCTCGTTTGAGAAAGAACGCGCAAAATCAGTTTTTATAAACAAATTTTTTGGTTTTCCCCACTCATTTTCCTTCCCATTCTTGCATTCTAGAGAGAGAAAGAAGAGAGAGAGGCTCTGGTGATGCTTTCCCTGGGAGAGGAAGATGAAGAAGAAGTTGTCCCCAACCCTTCAAGACCATTCCTCTTTGCTATAAAGGCGAGTGTGGTCCACCCACTCACTCTCATTTTGTGTGGAAACCCTAAATGATCCCTACTCTCCTTCCCCTACTTATTTTGCTTGTGATTTACTTGATTAATGATGTTTGAGGCTTGCCCTAGTGATGATGTGTTGATTGTGCTTGGTATTGCCTTGAATTTGATCTAGCTCTAGGGTTTGAAGTTAGGGTTTCTGAGAGCATTGTATGATTAGACTCTAACTCTCATGATACTGTTTAGTGGCACGATTGATGATTTTCCACATGCTTCATGTCTATTATCATATTTTTCATATTATACCATGTAAAAGGAATGTCATGGGTCTTCGGACTAAAGAAGAAAAAGAAAAGGAAAAAAAGGAAGATAAAAACAATGCATTCTTGATTTCTAATAAAACAGAGGAAGGTTTATATGGTTGCAAGAAAGACGTTTTTGTTTCAGGTTTTGAGCTCTCAGATCTTAAGAGACACAATGATAAGACCTTGGGTGCTAGGTTAAACACCACATATTGTTGTGTGCTTAATTTTCTAGTTATTTTATTATTATATTGTGATTAATGAAGATGTATATGGTTAATGATGCATTCCATCTGTATGATATCATACACTGTTTGTATGATTGCACATAGGGACAAAAGTCTCACCATACGCATTGTGGATTCTATTTAGTTATGCAGGATGCCCCGCTGGAGGATGGACATGAGGACTTGGTTGTCCAGGAGTGAGCCTCTCCCCTCACCCCCGTTTATTAGTTAGGAAACTTTGTTGTTTAGAAGAATATGTATATTTAACTGAATTAGCTGCATATGTATTTGGATCCGTTAAATTGAACGTATACGTGCTTAGATTGTTAATTTGTATTTAATTCTTATGTAAACGTTGGATTACCTAAGCTCTTCATGTGTTGTATGTTTACAATATTAGTAATGTCACGAAAAATAATTTCGTAAATTGGAAACGTGCTTTCAACGGACACTATTTCTAGGTTTCTGGAACTAGGATGTTACATAGTAAATTTAAAAAAAAAACATAATATTTTTTTACATAAAAATGTGCTATAAAATTTATTTGCTTTGTTGTGGTAAAATCTAGTAAATTTCTCATAAATTTTAGAATTTGAACAAATTTTCTTTTGGATTTTGAAATCTGTAGGAAAAATAGAAAGAAAATCAATAAAAAATATTGCTACATCATCACTTAGCAGAATATAACTAACGATGAGGACTAAAATCATGTGATTTTTAATAATAAAAGACCAAAACCAATGAAAGAAAATAAATGAGAAACCAAAACCAAATTTTACTCTATTTTGAGGCAACAAAAACATATTTAATTACCCAAAAGGATAAAAAGTTGATGACATCCTAAAAATGAGTATAAATATAGGTAGATGAGAAATTAAAAGAAAAGAGAGATAGTGAAAGATATAAATAGGTGATGTGATGACAAAAGAGAGAGAAAGAAAAAAAAGTGTATAAAAAAAAAGAAAAAAAAATATCGATGTGATAAATGATGAAGTGATGTAAAAGATAGAGGGATATAATAAAAAATAGGATGAAGAATGAGTTGTGAGACAAAAATGAGTGTATAAAAATAAAATTATTATTGTCATATATTAATTTTTAAGTGTTAAACGTATTAAAATTGGATCCATAAATTATACATGGCAGAATTACTTAAGATATTGTGAAACAGTAATGCTAAATGGCTCAAAGAATATGAGCACGAAATGATGGAAGATAATTGTTAACCAATGAGTATTGACCATTCAAGGAGAGGTTGGATTTTTTTAAAATAATTTTTAATTCAATGACCAATTAAAAACTGGAAGATTATTAGGGATTGGTGGGGAAAAAAAAACTGGTACCCAAAGATACTCGATATACCCATAATTGGTATATGCATATTTATAATGGATAAGGACGAATATTATATTATCCTCTCTGTGGGTACTCACATACTCATTAAATATATTTTTCATTAAATATATTAGAATATTAGGATTTTTTTTTATTATTGAAGGGGCCTAAAGCCCAAAAAAACAACTACAAGATTAACACTTGTCTAGGAAAAGCTACCCACTAAAAATCAGCTTTCAGTATGGGGATTAAAGAATCAGGACAAGACAACAAATTATGAACTCCTAAGGAGATAAAATGTCCTGTATTTGCTAGATGATCAGCAGCCCT
Source organism: Sesbania bispinosa (assembly GCA_026901365.1). Classification (NCBI taxonomy): domain Eukaryota; kingdom Viridiplantae; phylum Streptophyta; class Magnoliopsida; order Fabales; family Fabaceae; genus Sesbania; species Sesbania bispinosa. The sequence continues at coordinate 531,694 of QLOH01000516.1, read as the reverse complement.
ATCGCCTTCTCTAAATGTATGAACAAGCTTAACTGTCCAATCCCATAATAGTGTTTCTCGAATGTCTCTGACAAGGCCATAACAGTGATATTCCACAACACATCCCTTGATGACTAACTCAAGAGTTGTCTTTGAATCCAACTCAATAATTAACTTTTTGACTTCTTATTGCTTGTTAGATTAAGACCATGAAGGAGAGCCCAAAGCTCCACCTTAACTGCAGTACAAACACCAATGTTGCAGGTAAAACCAGCCATATATCTACCATAACATAACGCAAAAGCCCACCACCAACTGCCTGCCCATACGAGCCCTTCACCGAGCCATCAACATTGAGCTTGACATGATCTCTAGGAGCAAAGGTCCAAGAGATAAGCTTCCTGTCTTTGAATTCCTTTCTGATTAATAGTAGGATTACCAAAACCATTTGAACTATAAAAGCATATGTTATAGCCTTGTTGAGCAGGGAAGAAGAAAGCTCGATCAATTTTCTATTTGAAGACTAAGTTGTTTCAGTCATTCCATATCATCCAGATTAGATTGGATAAATAAGCTTCCAGTTCATCTTCAAGTTGTTGTCAGCTAAGTCTTCATAGGATTTTTTTCATTATTTTCTGATGAGATCAAATTTATTTTATATTATTTTATAATAATATTTTTAATATATTAACTGTAATGATTTCATATAATGATAATTTATATGATATAATATTAATATAATATGTTTTATATTATAGGATACTATATGACATTTTTTCTCTTTAAATAAAAATTTAAAATTTTTAAATATTAATAAATCCCGTTAATACCCATTATTCACATGGGTACCCGTTAATTTTAGCGAATTAACGGATATAAATACAGGTAGTGTATTATTACACGCTCTTGCCCCGCCTTTGACATCCTTGGGTTGATAGATACTAGATACCACAAAATTTTATTTCGTGTTTACAATCGTTTAGCTAGATGAAAGCTAAACTCATTTTTTTAGATACTAATTGAAATGTTTTTACAATATTTTATCCCCTCAATAACTCTCACTGATTTCTATTATCTGTCATTTTACAATTTTCAGCTAACTTTACCAAATACTTTCATTAAAATTAGCTAACTTTTAACTTTCAACTATTTTTTCCATCTTTAAAATAACTATTCAACTTATTTTACCAAACATATTCTAACTATTGTGTTATTATGGCTCATTTCTTTAATAGACTACTAGACAACTAACAAAATGAAATTGTACAATGTCATAGTCAACATTTATAAGATTCAAACTAACTTGTTTATTTATTTTTTATTATCCTGTGACTTTGAAAACAATATCTTATTTTATTCTATTTTATCTCTTATATTCATTTTTATATATTAAACTAGTTTTTTTATAAATCACAAAAGTTATATAATAGAGGGGAGCAAGATATACAACAAATTATAGTATTATACTAATACCGAGATTAAGATTATAAACAATATTAAAATAATAAGTTAACGTAGAGAATAATATTATTAAAAATTATTTGATACAATATTTCATAAATATCTATTTAAGTAATTTTATTGTTAAAATCATACGCATGCATGCTTAATTATAAGTCTGGCTCTGTTTTTGTAGTGCTTCACTTTTTAACTGGGTATGAAAACTGGTTAAGTCAATAAAACAAATACTCTTTTGCATTTCTCTGAAGTTTTTCAATTTCAAATTTTCAAGTTTTCCTTTTAGTTTAAAATTTTTTGTGATCTGAATTAAATAAGATCAGCTTATACAAATTAATACTCATATCTTTGGCTATTATTTTTTATGCAACGGTGTTTATCTTGTATCTTAATGACTTTTTTTTTTTAAGGAGTATCTTAATGACTTATCTTTGGCTATTATTTGAATTCAATGACATAAGTAACTACACATTTTTATATATTAATTCAAAATTAATTTTTTTAAGAGTGATTAATTTTATTTTATACTATATTTTAAAAAGCGTCACTCTTAATTTTTTTAAAATTAAGTTCTTATAAATCAAATATGCAATTTTAAATTTCTAAAATTTTTCTTATATTTTATTTAAATTTAAAATTATTGATAAAATATATTTATTTTTTACAACACTAGAAATTATTTTTTTTAATATGAGAAGAGGTTCCTTGACATTTGCTATTTGGTTTGAAACTCTTTCTTAGGTGGATATTCTGTTTGTTCGATTGCTTTTTTCTTTGCCTTAAGAAAAGTGCTAGCAATACACTCTTTGCACTTCTCCTTAACACACTCTATGTGTGGTTAAAAGTCACATGGGTCCCACCACATTGGGAGTAAGACTCATAAATTTGGTGGGACCCATGTAAATTTAACCAATCACATAGTGTGTTGGGAAAAGTGTGTTGCTAGCCCTCTCGGAAATTAATTGTTATAATATTATTAAAAATTATATATTTAGATGAATGCTCAAATTTGGTTAATTATTAATTTATTATAAATACTTACCTATTTATTAAATATATATTATATGATAAATAATTAAAAATTCACTTTAATATTATGTTCATATATATATAAAAATGAATAACATGATAATGATATCGTGCAAAACATAGCTAGAGTTCTGGACTTCTGGTTTGCTTGCTCAACTAAAAACTTGCCATTTGCTTATTGCCGCTTCATTTTAGTAACGGATTTTAAGGAGTCGAGTGAGAAAAATGTTGGATACCCAATCATTAGATTATGTTCCCTTTTCCAAAACTTAACCACTAAGGTTACGCAATGTCAATGACCTCGCATTTTTTCATTTCAATCCTCTTCGCTTCCAAGTGTCATGTGCCTTTTTTATGTACTTACATGCGTTAGTGGGGCAATCTAAGCAAAGGTAAATACATCGTGGAAATGCATTGTTAATTGAAGTTTCTATTTGGTGTCCTTTTAAAAATACTAGTTATTCAAAACAATTAGTTCATTTTATCAAACATGTTATTGGATCTAAATTGTAAAATCTTCGAAGAGAACAAAGCAATATATCAGGCAGGAACCAGACTTGAAAAGGGTTCTGTTATGTCACTTATCCACGTCAGAAGGTCGTTACTAGTGATTTTCAGCTTTCATTTGGAGAATGTGGAACGTGAGAACGTTTGAAAGGGACCCACGAGCAGTTACCTCAGAGCAATTTCAAGAAGAGCCTATAAATAGGATTGGAATGAAGAGGCAAAGGTCCGCAAACTGAATACTCAAGCACTCAGAAGTCACAAGCGTTGATCCATAAACCAAGGCGACCAGTTGCAACGAATAAGTAGGAATTTGTTTGTAGTGAATTTTAGTAAAAGATTCCTATGAATCAATCTAGGACTGAAATCAAGTCTTGCTAGGTTCTAAATTATTTTTGTTCATTAAGAAGTAAAAAGTAGGAAGAGAATACGAATGAATAGTAAAATAAACAAGAAATTGAAGATTTAAGAATGAAGAAATAAATTAAATAACGAATTTTCAAACTAAACATATTTTAGAATCTTCTCAATTTAGCAAGTAGTCTTTGAGTGTGTATAGATAGTATGCTTTTCGAGTAATATCTAAGTATGCAGAGCGAAATTGTAGTTTTTTATTTCTGACATACCCTATTTATAGACTTTCCTATCTAACGGTAAACTAATTTACAACAGACACGGTAGGGCGTTTTTTCTAACTGTCTGATCTCTGATCGAACATGTGTCTCTTCTTCATTTGATTCGTGACGCGTGTCTACTATTCTTCAAGCAATCTCTTTGTCGAAAGACCTTGTAACCATTTCTGACTTAAAGTCTTGAATTCCCAAGCTTCCACTCATCTTCAAAAGCTTTCAAAAAACTAAGTTTTAATCCATTGCCTGTTTGAACCTATTTTTTTGAATAAATACTCGAAAAATGCAACCAAGAATGTTGCATAAGCAACTTCCATTTTTCGAATTACTGATAAGGATTTTGTCTGATAGAACTTCCATGAAAAATATATCCTTTCTTGTGTTTTATTCGAAAAAAAATCAAAAAAAGAATCTTCCTTTCGTACCTGATTTTTCTGAGAAAGCCACATACTTCTTTATTACATGCTATTTTTCGAATTTGCATCCGAAAAAAGATACCTCATAAACATAAAAAAAATGTTCTCAATTTTAACTTAGTTGAATTCAAAACAAATACCTTTCAAACCTAAAACTTTTAAAATCTCTTCTTAGATCCAACATGCATCATCTTTTCAAATTCTCTCAACAAAAAAAAAAGATCTTATTAGGTAAAAAGACTTGGTAAAATTTCCACCACCATCAATGCTCTCAAAATATTCTCATTTCGAATACTGATCCTGAGAAATGAAATATTTTATCATATATTTTAAGTGGGAATTTCAAAAGTTGGTTTTTAAATTTTGAATTTTAAAATCTTGTTACAAGAACTTAGTCTCTGATTTTCTGATGATAACTCAACCAATTCAAATTTTTAAAAATCGTTATAGAAGCTTCTTTTATCCCTTCAACTTCTGATAAAATCCAACCTTTCTTCACACTTTTTCTCAAAGATCAAAATTTTAACCGACTCTTCGCTTTCTGCATTTATCTTTTCATCTTCGAAGTCTTTCCATATAATTACCCCATCTTAGAATCATTTTTACCACATCGCTTTCACTCTCAGTAAATTCTCTCAAATTTCTTAAGGTTCTTTGTGTTCTTAGGGTTTATCAGGTTCGAAGCTCCTTTCTTGTCTTCCCAAGTTCTTTTTCCTTTCAATTTTTGAATCCTTTTGATCATGAAATATAGTGCTCCCCTTCAATGTCTGTTTTCTAGCGAAGTACTTACCCAAAATCAAGAGGAGTATGTACCAGACCCTGAGGATGAACCGGAAAACTCATTGAAAATCTCAGGTACTTTTTCCACTTAGTATTTCGAATAGGATCTTAGCTTTTCTTGGTCCATACAATCTTGAACAACTTGAAAGGTCATCATCCTTTTTCCCAAGTCATTGAATGAGCATTATACTTGCTTTTGAAAATCCTATTCGAATTGACTTATTAGATGATCTCACTAAGATTTTTCAATCCATTCCTTTTACGAAGAAAAAAACTTATCTTCAATGGTTGAACATATAAAAAAGGTAAAGGGTGATCATTGGAAAAAAAACTTGGCATATTTAATTTGATTCAAATTAGTATATATAATTTGAATTATAATTTTACTATGTTGATGGCTTCCCTATTTTCTGGAATCAAACTACAAATAACCTTTTTTACACCTGTCGGATGATCACCCCCAACCCCTTTTTCGAAGTAGCAAACAATGAATGGCCTCCTGACCTCCACAAGGTACAATTTATACTCACCGACTTGAAACAAAAATATTCGAGTATAAGGCCTCTTCCAGGTAAACCCGCTTTATAATCATTTCATAGCCATCGACATGTCTAAGTCTGAAAGTGTTTCTAATTCGGATCATGTTGCTTTCCTAGTCCTTTAGTTATCTGCTTTTGTTTTTTGTTCAGGATCTCTACAAGTTCCTCAATCTCTCATCCAACTTACCCAATTTCTTGTTAAGGACACAAAAATTAACTTTGCTAAACTTCTTTTAGCTAGTTTGCATCACTCTCTGGATGAGGGTTCTTCTGCTTTAAGAAAATCTGAACTGGTAGGTTGAAGTAAATGTTGTAATCACGAGAAGGGGGGGTTGAATTGTGATGTCTTTTAAATTTCTCCAACTTCTTCTAATATATCTTCTGCTCAAGTATTACTTGGCTTAATATTAGAATATTAAGGTGAATGATAGTTAAATTGTAAGAATGTATAGTATGCAAAAAATACAACTCATTGTTTTGTGGAACTTACTTCAAGTATTACTTACTTAGGTATTAGGTAGATTTCAAAAACCTTTTATGCAGATGGAGTTGATAACCAGAACAAATGAAAAACATAAACTATAAAGAGAGTAGGGAAAGAAGAAATGAACACACAGTTTTTATACTAGTTCACCTCTTAACCTTGAGGCTACATCCAGTCCCAACTTTCAGTAGGATTTTCACTATATCAACCTTGTTACAAAAGCTCCTTGGGTACTCCTTATCGCTAGTATTCTTCTGTAGCCTCTTTAGGCTTACCACAGTATTCTTCTGCGGCTGCTTGCCAGGTGTTACACAGAATATCTGCAACTAGTTCTGGGCTTACAGCCTCTTGCAGATGCAACTTAGTCTCTTCTCAAGAAGACAGACACTCTTATGTTGTTCTTGAGAATTACAGAAGATTAAACTGGAAAGTTACAATTGAATAAGGCTCAAAAATTTAAAACAGAAATAGCACAACAGAATAATATGAGCCAACTCTCTCTCTTTCACCCTTTCTAAACTGTTTTGAATCAAAAGCTAAATATTTGCAAAGAGAGGAATTCTTCCAGAAGGTAGAAGATGATAATTTGATGCACTAATTCCTTCTTTTGATCTGTGTATGTTAATGGAAGGGAGAGCTCCTTTTTATAGCCAACGCTGGCTAAAAAATAACCGTTGGGATGCCTTGGAAGGGGAGATGGAAACTCTAGCTGGTCAACAGTCAGTTGTCACTGTCATGTGCAGCTTTTTCTTTTTCTTTAGTTTAACTGGTCATATCTTCTGGAGAATACATCTTATGGAGCATGTTTCTTCTTAATCAGAATTCTTTTTTTTGTGGGTGATTCTTTCCTTTCATTTGCAGATTGTATTTCTACAAGAACACTGAGTATTTATGTAATTTTAACCTATGATGATACATGTTCAATAGGTTCAAAGTTGTAGAAGATCAAGTCAACTTTACTTCTTCTGCACATTGCTATCAGAAATCTTTCTTCTGGAGTTTGATTATGTTTGACGACAACCTCACATACTGTTTTCTTTTATGCTGAGAGGGGGGATACATCTTCTTCTGAAGATAACTTAGAAGATAAAATTTAGAATCTTAAGCTTTGTTGTCCATAATGCTTCTTCTGAAGGTTTCTTGACAGAATATATCTTCTGAAGTCTTGACAGCATTTTCTTGTGAATCTTCTCAACAACTTGCTTTCTTCTATGATTGATATCGATTTTATATTCTTCTTTGAATAGAAGCAGTGTCCTTTATATATGAAGGTTGTTTCTTCTAGATTAACTCATTAGGGATTGTATCTTCTGAAGACATTCTGCTTCTTCTGAATAATCTTTTAAAGCAATTTTCCTATTTCTTCTTAAGACAATCTCAAGTGAAAACATTAGTGCAGATATTCAGAATTTATACTAAGTGTATTTTGATAGCTTGTCATTATAAAAACATTTCAAAGGGAATTCTTGGACTTTACAGTACGTGTCTTGTGTGGGCCCCTTTTGGTTGCTTCAACTTTGGCTCAATGCCATTGATAGCAGACATGTTACGGATCTAGAAATTGGAACCAAGAAGCATGGGCAGAGGCGGAGCAATGTTGGGACTAAGGGGGGCCATGCCCCCCCCTAAACTTTTTATATTTTTTTTAATTTATACATAATAAATATATTTGACTAATTTATATAATAAAAGTCCATTAAAAAATAAATATACAGTGTGTGTCTGAGCCCTAACACATCTTTTATGTGTGAAAGAAATTATCAAGAAGTTTAGTATGGATTTGATTATAGATGGACTTTGCAACATAAAGGAACGTAAAGCTCTTCTATAGGTTTGACTTTTTTAGTTACTTCAAATTTATTTTTCTTTCTTTTGCTTTATTTTATATAGTCATCTTATATTTTTTAACAACTTTATTTATTTAGTAATAATATTTATATTATGACTCACGTTTCAATCTACTAGTATTTTTTTGGGTAAAAAACTTTTTAATCCTTAGGAAAATACTTAGAGTTTTATTTTCGTCCCTGAAATTATTTCTTTTTTTATTTCATCCTTATGAAATATTTAATCTACTTTTAGTCTTTGTTATTGATTTTACTGTTATTTGTGGATGTGGTTGAATGCTCATCACATTCTGCAATCTTATGTTCAGTACCATACCACATTATATGACAGTGTTTAACCTTCTTAAACTATTTTCGAGTCAAATTTCATGCCCAATTGGAATTGAAATTCTTTACACATGTCCTCCTTCTTATATCTCACATATAATCTCTAAATGAGTTTAAGGAGGCTAAAACGGTTGTATAATGTATCAAGGTACTTGACATAGGATTGTCGAATGTGATGGACATTCAACATATTCGCAATTAATAAGTGAATCAAAACATGGACTAAAAATATACCTTAAATATTTCATAGGATGAAATAAAATAAAATTTCAAGGATGAAAATTAAAACTTGGAATTCTACAGGACTAAAAAGTTATTTTACCTTTTTTTTTTAAATTAAAACATCTTTATATTTGGCCCCCTTGATTTAAGATCCTGGCTTCACCTCTGGGCATGGGTCAGCAAAATAAACAGTGAAAGTGGATGAAAAAGTAGCGAAAATGTGCAGCAATGGTGCAACAAGTATGCGTGAAAATTGAAGGATGAAAGGTTGATGAAAACTCATAACAATGCAAGAAGACGGGAGGGGAAGATCGCCACTACAGCAGACAACTCTTTCTGCAGATAAGATCAGTGCAAGACGCCACCAATTCAGGAGAATTGGATAAGTCTCAGATGGTTCACACAAGCAACACCAACTCTCTACTCACACAAATGAGGAGGAATTTTGACAGAGTGTCTTTACTAAAAATCAAGGTGAATTACAAGAGGGGATGCCTCCCTATTATAGAGTAGGGGGCAACTAAGGAAGGAAGGAAAATACAAGGAAAAATGAAAAATGATCCTAGTTGGGTGTTGAACCCAAATCCTAAAGCCTAATTAGCTCATCAAGCAACTAACCACTAATACAAGCCTAAAATTAGCGGCTATTCACTAATCTAGCTTAGGGAGTGAAATTAAAAATTATAATCCTAATTACAATGAAACTGATATTGAAATATTCCTAATTATGATGAAGTCTTCATGTTGACTTGACTAAGTGTTGACCAATAGTATGTTGACCAAGGCTTGGTCCAGCTCCATGAACCCAAGGCAAGCCCAAGCTCTCTTCAGCTCAGAATCTCAACTTCCAGTTTGGAGTTCTACTGGCAGGTGCCATCATTCCCTTCTCCTTTGAAAAGATTTGACCTCAAATCTGAAAGTTCAAAAAGAATCTAAAAGAAAAAGAGAAACTAGGGTACAAAGAAGGAAATGGATGACAAGAGTGATAAGTAAGAAGAAACTTCCCTTAGCCTTTGGAGAGTACCACTAGGTTCCTCAAGCTTGAACATCTTCCTTGAACCTAATCAACAAAGAGAAGACCCATGGATATTATTCCCAAGTGTTCAAAATGAAGGCTCATAATAAAAGTACTTGGGAATCATGTAAACAAAAGAGTAGAAGAAGAGAAGAAGAAGAAGAAAGAAAAGAAGAAGAAGAAGAAAAGAAGAAAGAGAAGAAGAAGAAGAGAAGAAGAAAGAAGAAGAAAGAGAAGAAGAAGAAGAAGTAAGGGTAAAGAAGACCCCCTTTGAATGATGCACTCCTCTCCTTCTCAGCTAGCAGCAAGTGCTCCTCCTTTAGTTTCCCCTTCCACATGAACAAGGTTAGAAGTTTCAGGTATTTGAAGTAAGAACATTACTTCCCTTTTATTCTTTTGTTTTTCTTTGGTTGTCTTTTTCCCTTCTTGTTTATATATGGAAGTTTCTTCCTTTTTTTTTCTTTTTCTCTAAATTTTCTTATTTTCAATTCTTTTCATTTTCAATCCCCTTCTCATAAGAGCTTGTTTCCTCACATAGTTTCTTGAGTTGACATTGGCATTAGAGTGATTTTCATCCCTATATGTTTGAAAGAAGGAAATTGATTAGAGTATCCATTCATGGATAGCTCTCGTATCAAATTGCCAAGGTCTTACCCAGCAAGATATGTGGGCCTCCATAGGAACAAACATCACAAAGAATCTCATCTTGAAATGTTCCTATTGAAAGAGCTATGAGAACTTTCCTATTAACCTCCCTTTCCCCCTTTCATCACTTATCCAAGATAGTTTGTAGGGCTTAGGGTAGGGGCGGTATCCATATTCTACCATATATCAACAAATCATTTATAATTAGCTCGAAAAGGAACACATTATTTAGACGTAATGACAACCTACATGCTTACCACCTAATCATTCATATTGCACAGGATTGTGGTTCCTATCCTATCTAGATTTGTCAAATTTTGTATCATATATTGTATACTATTGTTCTTGGTCTATGAAAATTTCAGCAACATTTCCCCTTGGTTCTCCAAGCACACGACATAACCTATGAATTATGAATTATAATTCACATAGATTATGTATGAACTCGAAGAACAAGAGGAAATACGTACTAAAATCAATCATAGAACAAGAACCAAGTCATACAATAATATATTTAATACGAGTTTACAAATCCAGAATATCCAACCATGGACAATTTAAGAACAAATTATATATTATGTCAACCATAATATACAATTTCTTCCTAAACGAGAAATTAAGGTAAATGCATGCACATGCAAATAAGCTAATACATATAAATGAAACTAAAAGGAATATATGAGAAAGGATATACCTAAATAAAATGACAAACAATAAGCGGTTCACGGAAATCAAAATCGATGTTAATCAAATCTGCTCCATAGTTGTTAAAGGGAAAAAAAACTCCTTATTAATTATAGGACAATATCCTAAATTAACCCAACTTATAAATATTACAAATATTTATTTATTACTAAAAATTTAAGTAGCATTTCTCCTATTTCTTTAACTTTCCCAAATTTATGAAACACACATTTTTAACCTCCAAACTAACATAATAAGTCCAGAAGAGTTCAATAATAATACATACACATTACTAATTTTCACAGTAGCAGAAAAAAAGGGTGCAGGTAGCAGAAAAAAAAACCATTTGCAGGAGGAAAAAGTGCAACATCAGAAAATAGGGTGCAGATAGCAGAAATATAAGTTGTAGAAAAAAACACAGAAAACCCTTACCTGAGCGTTGCGGAGGGACTTAGTCTGCGCGTGGGGGAGGTACATTTGCGTCGCGCAGTGGAGGCAACTTGCTTTATTGCGGTGGTGGCGCGATGGAGGAGACTGTGTGCCCGCGGCTGAATGAAGCTTGATGCCCGCGGCGGAGCGAAAGGACCGAGAGGGAGAAGGAGCTCTTACGATGGCTCACAGTGGCTCAAGAAGGGAGAAGGAAAAACTAAGAGAGAGAGGGGGAGGGAGATAGATGAAGGAAAAACTTATTTCAGAGACGTGGGAGAGAGAAACATATGAGGGGAAAAATAAAGCAATTAAAATTATAAAGTATAGGGGAGGGCGCTCTTAGAAGCGCCCTAAGTGGAGGGCGCTCAGGAAGCGATCTAACAAAAAAAGGGGACACATAAGGGAGCTCTCAAGAAGCGCCCTAAGTGGAGGGCAATCCTAAAAGCTCCCTAAGCAGAAAAAAAAAATAAAAAAAACATAAAATAAAGGGCACTCAAAGAAGCGCCTTGAACATAAAACAAAAAAAAATCAAATAAAAAAAACAGGTTGCTCATATGAGTGCCCTGGACAGAAAAAATAAAAAATAAATAAACATAAAATTCATATGAGCGCCCTAACAGTAAATTAAATAAATTTGGGGAAGGGAAGGGCGCTCCCGCCCAGATTTGGAGCGCTCTAAAAAGACAAAAAAATAGGAAACTAGAGGGCGTTCAAGTATGGGAGCGCTCTTAAATAGGTGCTCTAATATCCTAAAATTGACGTAGTGATGCCGGCATTTATTTAATTTGACATGTTATATATTTGAATCATTTAATTATGGAAGGAATAATTAAATAAGAGAAATATTATAAGGGTAATTGATTTTGAAAATTAGTTCATAGTAGGCATTATATAATTTTTTTTGGAGATTAATACTTGATTTAGATTTATTTTAATTAAAATATTTATTCTTTTTTATTAAATAATGTTAAAATAATGATGAAAACAATATTAATATTGATATAATACTATATATAATTGATTTTCATTTATATATTTTTTTTATATTTTTCGTGTATATTTGACAATTTATTATGATAATAATGAAAACATGATTTTGATACTAATTAATTTATCTTTTAAAAATAAGATCATGGGAAAGAGTGCATGGCCACATCAAACATACTTGTCACTCGTGATACTAATTAGTGATGGAATAATGATGGGATTTGGAACGTGTCTACCTTTGCGTCCCTAAATTAGTATCAAAATCCTATTTTTTCTAATTTTACTCGGGATGAGAGAGAGATGTAAAGGAAGACACGTTTCAAAATCCCATCCCGAATAAAATTGAAAAAATAACATTTATTATTGTCTTGATATTTGAAAATGACACTTATTTAGAAACAATTTCGAGACTCTAAAATGACATTTATTTTGTTTACTCCCTCCCAGGGATGACAATTTATTTTGAAAAAATAGCATTTATTATTGCCTTGGTATCCTCATACCCGCGTTTTTTCTAAAAAACCTTTGTACCCGTGTCGTATCCGCGTGGGCAACAACTTTAATGTCCGTTCCCGTCCTGCTGCCACCTTATATGCCCATATCTGTGTTCGTTACCCTAGAATTTAGTTAAGTGAAAAATTAATAACTCATTAAAAAATATTAATTAAATAAAATTATAACTCAGTTGAAAATTACTCCAAAATCATCCAAATATAATTATTAAATATCAATGACATAACAATTCAATTAAATCAAAACACAATACGTTAATATTCTAAAACACAACACATGATCTAATGTTCAAATTATTTATTAAATATTACAATATATTTCACATCACAGTATTTTATACTGTAAAAACGGATAATTAACACTAGTTAGTAATTAGTCATGTATTATAAAATAAAAAAACACAAATAGGTAGTTTTAAAAAATATTTTTAATCAATAATATATTATATATGCCAATTTTAAAAATAAGTATAAATATATAAGATATTTAATAAAATTAATATATATATATATATAATTCTATATGATAATATTTTTTAAATAATTTAATTAATATGTGTGTGTGTGAGTGCGAGTGTGGGGCGGAATGGGTATCATAGTGCTCGTACTTGCGCTCGTCCCCATAAAAAAATGCGGGCTATTACCCGTACTCGCGTGCATACCCTTTTTGCGTGTACCCATAGGGCTTGGGCTCAATTGACATCCTAACTTACTTGTGTTTATAGAGAAAATTTTTTGTCCCATTTTACTTGTCATTATACAATTTCAAGAAATAATTAATTTTTCTTTACCAAATATATCCTCTACAATTATTGTATAAGTTGCTTGGAATAAGGTGTCAATCATTTAATATATATTGTAGTGAAATAACTTAATTAAAATGAATGATAAGGGGTATAATAGGAAACCAATTAAAACTTTTATGAAAATAAGAGAATTATAATTGCATTTCTTAATTCCTGTTTAAAAACCTTAAAAGACAAATAAAGTGGGACGAGGGGAGTAGTTTTTTTTATCTATCCTTTTAAGGTCTCAAATTTATTTTTAAATAAGTTTCATTTTCAGATATCAAGACAATAATAAATGCTATTTTTTTAATTTTACCCCCTTTTTAATCTAATTCTTTTTTATTTTAAATATTTATTATAAAGCTATATCATAAATGTTTTAAAAGTTCAAAATTTTAATAAATGTACTTTTTATGTTTCCAACAAAAAAATTATGGTAAAAGGTAAAACAAATGAGTAAACTAGCAAATCAATCCCTAACTTTTTTAAGGTCATGCAGTTTAGTCCATAAGAAATAGAAAACTCCAATATAGCCACTGACTTCTTGCTTTTTTCTGTCACTATAGTCCAATTGTGTGTTTCGTATTAATTCTTTTATGACGTGTCACAATATTTGTCATTAGGGCACAAAAACAACGTTATTGGGGTTGAGACCTTCCAATGAAGAAGAGGAAGAAGAGAGAAAAAAAAAGGAGAATAAAGAAGCACACGATTGTTGGAGTTGAAGTCTTTCAAGTTATAAATTTGACAAAACCACATCATTTTTATGCCACAATGGACACTACAGTGACAAACTATGTGATAGAGTGTCACTAAACGTGACACGTAAAAAAATTAACGGGAAACACATGGTTGAACTATAATGACAAAAAAAAATAAAGAAGTCAGGAAGTATATTGAGGTTTTCTATTTCTTAGGGTCTAAATTGCATGACCCAAAAAAAGTTAGGGATGGATTTGCTAGTTTACTCTAGAACAAATTTGAAAAAAATATTCATTTCATTGAAGAAAGAGAGTTATTAAATGCATTAATGAGAGAAAGAGAAATGACATATTTGAAAAAAAAAAAGGACTAAAAAGACATAATTATTGCATTCCTTAATCCTTGTGTAAAAACTTTAAATGACAAATAAAAAAATGGGGGAGTAATATTTATTGCAAAGTGGATCAATGAAATATAAATTAAATAAGGGTATTGTGGGGATACTAGCATTTAATAGCGTGGAAATAGTTACATTTTACTTATATTTGAGGCCAAAAAAGTTAATATTTGAGATCAAAATAGTACCACACAATCATACAAAGTATAATAAAACATAAATTAGACTTAATTTTAAAAGAACTAACTGCAAAAAAAAAGTGTTTTTACCATGTAAAACCAAACTTTTCACCTATTGTACGCTACATCCTAAGTTTAGGAGGTGTACCTTAGACTTACCCGTGAACAAAGACGTGCAGTGGTCCTTCCCTGATAATAGTTGGATAAAATGTAATGTTGACGACTCCTTTAGAAATGGTGGAGCAAAGGTTGCTAGTGGGGCCATTGCTTTTCTCATCGGGTTTTTTACTATTCTCACCCCCCATTTCTTTTTGAAAAATTATAGAATCCTAAACTGCCCTTCAATTAATTGGCTTACGGACAAGGCTGTCCGAGAATAGTTCCTTGACAACCTTGTTCATAAGCCATTTTTAAAAAAATAAATGACTTACGCACACCTGTGTCCGTAACAAATCCCGGACAATAAAAAATGGCTTACGGACAAAGTTGCCTGGAAACTTCAGGACAACATAAAAAATGGCTTAAAGACATAGTTGTCTGGAGATTGTTTTCCGAACAACTGTATCCGTAAGCCATTTTTTTTAAAAAAATAACTTACAGATAATGTTGTCTGTGATTGATTCTTGGACAACCTTGTCCGAAAATATTTTCAAAGCAAAACAAATGGGGACAGGGGAAGGGGGAAGAGAGCAGGGAACGGTGGGGGTAGGGAGGGGGGAAAGGGAGATGAGGCATTCTAGAAAAATTTTGGGGGTGGGAATAGCAAAAATGAGGGGTGAGAAAAGTAAGGGTCTACCAGTGATGGTGTGCTTAGAAATGAAATTGAATCTTAGGTGCGTAGGTTCAGGCATAACTTGGGGGTTACTTTTAGCACCCCTTTTTTGCTATTCACCCCTCATAACTTGAACAGTGCTTGCAACTGAGCTTCATGTCATTCTTAATGCCCTCTCTTTGGCAGATACTATGGGGTTGAGTAAACTGTGGATTGAAAGAGTATCTTATTATTTTAAGAGTATTATGTTCAATGTTATAAAAACCGGCTAGGACCGGCCGGTTCGACCGGTACCCGGTCATATGACCGGTTCGAGTAACATGTTGGATCGGATGTGCAACTGAACCGGGGCAAACTGGTGCGACTCGGCGGGTTTCAGCAAAAATCGGCGACTCGGCACGATTCATCTTCAACTCAGCCTAACTTACTCCAGCGGAAGCCATTTCCGCTGGAGTTGCAACATGTTGTTTCCTATAATAGTCGCCAACGATCGTCCCTCTCCGACTCTCTTGATCATAGTCACCGTCGGAGAAATACCAAAGACTGAGGAATAGTAAAAATAGAGGAACACTAAGGCAGAGAAGTGCATGATTGAACAACAAGAAAAAATAGAAGAGAGGAGAGGAAGAAAAACAAGACAGAGAAGGAAATGAAAAATTGAGAAACTGAAACGTGAAGCATTGATTTTTTTTCTTTGGTTAACTTGAAAAAAAGAGAAATGTGAAGCCGTGAAGGTGGAATGGCAGAGTGCATCATTTCAACTTTCAAGGCAATCACGACTTCCAATAAAAGCTCTTCAAGGCTCAAGCTTCACGTGAAATGGTAGTCACTTTTCATTTTTCACTTCTAATATTATTTTATTTAATTATAATATAAATGAAGCTTTTATAAAATAAAAAAACTTATTATAGAAAAATTAATTTTGGGGATCTTCTAAATCCCACTTAGTTGTACATGTTGGGCTTGAACGACCCAAATAATTCTCAAATTCTATTCATTATTTTTTAAAAATAAAACTTTTATATATTTTGTGAGTGATATTTTTATATTTTTTAATATAAAACGGTTTAACTGGTTCAACCAACGACTCACCGGTCCGACCAGTGACCCATTAACTCAACATTATGACCGAATCAATTACCGGTCTGAATTTTATAACATTCTTTATGGTATCCCAAAATAACAAACAAAATAAATATATTATCTAGCGACCCACGATAAATTAGCATTAAAGGTAAAAAGAAAATAAAATAACAAGTCGTAAATTTAAACTGTAAGGCTATGTTTGGCTAGTCATATTTCTTAGTTTATAACTTATTTGATTAATTTATAATTTTTTTAATTCATATTATAAATTTATTTAAATAATTTATACTTTTTTAATTAATATTACAAATTTATTTGATTAAATTAAAAATGTTTCATTTGACCAATTAATACCCCTTCTTTCTTAGAACGCGAAAGCATATTATTTGGTATAAACAAGTTATCCTTGAATTGGGTACCAAGTTTCATTGCTGTGGCAAGATATTTCGAACAAAATTAAAGAGAAAGGTGGAAGAACCACTTCAGAACCTTCCATTGCTAATCCAAAAGGAAGGTAGCTAGGGGACCATACATATAATAAACTCTATATCAGTGGATAGGTGTCCCCAACAGAAGGCTCCAAGGAGCTTCATGCCTAATATATATATGATTGAAACTTCCTTCTTAATTTCTGGCTAATAAATAAATAAATGAATTTCCAAGTAATTGATATTTACACAACAAATGGGTCCCTCATTGTCCCGTTTCAGTCCTTGTGCCAGATCATATTTGAGCCGTTGAATCCCTTTTTCACCACACCGACCAAAACCATTATATTATAGCCTAATAGGCTAGTAGTAATACCCCTCTCCTTTTTTTTTGCTATTAACAAATGTTACACACGGTGGCGTTTAGCTGTATTTGAATTCAATACATGATCCACAATACCAAGAGCATGTTTGGTTTAACGCTATAAATAATTGCGTTAAGAAATCTAAATTTGAGTTTGATCAGTTTCAATGCTAAATCAAACACATATTAAAACACAATGAAATAGTGCCATTGATTTTTTTTTCTCCTATTATATTGGATATAAATCATATGTAACTTTTACGAGAGAGGATCATTTTCGAGTAAAAAACATTCACATTATGATAGATTGCTCTTTGAACGGGATTTTTTTCGAACCTGACAACCTAATTGAGAGAAATGAAGTATGTATCACTTGAATCAAGCACATTCATTTTTTTTCCTATTATATAATCACATTGATTATTTAGATTATATTTTATTTCTTTTCCAAACGGATAGTTTGCTGTATTTGTGTTTTCTTTTCTTCAAACATTGTGTGGAATGGAATGCAGAGAGGAGCGGTTGTTGGGTGCATTTTTTGAAAACGCACTCCTTATTCCAATGCCTTCATGGCCACACCACACACACCATCATACCCCCTTTCCTATATAACCCTCACCACTTGTCCTTCCATTTTCTATCATTGGGTTTTCTTGTTTCTGCGAGGTTTGCTGAGCCTCGCAGAACAAAAGAATTCCCACACACACAAAAACTCTTTTCATTTCTTTCACTCTCTTACTCAATTCCTTATCCAAAGTTATATCTACCCTTTTATCTCTTACTTCATTATTAGTTATTTTGTTTGTAAAAGTTATAAGAAATGGTGGTACACTCTCCTGTTATAGCTAAGAGGGTGTGGAATGTGTTGAGGATCACCTTCTTCATGATCAGGAAGGGATTGATATCAAAGAGGAAGCTGATTATGGACATGAACTTGATGATGAAGAAAGGGAAACTGCTCAGAAAATCTCTAAGCAATCTCATGTCATCACATCATCATCATCATCATCATTCAAAGAGTTTGGCACATGGTGGTTATGGCATACAGGAATATGAATTTTCTTGCAGTAATAGTCCAAATCCTGTTTTTTCCCATGTTCCAAAGAGAAAGCACCATTTCAACTTCCCCTGCATCAACTCCCCTGAGGTTATTGAAGTGGAAGAAGTAGATGATGATGAATTGGTTGGTGAACAAGTTCCTAAGGCTGTGGTTTTGGTGCCCAAGACCCCTGAATACACATTCAACCTTAGGTTTGATGCATCTGATTTTGCTTCTGGGGAGAGAAAGAGTAGTCCACTCCTCTCACCATTCTCTGTGAGGATATCCAATTACTCATCTGAGGATGACATTGAAGAAGGTGGAAATGGTCAAGTTGATGATCAAGCTGAGGATTTCATCAGAAGGTTCTATGAACAGCTAAGAATGCAAAGCCGCATGCAGTTATTGCAGTACCAAGAGATCTAAATTCTAAAGACAATTACCAAGCATGCATTGCATACTGTTATTTATGCCCTTCAAGTTGTTGATGCTGATCAACAAGTTCTTTCAAGGGAATATTTGCTATTGGGGGATCTTTCATTCACTACATATTTGATTTCAACTTTGATGTAAAGTTTTTGAGCATTTGGATATATGTCTACTTAGTAATTCTATTGTTTTTTCATAGTTTAAAAATTCAATCTTTATATATGTTTGTCTAGTAACATACATACATACATACATATATATATATATATATTGTAGTATATTCATGTTGTGGGTTGTCATAAAAGGATAAGCAGAAGGTTGGCATGTACCTTTCCCCATTCTGCTTTGGTGTTCCATCATTGCAAGTATGGTGGTGGGGTGGACCTTGGGAGGGAATAATATTTGCTTCTGCTTTTGCCTTTTTTATATATGTTATTAGACCCACCCCACCACCACCCACATTTTCAACTACCATTAACACTTTTTTTGGGCATGTAAACCACCATTTGCCAACCATCAGTCCTCATTTCATTTATTCACCGCATATACAAACCTGCTATTCCTCCTCAATACAGCTATGTTCAAAGTTAAAAATCAATGTGTGTATATATATATATATATATATATATATATATAGAGAGAGAGAGAGAGGAGATTAATATATAATTGGAATTTGTTAAAGGATGTCAAAACTAGCCTTTTTCATGATTTTATGTTGAACTTGGTAAACAAAACAAGTAATAGGTTAATTGGCTTAGACTACAAGTATCAAAGCAATCTTGTTCAATTAGTAAAACATTCACGTTATGGTGAGTTTAACTTTCCGAGGGATTTTTTTATTTTATTTTTCCATACTCAAATTGAGACCTCTTATTTAAGGGAAATCAGACATGTATACCTGAACCAACCATCTATGGGTGACCAAGCTAGCTTGTGTTTTGAAACAAAAAGAAATCCAAATTTAATTTATTCCTTGATGCTGATACTGTGATGATTTTTATGAAATTATATATACATAACCTTCTACTTATAGGGTGTTTGTTGTGCAATTTAAAAAGGCCAAACATAAATTATTTTCTATTCATAAAAACTCATGTCTTCCAAGGTATGTGTGAGCTGGTGTAAACAGAAATCGAAACATACTATTAGTTTGGTTTCGGTCAATATTTTGTTGCCTTCCTCTGCTTGGTTGGTGTACATCAAAAGTAGACATGGGTTCCTTTCACATGTTGTAGTGTAGTGGAGAGATAAGTTGTTCAATTTCATGCTTCTGTGATTCTTACTTAGATGTTTTTCTTGATCTTGAGAAGCCTGTGTGTTGTCCTAGATAGAAATCTTGCTTCATTTATCACCATGCCAAAATCATCTATCTTCTCTGGAATACATTTTAACATTGTTAATACTTATAATAAAGTCAATATTGCAACAATTTTCAAAATTAAATGTTACCTACATTAATCATTTTTCTCGTATATTCAGTTTTTTATGTTACCAAAATCCAATTTTCCTCATTCTCTTTCTACATGATCTCTTGATCAAATTTGGCAAATTTCTCTTACGAGAACTGTTTCTCTAAGATCTCCCACGAGTATGTTCAACCAAAGGAGATGAATACGAAGAACAAACCAGTTTGTAGATGACACTAGTAGTCAGTAAATATGAAAGGAGAATACATGTTATTTTGGCCTAATGTATATGTAATTTCATATCATGAATACATCAAGACTGAATACCGAAAACAGTCAATGGCAAAAAGAGCTATCTACCGTCAAACTTCCATAGTTCATTTAGTAGAAAATTTTTACTTATATTTTTCAATTATCCAAGCAAAAATTTACAATATGTATATACAATATACAACAATTTTCTTGATCCTCTTTTTCCCTTGGGGGAAGATTACATGAATGCTCAACAGAGCAAATAATTGAATTATGAGGGATTTGAATCTCAGCTACTCCAATCATTAAAAAAATGGGGAAACAAAGAAAAAGAAATCCACACCGTGGGACATCCTATAGCTATCAACCACTATCAAGGGCTAGGAGGGATAACTGGATTAGTTTCAAGCAATTTCCCTGCATCTTCATCCATAGGGATCTTGCTCCAACCAGAATTTCTCATGGACAAAATCCTTGCCCGCTCAAGCCCAGTACCTCTGAATCCAGTCATTTTTGATGACATCATTGGCATCACAAGAACTGAGGATGCATTAATGGTATCCTCTCCAAAACCAAGAGATAATGCACAAGAAGTCTGCAAAGAAATAGAAGATCAGATTGTTACTTATTGAAACAGATAGCAATCCGACAAGAACTTTAATTTAACTAGTAATACCTTTGCCTTGGCCAACATATCTGTAATCTTTATTAGCATTCCTTTCATAAATGATCTTGTTTCTTTGTTTTGTGCTTCTTCAGGAGACACTACCAGCCTATAACAAATGGAGAAGTATTAACATTAGTGAAAGTCACCGACAATAACAAGCACATGCACATGTGTAACAATCATGAAGAAATCAAGTCATGGAAAAAGAAAACAAGAAAGTACACTGTCACGCACAATTCTGTCAACAAATTTCAAGGGACCTTAATCTGTTTACGAATACCAATACAGAAGTTAATAGAATATACTAAAAGCTTCTGAACAGACAATTTTTTTACATTAGATTAGATATCATTAAGTTGAAACCAACCTACAGGTGTAAGATGATACAATGTACTAGTAATTCAATCATTTAGCTGCCTTTCTGGGATCTCAGATAAATGTGATAAAATGTATAGGGGCTAGAAGTTCTCACTTTCCATAAGTCATACAAAGGGTTCGTACTCTACCTGTTCATTTCTGTTGAAATGGCAGGAGACACCAAAGAATCCAAAGAACTATCTTTAGTCTCAGCACCTGAAACTTTCAGAACAAGTTAACATATCATCCTTTACATCCCTTGAATTATAGTAAAACCATATAACAATTTTGTTTATAATACCTTTTGATTCATCAGGTGCCAGCAAAGAAATGCCAATGAACACACACATCACTCCAAGTATAAACATTGTTGTCCTTAACGCATCAAATACCTGCTTTCAGGAAGATAAATTTTACATGACACCTAAATTCATTATCAAAACACATTCATCATCCATCCAAGTAATGATAATAACATTCACCACATAATAATTAAATAATTAAATATATATATATATATATATATGTGTGTGCAGTGATAACATCAGAACTTCATAATCTTTTACTTCTAGAAGGGGCCAGATGAATGTCCACTTATTATAGACCACCTATCAGATAAATAAATGGAGGCAGGCAGCAGTTACAGGTCGTATTTTTTGGTAACGAAAAATTTAGGGTTAGGGGATGGTGCCCCAGTCCAAGGCAGGGAAGGCCTCTGAGCTCTTTGAGCACTTACAGAGGTACTTACATTTTACCTCACCCCAAGGGAACGAGTGGAGGTTCGAACCTGCGACCTGTCATATACGAGACCCTGTCTTGCTCCACTCGACCAACCCCTTGGGGTTAGTAGTTATAGGTCGTATAGCTTATCACCATTTGGTGGAAAATTTGCAGGCATGCAGTCCAGTTTTACATTTGTAAATTTTACCCTTATTCAATTGAAAAAAAAAAGTAAAAAATAAATAAATGCAGCTGGGTTCAACCCTTATCCAGCACCCATCCTTAGGTATATACCCTTCAGGTATCAAGAATGGAGAAGGTATCCATCTGTTTGACACACAGCCCACTTACTCATAGCCTTTCCATTTTCCTGTGTAGTATGTACTTTTCTGGCTGACTATATGCTATTCCAACTTTTGTCCATATCTTTAGTCTTTTCTTATTGTGATAATATATGCAGCTTTCAAGGACAATTTCTTCTTGTGAATTTTTTATGACGAAGAGCCTAGAGGACAGGAAGACGCCAAAGAAGAGAAATGCAGACAAACCAGAGAAGCAACTGATAATAGGTGTAAATTGGCTGAGATTGATTTCAAATTTAAGTTTATATTGACTTTTATATGCCACAGATCTTAGGGATTGCCATGGTAGGAATCAAAAATCACAAATGTGAGTGGCACAGAGCCAGACTAATGAAATCCTTTGCATCTGGCAGATATTGTTGTAGCAATATATATCTGCCAATAGACACATTGAATGGTTATCAAATACATCTGCCTCATTTCTTAAGTTCCTCAGAAGCAGGGTTAGATGAATTATTCTATTCATAGGAGAGGAGAAAATCAATTTGCTCATCTATAACTCCGGCATTATGCTGTGAATGCTTTCAGTTTGCGCCTCATAGTCTATCGAAACATTTGAACCTTTTGGTTGACATAAAAATGTGGCAACACAAGTTATAAGTAAAAATGATATTATTGGCATTATTCAGAGAATTGCTTTCTAAAGATGTCAAATTTTGACATTCGTAAATTTTGTTATGTTTGAACCATAGCAAATTTTGTTTGTAGTACAGAAAATTTGAGACTTATTTCTCTTCTAAATATTGTCAATAAAAAGACATATGCTTCTATTTTTTTATCATTTGGCTTTTCTTGTGTAACTTCATAAAGTTTGCATATTTGACAATATTTCTATGTCAGAATTTGTTTTTCTCACATCTTTTACACATTGTCCCAATTATTAGTTTAAACTATTTTACAATGGGCTTAATCTGTTGTCCGGATATAGTTTGCCATTCTCCTTATTATTTTCTCATTCCATTTTTTTTAATTTGATTAGATTTTCTTGCATTTTCTGCAGCAGTATTAGGAGTTTACATTGTTCCTCTGCAATAAGCAGCTTGGCTCTACGCTCAAGTGGTAGAAACAGAAGAATAAATTTAACCAAAAATAAGACTTTTATAACCTGAGTGGCAAGTTTCGGTAGCTATAAACCTTGAGATACAGAAAAACTGGTATATAAACATCACCAAAGAATGAACTCACCAGTTATGAAATGCCTCTTCTTGACAACTTAGGGAATGTGCATAGAAGAAGCAAGATTAAGTCAACAATTTCAGTTATGTTATGTAGGCTAGGACGCTAGGTGAGGTTTTGTGTGTTGAACCCATGGTGTTTCTAAGCGATGTTTATGGATATGATTTTCTGAAACATATGCTCATTTAACTCCATTTCAACCAAGTAGGAGTTGATATTTCATTATTCATTTGTATCAGTAAAACTTCTTAGTGTGTCTGTGTAAAGCAAAGGCTACCAGTGTGTATAAGTGGAAGGGAAATTACCTGATATTCCTGAAAATATATAAATCCTGTACAGATTGAGAAGAAAGTCCATGCTATCTGAAACATGGGAACAATAAGAATTGCATCAAACAAGGACAGTCCTTCATTCAACCTGGTCATCTGCACAATTGGAAAAGTTTATCAGATCAAAACATCTGTAAGCATTTATAGCCCCATAAAAAATCTTTACCCAAAAAATAAGCCTTACCCAAAATCCCGCGGTACTAAGAAATAAAAGAAGCATGGAATACGTGAACCAGCTGTGCAACTGATAACCATTGGACATAGCCAGCCGTAAGAGGTTAGAACTGCCAAAATGAAGTTGACATTAGGCATAAAGTACATGGTTCTTGTGTCACAAAGCATGATTGCATGTTGGAGTAGCTGACTTACAGCGATTTGGCAAACAACACAGAACATGAACCTACAGCCCCTGAAACTACAGCATATGAAAAGGGCAGTAGCATATTCCAATAAGGTCTGAGATCATGTCCTGATACTGCAAGCTGAAGTTCTCCTCTCCTGCATATTGTACTTATTAAATATAAAGAAGGAAAATTGTTTGATTATACTAGCAACAAATAATTAAATCCTACTCATTACTTGTAAATGGAGTGATGCAAGGCAACAATTAAGACCAAAGCTAGAAGATACATAAGGAATGCAACATTGGTATACTTCTCTGTCAACTGCTCTGGTGTATAAACTGAAACACAAGAAGTTTACAAAAAATTAGTTTGCACCATTGAAATCAATAATTGCTTTATCATATGATTGAACTATTTAGCATAAATGTATCTTGACGTTCAGTAAGCATAGAGAACATATTATATGTTAAATCAAAATAAGTTTATAGAAGAAGCATTTCAAATGCTATTTTCTTCCTATCTCTCACATACATATGAAAGCCTAGCATTTGCAGTTTTCTGAATTATGCATTTTAGTAAATTGCAGATGATAATTGATACTATCTTTAGCACAATCTGACTGGTATCCAAATTAACATTGTTTTCACAAGGAAACCTTGAAGTCAAGATTTAATTGAACTAGGAAAAATGTCACATACCAGGTGATTGGTGATTGCCAAAAGCAACTAGAAAAACATTTCCAAGAACAATGAAAGCTGTGGCAACCAGTACCCTGTTTAAAGGCCAACAATTAAGCCATAAGAATTTACATCACCACAACAATTTTGGTGAAAAATCAAAAGTGAAACCGTAATCTCAATTCAAATTTGGCATACTTGACTGTCACCATTTTGTTCAAGACAAAGTAAGCAAAGGCAATGTTAGATACAAACTGAACAGATCCCAGGGCTGCAAGAAGTGACTGCACATCAAACAGAAGAATAGGCAATCATAAGGAAAGGCATTACATCAATCAAATGAAATCAAAAGAGATTACATATTTCCCTAAATACATGCCAATTGCCAACTAACCAAAAAAAATATAAAACTATTGCATACAATCAAAATTACATTGTACGTTGGACAAAAATCTCAATAATACCATGGAAAACGTACCTGAGCAGCATAGCCAAAGGAAATGAAGTTGAGGCAATTTCCAAGAAAGAAAAATAGGATACCGATTCTCCAACTCTGGAAGTATATAATAGGCTTCAGAGTCATCTTTCCATTTACCCCATCACTTCCAAGTACATGTCTTTCTCTCTGCAAAAAATATAGCCCAACCTATTCACATTTCCCAAATCATTTGATATTGCAACTTTCAAGAAATAGTAAGAGAGTTCTGTGATCATCGCCACAGATTGTGCAGAATGCAGATTAATATTGACATTAAAAGAAGTCATGCCATGAACCTAGACAATTCTGGAGGACAGAATCAGTTGGAATTAAATATAAGAAATTTTCTGTGCTTCACTTTAATACTGTAAGTCAATGTCACATTTAAGTGTTTCAGATTCCCTAATCCAAAAAATCATGCAGAAAGTATCTTATTTATATCACTGAAATCCAAAACAAACAATGATATGACAAGATACAGATGAGGTTAAAAGTGATATATTAACCAACTAGTTAAGTCAAGAATCATCATGTCAGCTGAAATCTGGTAAGGATTACATTTGCATAGTAGATTTTTGCACCTCATTAGAAAAAAGAGAGAAACATAAATATAAAAAAGTACATCACAAACGGTTCCAACCCAAATAAAATCTGTACCATACCTCATTATGCCCTGATTTGAGAAGATTGGTTCCAAAGTTTATAGCAATACTACCAAAGAGGTTGATGAAAGCTCCAACAATCCACTCCCCCATGGATAAAAGATGTGGCACCGTGAAGGAGACACCACATGCAGCAGAAAATTTGAGGACTCTGTCTAACAGACGTTAGTTCTCAAATTCTGCACACAAGGCAAGGCAAGGGTAGAAAGGAAGATAGCCTTTCTTGTAAGCACCAAGTGGGCCAGTATCAGAACAACAGTAGTCCTGTGTCACCACCAAACAAACAATTAAATCAAAATTCAAACACCTTCAGTAATGTTGTTAAGTACAAATAATTGTTAAATGGGAAATTGTTTGTTCATGGTGGGAGATATATGTGCAAAAAAATCAATGAAGCTGATAAAAAGGGGGAGACAAAATCAAAAGTAATAAAAGGTAGCAAGAAGTAGCTAATCCCATATGAAAACACAAACCCATTTAGTTCAACCCATAGAGATTAATTTGTGCATTGAATATCATTTTTATAAAACCTAACAATCAATTGGGGGAGGAAAACAACACAATGCTGCTCTTTTCACCTTTCAACATTTGAAGAAGACACAAATCAACAATCAAAATAAAAAAACGAACACCAAAAAGAAGAAGAGGCAGCTCCTAACCCAACATATTCCCTTGAAAGCACCCAGATCTGCTAAGTTCACAACAAGAATTGCACCCACAAGTCCGATCCAACAGAACGGGTGCAGCTACAGAAACAAAAAAAAAAACAACGCAAAAAAAAAAAAATAAAGAGGAAATGATAACCCAAAATGCATTGTGAATGACACGGTGAATTAGGAACTTGATTTTACCTAAGAAACAATCAATTCCGCCTCGTGGTGTGCTTGAAATTGAAATTGTGAGGATGGATGGATGCTTGGGTGGGTTGAAAGGGGAATAAAGAAAGAAAGATAGATTCAGAGGGAAGGAAATAAGGGTTTTAAAAAAATTAATTGGAGATAAAAACAAGAAAGAGGATTATAAATAAAATAAATAAATAAAATACAGGGAGAGACTTTTCTTGGTCCAAAATGAACGGAAGTTTTGTCATGCATTCGAGAAGCAATGTAAGAATTGAAATGTCAGAGGAGAAAAGGAAGAAAGAAGGAACGGGAAAGAGAGAGGAAGATGTCGGGTCAGGCTCATTAAAGCAAAACAACGTGAGACTTGACCGACCGCTATTACCGCCGTCTTCTATTTTAGGTAAAAGTAACCAACAAGTGAGAAGAAGACCCATGTGATATGATTAACGTCGTTAGTTATCATAAGTTAAACAAGTAAATTCTTTCAACTTTTTTTTTAAGTACAGTTATCTCTTATTATCATATACACTTTGTTTGGATGTATTAAAGAAAATAAGTGAAAAGAAAAAGAATAAGATGATAATGCGATGATTTTAAATTTATTTGGTTGATGAGAAAATAAAAAGAAAGAAAAGTGTGAGATAAACTATCACCAACCTATCTAGTGTTACCATGGCAAATCAATTGGTGGGGTCGTCGCTTTCTTATAAACTATCCGACACTGATTGCATTTTCTTCACATAGGAGCAATGAAAACTTTTTTCAATGGGGTTCATCATTTTTATTTTCCTTCCCTGAGTTTTCTTAGACGACCAAACCGAAGAAAACCAACTTTTCTTCCCCTTTTCACGGCCTGAGTTTTCTTTTCTCACGCTTTCCATAAAACCAAACCAAGCGATAATTCTATTTAGTGTTTAGTTAGAGTTTGTTATTCATCACTAAGAGTGTATTTAATGGGATTTGAACGGCATAACTCTTTCTCGCAATCTAAGTTGTATTGATAATCGAACCACAATTCTTTTATTAAAAAATTCTTTCAAATACCCCTTAAATATGTTTTTTAATTTCTTCCCCTTTTTATACATGTTTTTTATTTGTCCCTTTCAATTTTGAATAAAAAACAGTTGATAGTGACTAAAATAAAAATTACTCATTAAAGGAGTGATCAAAACATGTTTTAATTAATGATATGTGTATTAATATTAGAAGAGTAAAAAGGGGTTTTTTTTAACTTCATTAGTTAATCCAAGTTGTTGCCAGAATTTAGAAAAAGCTACAGCGGCAGATAATTCAAATGAGTGAGGATCATGGTGAAAGATTGGAGTACATGATCAAAAATATTATGGTGATGGTAACATTATTATTATGAAATATTTGGATGAAAATGCTTCCCTTATCATGGAAGAATGGCAAATTCTTTCTATCTCTCATCATTCAATTTAATGTTTCTTCCACAAGCAACTAGCCAAAGGAATCACAGAAAGTCATAACACAAAGTTTGAGAGTAGTCTTTCTCCAGTAACTAGAATTCTCCATTAGGAGGGAGAAAGAGATACACCTGGTCCCACATGGGGTGTATGGTCCCACATGGGGTGTATCTCTTTCTCTCTCCTATTGAAGAATTCCAGTTACTGGAGAGGATTTTTTCCCTAATAGTTCACAAAAATCATTCACATTTAAAGAAACCAATGACTAGAGTTTTGCAATATCATGCTACACCAACAAATAAATCAGTAGCTACAATGGAATTAAACTAGAAAATAATAGTCATTAAGAGTAACTACACGGGCAACAAATGTCATTTCCATTATAACAACACTCCCTCCAATTAGTAGTAACAGGAGAATGTCTTGCTTCCACTCATTTGAATCATTTGTAGCAGCAACTAGGGTTATTAGCTATTGAGGTTTAAGAAGAGATCATGTGCTTTTCTAACACACATCAATAATCAGAATACGTTTTTTATCCTTCCATTTTATGAGTAATTTTTATTTTTATATTAGTCCTTGTAAAATTCTGACTTGGCATCTAAGAGCCACGTAGGATTCTAGTTTGGCCACTTAGCATCGCTTATGTGGTAGTCTATTGGCCATTTCAACATTTAACAAATCTCTATTACTATTAGGATTTAATTGATATACACTGTCAGTGTAAAAAAAATTATACAAACATCAAAAATCACATCATTTAATGAATTTAATAACACATGGGATATCATACTCCCTCCATTTCATATTGATAGTCGTTTTAGGAAAATAAATTTTTTTCATAATATGAGTCGTTCTCTAGTTTCTATGTGAGTATTAATGTTAGTTTTCCATTTTTACCCTCTCACTTTTATGGAAAAAGAAACTTAAAAAATTGTGCATCACACTACTCATTAATATATTTAGGTAAAATGAAAAAAAAAACGTGTAGTAAATTAATAAGGGTAATTTAGTAAGATTACTATGTCTTTTAAGTCATTTATTATTGTTCTTAATTTGTGTGTAAAAACCTTAAACGACTGTCAAAATGGAATGGAGGGAGTATTTTATTAAATGATGTAGTAGCACACCATTCGATAAACTCTTGCATTAAAGGATGAGTCACTTAATTGATTGATAACAATAAAAGGCTAAAAGGTAAGTTCATTAAATTTAATAACTATAACATCAAAGTCAATAATTAAAAAAAGCTATCATGGCTGCGCGTCTCTTAATTACTATATCAATTTGACCCTCTTTTGTCTTTTACTCCCCATGTATGGGTAAAGAGTTTTGAATTCAATGTTGACGGATACCGAGATCTTACGCGAATATACTATGAAAAATGTCCAATGCTACTTATATTTGAGTACTTTTTGGCAAACATGAAAAATATGACGATGATATTGATCTATTTGTTCTCAAAAGTTTTAGGATATGTAACAAAAAAAAAAAAGGTTTTAGGATATTAAAATATTTTTTGAAAATATAATATTATATATAAAAAAATCTTGTTTTAACCCTGTTACCTGCCTTGACTTTGATATGTAGAAAATAAATTTACCATTTAAAAATTCACTTTGATGCTAAATTAATTTAAAATGCCCACACAACCAATTAAAGACAATCACATTAATATCATGCATAGATATGAGTTTAATCTTCGGGTTGGGAAAGTGATTATCTAAAGTCATTTCAATAACAGAGATTTAAGAATTTGAATCATCGAGGTAAAGTTCATTTGGAATTACTTTAAATTATTAATGTTATGTCTTTTATTAATTTTGTAAATTATTCGTTATCATTAGTTTAGTTTTTACATAAATTCTTAATTATTTATTTTTTTAGCCATTTGAACACCACTATTAATAAAGTGGTCATGTAATTTTATTATATTTTAATATAAATTGTAATTTTTTAAATATGAAAATCTCATATGTAAATATTATACACAATAATAACACTTTTAATATTTTGATATTATATTTTATAATAGATAAAGTCAATTTACAAAATTAACATTATACTCGTATTATTTTATTATTCAAGATGATGTCCTCAAAATCAGCAAAGGAGTAAACATACTCCGGAATCGGAGGAATATCCTTTGGCATCACTATATTGTTACCTTTTTTAAGACCAATTTGAATTAACTCCAAGGGAATAGTCGAGTGGAACAAGACAGGATCTCGTATCTGAGGGACGGGGTAAAATGTAAGTACCTCTGTAGGTGTTCAAAGAGCCCGGAGGCTTTCCCTGCATTGGACTGGAACATCATCCCCCACCCTAAATTTTTATGAAAAAAAAGACCAATTTGAATTGACTATACTAGCAAATTAGTCATTGAGAGATTCATGATCGTGCAGTTTAGTCCTTGAGAGAGTCAAAATTCCAAAATAGTCCCTGAGAGATTGCTTCGTCATGCAAAATGGTCAAAAGGTCATTTTTCAAGGACTAATTTGCATGATTTTCTTAATGTCTCATGGACTAATTTGCTTGGTGTTGCTTGTTTTTCAAGGACCATTATACACGACAAGGATCATTTTGCATGACGGAGCAATCTCTCAGGGACCATTTTGGAATTTTGACTCTCTCAGGGACTAAACTGCACGATCAGGAATCTCTCGGGGACTAATTTGCTAGTATAGTCAATTTGAATTTATGGCTTGAATGTCAAAGTTTTGCATTACAGAACCTGTGTCCTTAAGTCTTGGCCTCCACTTGCTAACATCATTCTTTTTTATTTGAGCTTCAATCTGGTGACCCTAACAACATCCCAAATATATTAATTTTAAAGTTAATCTTTTCAAAAGACACAATTAATAATAAATTTTATCAAGGTTAACATTACCTTCTTATCGATCATATATAGTCATTTGGATTGACTCTCCTACCTGGCAATTTTGAATGACTTAAGGGCCTGCTCAATTTGCATTTCCATTTCCTGTTTTCATTTCCTGTTTTCTAAAATTTTACAAAGGAAAAACTGGTTTCCAGTATTTCCAGTTTTTCCTTTGTAAAATTTTAGATAATATGAAACAAAATGAAAACATGAAATGGAAACACTAACCAAACAGGCCCTTAGATATCAATTATCCTTACATATATCTTCGATGACTCCTTGTTAGTGATTACTTCAATTTAGTTGAGGCTAGCAAGCTATGTCTTATATATGTTCCTATGAACGAATATGTTAGTATTATATGGAATCATCCCTTTATTGTTTTAGAAAAGACATGCACTCATTTGTAAAGCAAGTTTAAATAAAAAATTAAGCAAAAATAAATTTAGAACTAAGATATGCACTGGTTTAATAAGATTTGAGCAGTAACAAATTAGTTTTAGAACACGGAATGAGTGCTTTATTAATCTATAGTAGATAGATACTGAAATTCCTACAATATAAGGTATTGAAAGGAAACTAATTATGCTTGATTTTTTTTACTGCGGACGAAATTTAGAGTTATGAACACGGCACATGGACCATTTCAGTAGTTATAAGGATCATGAACTTGCAAAGGATGCAGACATGTGATAAAAGAATGCACTTGCTGCCTTATAAGGAACAATATTTTTCATAGTAGAATTTCACCCAACAAATCCAAAACCTGAGTGCTTCTTTCATCTATGGTAGACAGATACTGAAATTCCTACAATCTAAGGTCAACAAAGGAATCTAACTGTGGTTGAGTTTTTTTATTTGGGATGAAATTTTGAGTTATGAACATGGCAAATGGACCATTTCAATAGCTATAAGGATCATGAACTTGCAAAGGATGCAGTCACATGATATAAGGAATATGACACACTCGGTAATTGAGATTTTATTTAATAAAATATTACTACAAGAAAATCGGTTTTTAGTGATGGCCAAAAGTCGTCGCTACAGGGGAAAAACCGTCGCTATTTCATAATTAGCGATGACCTAGCGACGACCCACCAGTTGTCGCTAAAAGTCTCGTCGTTGATACAGTAGCAACGACATTTTACAATCGACGCTATGTAGCGACGGTCAGGCCGTCGCTAATATTTTTTTTTTAAAAAATATCCTTTCTCCCCAAATTTATCAATCATGAGGATTGAACCCGCAACCTACATGATACCAAGAAAAAGCATTACCGTTACGCTATATTTGTTTCTCGAAATATATAGTGCAAAATAATATATACATGGTGAAAAAATAACAAGAAATAATTAGTGGCAGTCAGACCGACACTAACTTGACGAAAGCCAACGCTAAAATTTTTTTACCATTAGTGTCGGTTAGGTCGTCGCTATTTAATAAAGTTAGCGTCATCCAAGCCGACGCTACATAAAAATATGTCAAAAAATAAAATAAAAATTCAACTTAGCGTCGGTCTTGCGTCGGCGTGGCCAACCTGTTCGCTACTAAATCGTTGATTTCTTGTAGTGTATTACCAAAAATACAAGGAAAATTTTCACAATTTTTTTATAATCCTCGCATTAACATAAATAACAGAGATACAACTAAATAACAGAGACATAACTGAATATGCCTTAATACATACATATATACTTCAAGTTAGTTGGGGCAAGACTGTCATTTAAACATAGTTTCAAAATACATATGCAAATTAAAACTCCTCAACTAGGCAGATGTGTCGACTCTGGTCCTAGTGATCATATTGAGTCGAATTCCATCATGGTTGTGCCTAACAACTATTGTTAACAGATGGAGACTCTAATCTAGCAAAGTCCTTCGTATCAACTACCACTATTATTAACAGAATTATTCGTTCCATACAGCGTGAGTCCTAGCAGAGTCCTCCGTATCATCTACTACTATTAGGGAGGGAATTATTCGTTTCGTATAGTGTGAATCCTATATCTACCAGCTTCCACTATTGAAGTGAATGATTACTGCTGTTGTAATCGTCTTCTATCGAGCATGCACATAATCATGTAAATAGACAAACAGAAAGGGTGAGATAATGATCTCACTTAAACGGAAATACAGGGTAAATCCAAGCTTTAGATAAACTACAGAAAACGACAGTTACTCCATATAGCAAACAACAAAATAAAACACCTAATAGTCAACAACAATAATCATTTATGGTAATTATCCAACATCCGCAAGTCAAGTAAACAGTAATTTATTATATTGACATACTAACGAATAACGACAATGTATTAAGTCTGGCGAAATTATTTTCTTATGATAAATTAACAATAAACAATCAATCAGACAAACTAACAATCAAACCATCAAATAAATCCATCAACCAATCAAACAAACAGCTAGACAACACAAACAATTAAGTCATCAATCAATTACTTAGCATAAAATGTCATGCCATGCAATGCAATTAATTCGGGCTAGATCCACGTCCTTTCATTGGACAACCTCCATTCAGATGAGTAGGATTCTGTGATGTTGACTATACTACAGATAGACTAAAAAGGAAAAGTACAAGTGGAGGATGACACTTTCTTGAATATCTCATGGAGCAAAAAAGGAAAAACACCATTTCTCTTTCATTAAAGCCCTATGCCTAAATAGGCAGTGAAGAATACTTGTGTAAGGTACCTTGAAATTCTAAAAAGAAAATCCTAACTGTTTTAGGTACTGGACGTAGCACTTGTGGTTAGTGTGGATCAGGATAAATCTTTGTGTGATATTCTAATCCTTTATCTTGCTTTACGTATTTTATCTAACTAGGGTTAAACTTGTGTTATCTTAAAGCTTTTTGTTCAAAATCTGTTTGTGAAGTCCTTTTTACATGAGTCTAAAAATTCAGACTCTGATAAACTACTTCTGACTCAATATGAACATTTGCACAAAAACCTTTAGTGAACCTGTGTTACAAAAAATTGTATTTTTTGAAGAAAACACAATTCAACACATCTTGTGTTTTACCTATTTATTTCACTACTCCCACTCTTCAACAGGCAAAACTCCATTTAAACTACTGTTTGTATCAGATGCCATAATCTGAAGTCATGGAACCGACTTGGAGATTACAATCATTCAATGAAGAACAAAACAAGGAGAACATGAAGGCCGACCTCGACCTTATTCAAGAAGTTAGGAAAGTAGCCCACAGTAAGGAATATGCAGTCAAAATTCGGGCAGAGAGAAGATACAACTCCAATGTATTTCCCCAAAACATGAAAGAAGGAAACCTGGTTCTAAGGAAGGCAATGAGAGTCCTTGTGGCTGGAAATTTGGCCCCTAACTAGGATGGATTAACTCGGATAAGCAAAGTCACTGGCAACAGAGCTTTACAGATTAGAGGAAATGGCCGAACGACCTTTCCCCAGGACTTGGAACTTTAGTAACTTCCAATTTTATTTTAGTATATTATTTTTCAGTTTATTTTAAATAAAGATGCAAGGGGAGCTCTTTTCTCTTTCACATTGAAAGAGTTTTTAATGAGGCCCATTTAAAAATTCACGATCCCTGATTAATTTGAGCTAACTAAATCATTCTAAGGATGACTGCTAAGGCGGTCAAAATTGCCTCGAAGGAAAATCTGACTACTGAGTCAATCAAAATCGCCTTAGACAAAAAGTTAAAAATCCAATTACAAAGTCGGTGTAAGATGTAAGGTCCAAGACCCTTTTGAGCAAAGGTTTTAAGGACAACAAACTTTCACAACAATATTCTAAGTGTTCTGAATACTTTGGTACTAATGTTTGCACTTGAGAATGCTTGAAAGAATACAGGAAAAGTTACAGAAGGAAAGTGCAAAGATCAAAAACATCATTTAACATCAGAACATGTGTCTAGAAGCATGTTACATAGAGCTTTCAGGTCAAAAGTGATAAAACAAGTTCAAGAAGTAGCTTCTTAGCTTCAAGAAGGTCGAGACAGTTCATCTAAGATCCCATGAATATTAAACTGAGTTGTATCAAGCTTCAGAAGCAAAGTTGAAGCTTTAAAAGGATCATTCAAGACCACTAGAAGCATGAGAAGGAGCTTTTTATGAAACCTGACACCTTCTGTATGTGAAAGATAACTTAAGCAATCCAAGAATATTCATTCCAAGTGTTTTTTATGCAAACAAAGTAATTGGAGAAGGTCAATATCACTAGAAACACAGTTTTGTCCTTAGAAGCAGAACTTACAGTTTCTGCAAACGCATCAAATTCACATTTCAAGTTGTAAACATGTTCAAAGTATCTTTAGAAGCATTGAACAAGTTCCTGCACTCCTCAAGTTATTATCCTTGAATATTTCAAGTTGAAGAACACTCAAAGAAGCTTCCATAAGCATAATTACTTCTCTCATAATGCAAATAAAGCAAGGATAAAAGATTGGAAGCTTTACAAGCATATTTGAAGCTTCAGAAGAAGAAACAGAATTTCTGCACACTTCCAGAAGAAACTGTTTTCTCCAAAATAAGAAACAAAATTTCTGCCTACTTCCAAAAGGAACAGTTTTCTTTAGATGCAGGAAAAACATCACAGATTTTTTCCATGAACTTATTATTTTTATTTATCAATTGTTGGATGTTTTTACACGTCCATAAGAAAGATATTGTGAAAGAACAGAAGAAACACATCAGAAGGATTGACTGGTCAAAGAATGAGAGAGAAATAAGTTGTCATATGATAGTGACAGCTCCTACAAGGCCAGCTGAGAGCTTGACCACTTCTCTAAGCAACTGCAACGGCTAGTTTGACCACCATAATTCCATATATACAGACCCATTCAACTGGGCAACATCAATGAGAGAAAAGGGGAAGAAATCCAAAGAGCCATAATGTAGAAATTCCCTTCAAGGGTGAGACTCTCCTTCAACCACTCCAAAATGCAGAGTTGTTGTTCATAAATTCTTAGAGAGTGTGTCTAGGTTTAGTTTTGTAAAGATTAATCCACTCCATGAGTGCTTTGTGAGCCATATGTAAAAAACGCATCTCTTGTTGAAGTATGTTTGTGATCTCCCAAGCTAACTAGAGAGAGTTAGTGTTGGTTTGAGAGTGTGTAGAGCCTGCAGAGGCTGAGCAAAGAATACTATTGTAAGAGCCTACAAAGACTATAGAAGAATACTGGGTTGAGCCTGCAGAAGAATACTAGGTTGAGCCTGAAGAAACTGCAAAAGAATACTAGTGGTGAGGAGCACCCAAGAAGTCATTGTATCAAGGTTGATATAGTGGAAAATCCTACTGGGAATAGGGACTAGACGTAGCCTCAAGGTTGAGAGGTGAATTAGTATAAAAATTATCTGTGCAATGTCTCTTACCCTTACTCTCTTTATTTCTCTGCACTTACATTCATTGATTTGCTAGTTATTGTTCATACTTTGGATATTTAGCAAGCTGTAAACCAGATTTTGATAGACCCATTTTTTAACTGATATTTTCACATAAATCACATCCATATCAGTTCAAATACTAATCTAGAAAGTTTCATTAAATTATGAAATTGTTTGGTGCTTCAGAAGCACATTTCTTGAAATTTGTTCATTGTTCAACATTGAAACTTGGGGTTCAAACTACCAGATCTTTACAAACTTGATTTTAATCAGATCTAACTTTATATTATGATTGTTTACTATTTAAATATCTGATCTAGAAAGTTTCATCAAGTTTCAAGTTCATTTGATACTTCAGCAGAAACATATATAAGATTTCATTGTGTAACTTGATTTAAAAATATCATATTGATATAAACTTTCTTCTGAATAGTTTTTCTCATATAATCTTATTATTTATTGGTTAAATAACTATTCTAGAAAGTTTTATTAAAATATAATATCATTTGACCTTTTAGAAGAATGGTTTAAAGTGACAAATTCACTGTTTTGCTTCTGCATAACTGCAGAAACTTTATATTATTCTTCTGAACCTTATTTGAGTTGTATCTATGTTAAATACACTATATGGAGGAATAAAATTTGATGATATCAGTCCCTATGATATTGTTTACCTTTAAAAAGATAGTTTCAATCAACTCAATTAGCATTATACATTAACCACTATCTTCTAGAAGTAACTTTTGATAGCCAAGGTATTCCTTGAGCAAAGATCAGTAAGTTTTTCAAAGTACTTGTAGGTTGGACCAAAAGTTTTCAAGGGTCACAATTCAACTCTTTGATTTACTTCATAAGATGCCTCAGATGAAATACGACCACTAAGTCGGTTCAAAATATCCTCAAATGAAATCTGACTACTAATTCGGTCAAAATAGCCTTGGATGAAATCCGACTACCAAGTCATACAAAATCGCCTTGGACAAAAGTTAAAATTTCTACTACTAAGTCGGCCTAAATCGCCTTGGATGAAATACGACCTCTAAGTCGGTTTGAAATCGCCTCAGACAAAGTTAAAAATCCGACTACTATGTCAGTCTAAAATCACCTCGAATAAAAATTTTCAAACCTCATTCAAGACAAAATGCCCTAATAAAAATCAGTAGAACTAAAGAAACGAATAACATTAAGTCAACTCAGTAGTCCAAAAAAAATCATGTCTCAACGCCCAAAGAAGGCACATGCTTATATAGTAAACAAAATGGTATTCCTGATGTCTAGGAGAGGCACACTGATGGCAAGTTGCTTAAGAAGAAGACTGAAATTTGTACAACTTGAACCAACATGTTAGAACCACAGGAAACACTAGAAGGGGGGTTGAATAGTATTTCAGAACTTTAAACCAATTTTGAAAACCTTTTGTTAAATATTAAATGAATCATGACAAGTTGTATTGAAAAACTTGATTTATAAATACTCAGAGTTATTTGTGTTGAGCGGAAGCTTAGAAAATAAGTTTTTCAAGGTTTTAGTAAGTATGCTGAAGTTGTTAAGCTTTCTAAAATACTTCAGAAATATTTTTATTAATCTTTCAATTAACTTAGTTTCTTATTTAGAAATTGAGTTATCTGAAAAACATCTCAAAGTACCTTCTGAAGATTATTTCAGAAAATCTTTTTAGAACTGTCTCTGAACTACTTCAGATGATTAATGATCGTCTGAAGTCTGTTTCTAACTTCTGAACTGAGGTCTTTTCAGACTCATTTCAGAGGGTTATTTCAGTGGTTTTTCAAAGTACATTTTACGCAATACTTCAAATGATATGAGATAAATTAAAAGTTAGTTTATCTTCTGAAAACCGTTTTATTGAAATTGTTGAATTAGAGTTTGATATGAAAATTACATTTCAATCCCCTTAGGAAATATAAAGCTGAAAATAAATGAGTTTAAGGGAAAGAAAACTTAGTCAAGAATTTATCCTGGTTCACCCACCAACCCAATGAGCTACATCCAGTCCCAGGGCAAACCACCACTGGATTTTCCACTATCTGAACTCAGATACAAGTATTCTTTTGCCACGGCCTTTTCAGGCGTAAAACAAGTATTCCTTTGTTTTCAACTGCCTCTCCAGGCAA
Source organism: Sesbania bispinosa (assembly GCA_026901365.1). Lineage (NCBI taxonomy): Eukaryota > Viridiplantae > Streptophyta > Magnoliopsida > Fabales > Fabaceae > Sesbania > Sesbania bispinosa. The sequence goes on along the minus strand of QLOH01000516.1, from coordinate 492,932 downwards.
CTCATGCAGTATTCTTTTACAGACAAGCCTCTCCAGGCTCAACAACAAGTATTCTTTTGCCAGCCTCTTCAGGCGTAAACACAAGTATTTCCTTGTTTTCAACTGCCTCTCCAGGAAACTCAAGCAGTATTCTTTTACAGACAAACCTCTCCAAGCTCACCGAGTACACAAGGCCTCTCTAGGCACACGAGTATTCTTTCTTCCACCAAGCCTCTCCAGGCTCTCAGACACGTAAAGTGTTTACAACATAAAATAAGTTTAAGTTTCTGAGAAACATAAACTTAAGTTCATCCTATACTTACAGTTTAACTGAGTACTACTCAGAATACAATGGATAATTCTAAGTACAAGGATGTTACAGAGAGATAAGTGTATGAATTTCTAATTGGGTTCTTCTCTGTGTTTTTCTTCTTCAGAGAGTTGGCTTGATAGGATGTTGAATTTGATATTCAGCCGGTTCACTCTTAGCATAATCTCTGCCTTGGGCTTTTTTAATGTCGCCACCTTCAAAGTCTTTCTTGAGTCTATTTATTTTCTGATAAAATATAGCCGTTGAAGGTTGTTGATAATACCGTTGAGAAGAAGTGATTTGGCTCATATAGCCGTTGTGAAATAGCTTCTTAAACGGGTGCTTCTTCTTAAGCAGAATAGGTGTGCAGATAGTTTAGCTCTGACACACTTTAGATAAGCTCTTTTTGAGAGATTTTCCTTTAGTAGATTGATATATTCTTTCTCTTTCTGCTTCCTCATTTCTTTCTTCTTTCTTCTCTGTGAGTGTGAGGAGATATCGTATAAGGATCCGTTAAACTTGTCCTTTTCCCCGTTTTGTGCAAACTCCTTTTTTTTTGCTTAGCTTCTACTATTTTCTCCTTTCTCTTTCTTGAGCAGAGTTCTTTAAATATTTGAGCAAATCTTCCAATTGTTGATCACGTGATCTCTGCTTTTGTTAAGACTTCTCATCGTTTAAGATTTGTCCACGTAGTCAGAGAGTTGAGAGTCTTCATATCTTCAGATTGTCTGATATATCTCATCATCTTGATCAGAGAGTATGTGTGTTCAGAAGATTGAATTCATACTTTCAGATGATTCATGAGCTTTTAGATGATTGCTTTGACTCAGCTTGATATTAGTAGATTCAACAAATACTTCTTTCAGATGATTGCTTCAAGCCTGTTTTAGATCTTCAGATTGAGAACAGTTTCAGCAAGTTTCTTTCTCTTAGCAAAATTTCTTCTTCTTTTCTTTAGATGATTGCAGCTCTTGTTCTTCTTTGTCTCTTTCTTTTCTTCTGTGATCCAGATAGATAAACGATGTTGAATTGAATAGACTTAGTCCAGATAGCTTTTTGTTTATTTTGCTTGTTCAGTCTGATTCATTCTGGGCAGCAACAGGTGCAGTAGGTCTGCGCACGCAATTGCTTTTTGTTGCAGGTGCAACAGGATTTGCAGACTTTCCTTATATGTGCAAATTATTTGAACGAGGTAGAAAAGTGATTTTGATTCTTGAGCTGGATAAGGTTAGTCTATTTGAAAGATCGTTCTACATCCTTAGCAACGTCTTCAAAAGGTCAAACTTCGAATCTGATACTTTCCGCCTTCAGATGCACAGAGTGCTTCAGATGATCTTCGAATCTTCAGATGATAGTCACTCTTCAGACAAAATCAAATTCTTCTATTGTCTTCAAGTCTTCAGACGATGAATATGATTTAGATGGTCTAGTCTTCTTTTCTTCTCCTCTGTTATCCTTTTGATGCAAGCTTGTCTTCAGATGATCAAGGCTTCTTCAGGTCTTCAAATTTTCTTCAGATCTTCAGTTCGTCTTCAAGTCTTCAAATTGTCTTCAGATCTTCAGTGCTTCTTCAAGTCTTCAGATTGTCTTTAGATGATCAAGTCTTTACTTTTCTTCAGATTCAGTGCTTCTTCAAGCCTTCAAATTATCTTCAGATCTTTAGTTTGTCTTCAAGTCTTCAGATTGTCTTCAGATGATCAAGTCTTTACTTTTCTTCAGATTCAGTGCTTCACTTCATCTTCTGATTCGCATTTGTTCTTCTACACTTCAGATGAGTACTTCAATCTGAGACACAATCTACAAAATAATACCTTTCTTAATAGCACCTGTTTTCTTTTAATCTAGTCTAATTTGTTAATCATTAAAACCTAAGGATACTGAGTCTTAAGTTAAGTTTGAATGCTCAGACTAATTCTTAGACTCAACAATCTCCCCCTTTTTAATGATGACAAATTAGATATGACTAACAAATATCATAAAAGATTCAAGTCACATAATGATTATGTTATGTTTCATATGAGTCTTTGTTATTTGTGAAAACTCCCTCTAAACTGGATATCTTTTATCATCTTATATTTATGAAAACATTTTTACTTTCAAGAATTTTGTTTAGTTATATTTCTGAAAACATTTTGTTTAGTTATATTTCTGAAAACATTTTTACTTTCAGGAATTTTGTTTAGTTATATTTCTCCCCCTTTTGTCATTATTAAAAGGAAACAGATTAAGCTAAGGCACAGTTAATTTAGAGTAAGCAAAGAGATTATATTCTAAGAGTTGTCAACTCCCCCATTTTTATATTACTCCCACTGAGAAAAACATTAATTCTTTAGATGCCAAATGTTAGCTTCTCAGATACCAGTTGTTAATTTTTTTTAGATACCAGTTGTTAATTGTTTGTTAATCATTAAGATCTAGGGATTCCACATGTTATTCTTTATTAATAATTAAGGATTCCACATGTTATGACAGTATTTTGATATAGCTTGTTATCTTCTGAGTTTGTTTCTTACTTAAAGCATTTTGTTAGTTATATATTTTTCCACCTTTTGTCATTAATTAAGAATCATTATTTCTCCCTTATTATTATTTCTCAGATTCTGGATACCAAGATTAATGCATTGACAGAAGAATGATCTTTGTATTAATTAAAATTTTAAGAACATTATGAGAGAAAGAAAATTTTGAACAATTTTGACAAGAATTAATTGGAAGACTGGCTTCCACTGGCTTCATTTTCTTCTCCAATCCCTATTTCTTTTCTCAACTTCAGTAGACGCCTCTGAGTCTTCTCTAACTTCTGGCGTAGCAAGGTGTTCTCCATCTTTAGCCTCTTGACTTCAGGATCTTCCACAGCTGGTCTTCTTTCCAGTGCATCATGTGCAACTGCAGTTTGACTATTTACCCTGAATATGCTGGGACGTCTGTGGTCACAGAGGTGTTCGATGTGAACCCCGTGAAATTGGAGAAGTTTCATGATAATGGTGTTGAAGGGAAGAATATCATCATTCTCCTGTTCTCTTCTAATCATTCCATACAAAATGATCCAAGGTAGGTTTATCTTCCTTCTTTGCAGAAGGTTGATGACACAGAACCTCTCTACATTAGAGAGATGGTTATCTCCTCCTCTTGGAAACACGCAGTATTTTTTGATTTTGAACAGGACATTGGAAGTGTCTTCCATCCCATGGATCAGCAAGTTTAGCCGTCTTGCACCGCCATTATGAGCTTCCCAGATCGAAGAGAATTTTTCACCTTCGCTCTTAATTCCAAGAGCCTTTCCAATGATGTCAGTGTTTACCAAAATCTCACGACCCATCACTTGGGTCTTTGCAAAGATTCTTCTATCTTCATCTATTACTTTCATGGTGCTCCAGAAGTTTCTAATATTTTCTTCATGCCATTTGCAGTCCACAGCTTCAAAGAAGAGCCCAGCGCTTTCAAAAGTATCAGCAAGAGAATACCCTTCTTCGGCAAGGCTTTTGAGGTCTAACACTTGAGTTTGGAAGATGAGAGTAGAGGATGCCATAAGGGAGGTAAGAGAGATAAATCCTTTTTGTAGATTTTGAAATGAGTCAGGAGCTTCAAAGAGATAGAAGAAAAGTTGTAGAGGAAATGAGATGAGTGATGAGGTTTAAACTACTTCTCTTGCCTTGTATAAATAGGCTCAAATAGCCCTTAAAGTTAGCAGTTGAAGCGCTGACTTGAGAGAACGTGCGTCATGTAGCAGACAGGTGAAAGGTCGTCTTCTTTAAATATCCATGACAACAGTGTTTACGGTTTCAAAAAAAAAACTTTTTATAATTGTGTCTTTTAAAGCACCGATTATTATAATAATTGTCCATTTTAAAGATGAATTATTTGCAAACTTGAGGGTAAAAAAAATCGATGCTAAGAAATTCATGCATACAGAATATCAAATAGAGGCAGTTATTTTTATGAAATCATGAGCCTAAGCCAAAAAAAAAAACTTAAGTTGAAGAACTTATCTGCCGAGACTCAATCTTGTTCTTCAAAGACAGTTTTGTCCTTTCCATCTTCTGAGATAACTTGCTGTTGATCTTTGATCTTCTTGCTTTAGGCGTTTCTTCTTCATGAGCAGCAATCATCATTATCTAATCCTCAAGAATTGAGATAGACTTTAATGGCTTGAGTATCAATCACCTCAGCATTCCTGAACAGGTTCAGAGAATAGGGATGGTACCAAGTCAGATCTGTTCTTCAAGATTTGAGGTAGGCTTAGAGTCTTGTGTATGAATCACCCTAACATTCTTGACCCACAATTTCAGTAAGTTCATTGAGAACTTTTTGAACAGGTTCAGAGAATGGGAATGATATCACACTAGCCATCCTTTCAGACGATGTTGTCTTGATCTACCCTTTCAGACGGTGTTGCCTTCTGATGTTCCATCTTCATCTTAGGATTATCTATAAAATCTGTTTTTCTGAAACATAAACAAACTAAAAATGCCTTTCAGCAGCATCTGATGTCACTTAATTAAATCTGTTAATCATCAAGGAAATAACTTAAGTTAATAATTTTATTTTACCATAATTCAACAAGTTAATTAATTTTATTTATGAGGGATATTATCATAATGTGAATTGCACATTTAAACACACAAATAATATAGACAGAGCACAAATATGAAATAACACAGATAAAGACAAACTTGTAGATTAATGCAAAATAAAAGTTTAAGTTTTAATTAAAGAAAGACAAATTTTAAGATGATGACAAGGCACTCTAAAGCAAAATCAATGACCATCAGCAGATGGGTCCTCATTGGCAAGTGCATTATTCTTTTCTGATTTCAGCTCTTGTAATTCCTTCTCAGCTATCTTCAGTCTCTTTTCAAGCCTATTCACCCTAGCATTTACCTTTTTCAGATTATATGCAGCCAACACCATCCTTGTCCTTCCATGAGCACTCAGATGAACATAAACTCTTTTCTCTTTGGAATGGGATGCAAAGAGAGAAGGGATAGCCACCTGGTTCTCTGAAGCTTCTTCTCATTCAGATAGAGTCTAGTCTAACTCAGCAATCATAATCGGAGTAAATAAGGAAGGAGGCAATTGGTCAAAGAGATTTTCCATAGGAAAGCCCTTGTGCATCAAGATTTTCATAATCAGGGTGTTGTGGAGAAAAAGGTTCTCATTGCCCATTTCCTTTCGGAATGACATCTGAAACAGCAGAACCCAAGGGAGACTGATTCTCCTCTTCATCAACAGATGACCCAGCACAAACCTTTCTAGCTGTCTTATAACCAAGTTGTTGCTTCCTTTTGGGAGGAAGCAGCAGTTCAGTACAACGATAAGAGATCTGGGAGTATCCAAGAGTTGAGAATGCCTATAAGGAGCAAGACGTCGTCCACCAAAGAGTAATCCATCATATATAATGGTTCCACCATTCACTGATTCCCATCGTTGAAAGAACTGGTCACCTCTTGCAGGAACACCGATCACTTCAGCCAGCAATTTGCAGTCAACAAATAGAGTTCTTCCCAGCACCATCGTCTTAAGTCCAGTGCGACCAGGTTCAGACACAACCTCAGAGTTGTTCCAGAATTCCAGAACAGTTTCCTCGTGCCATGAAGAGGGAATGTTGTTGAAAAATGGAGTCCAGCCGACTGCGTCAAAGTACTCAGAAATTCTATAACCAGCCTCGTCGAAGTCAGAGAGATTAACCATCTTTGAAGGAATGATTCTCTCGTTGATCAATGAAGAATTTGAGTTACTTGATGCAGACATGTTAGCTAATTGAGCAAGGTTGAACTGAGAGATTGATGGATTTGGAGACAATAGACTCTATTTCTTGAGGATTGATGAAGTATAGTTCTCATGATGATCTTCCAATTCTTATAAATAGGCAAAAGGATGTGCTTGATGCATTGATGATGACGGTTACATGCACTGAGCAGACATGGAGAGTTGTGTATCGTGCCAATTATGAGAAACCGGTTGATGATCCATTGATTCACGTAGCACCGTATCATAATTTTTTGAGAAAATGATTTAAAAACTAAAGACTCTTCAACTACTTAACACACGATACAATAAATGGTTTTCACACATATTAAGACAATCATGCATTAACAATTTCAATAACAATTCGTAATTTTCAAAGCAGTTTAATAACTACATCTAAACTGAGATAGGAAGTATGTTACCAGTATGTAACTTGGGATGAGTGTACTTTCCTTTTCTCATCATGCTCTTTTAAGAGACGCTTCTGTAGCTTAAATAATGAGCTTTAAGAGAATATACTCATAAACTTTCCTATTAAATCATGAAAAATTGAATTCATGGCTCTTTGGTATGTTGCACCAGCATTTTTAAGACCAAAGGGCATCATTACCCATTCATAAGTTCCTATTGCACCAGGACATTGAAAAACTGTTTTCGATATATCCTCTTCGGCAATAAAGATTTTATTATATCCTGAATATCCATCTAACATACTTAAAAGTTCATTTCCTACTACCGAATCTATTAACATATCAGCAACCGGCATTGGATATTCATCTTTTGGTGTTGTATTATTAAGAGCTCAAAAATCAATACATACTCTTAAAGTTCCATTTTTCTTAATAACAGGTACTATGTTAGAAATCCAATCTACATACCTGGCAGTTCGAATAAACTTAGCTTTTAGAAGTCGCTCGATTTCTTCTTTAATCTTTGAAACTATTTCTGGAGCAAATCTTCTAGGAGCTTGTTTTACTAGTCGTTTATCTGGATAAGTTGGAAGTTTATGCTCAACCAATTCTCGACTCAAACCAGGCATCTCTTGGTAGTCCCATGCAAAGCAATCCTTGTACTCTTTCAACAAGTCAATCATTTTCTTCTTAAATTCTCCTTCGAGATTCTGACTTACAAAAGTAGGTCTTTTCTCATCATCAGTTCCTAAATTCACTTCTTCCAAAGGATCTTGAGCTTCCATTTTCTTAATACCTTGAGATAAGGTCCCTTCGAAACCCAAAGGGGAATTTTCATAAATACAGTCTAATCTATCAAATTCTACCCCTTGCATTTCTTGAACATATGTTTCAACCTTCTTGATCATGTTTCCAAGGTACTCCTTTTCAGAATTTTCATACCCTTCAGAAATCTCTTCACAACCTTTACTTTCTTGTTCTGATGATGTTTCTTCTTCCACTACTTCCTCAATAATTACTTTTCCTTCTTGTCATCCGGCCTGAGTGGCCGTTATTTCATCATTATATTTGATTTGTTTAAATTTGGCCTTGAAAGCCACTTCTACCTTCTTTTCGGCCATATAGGCCGAAATTCGAGCCCAAAAGCTCGAACTTACTCTGGGTCTGACCATTCTGAAATTTTTGTGGCCTCATGTGGGCCAACATCACACTGCAGCATAAATCCACAATCTGGATTCAATCTTAAAGAGTAAGGCACTTTGGTTGGCATCAACATGTATTTGTCAATTACTTCATAAGGCCTTACCTTCATCACTTTTTTTTCCATACTTCTTACATCCACAACATCTTCTTCAACATTGAAATCATTTTTATCCCCATCGACATAAATAGGAACTCCTTATTTAGTCCATAGGCAAAGCTTTTGATGCATCAAAGATGGAACAACACCCACTCCATGAATCCATTCTCTACCAAGTAGCAAATTATAGTTTGCCTTTGAATCAACCACAACAAACATCGTAGGTCTTATGATGGTACCTACGGTTAATTCTAGACACAAAACCCCCTCAGACTTAGATGTTTTCCCACTAAAATCAGTAATTACCATCTGATGTGGCTTCAAGTCTGCTTTAGACTTCATTAACTTTCTCATCATAAATTTAGGCATCAAATTCACCGCTGCTCCTGAATCAACAAGTACTTTGCCTATGCTTACATCATTGATCAATTCCCTGATAAACAATGGTTTCATGTGCAAATGCATCTCTTCAGTAGGTCTTTCGAATACAGCAGAATCATTCTGGCAAATTTGTTTTCCAATGTATGAATAACATATAGGATCATCACCTATGTTATCTTCTTCATAATCTTCATCTTCCAAGCCCTTTTCAAGCTCTTCTGCGTACTCAGCAGGCAAAACAGAAACTACTGCACATATATCATCCAGACTATCTGCGAAGCTTGTTTCAAAGTTTTCTGTTAACAAATCATCTTCGTTTTCATCAAAACCTCCTGTTACTTGAAAAATGGTTTTTTCTTCACCACTTGTGCGTACGAAGGATGATTCGAATTTGCCTGAACCTGAATCACTTGTGCATTCTTTGCTTGAATTGGCTTGGGTTGTGTATTACTCCTTTCAATCATCATGTTCTATTTTTCCTACTCTACGAAAGCAGCTTTCCAAATTCTTTGTGCCCTTCTCCATTGGGTTTTCGTCATTGGTGGCTGATTACCATAATAAGTCCTCTACTGAAATCCTTGATAATTATATTGAGGTTTTGGATACCCAGGACGAATCCACTTATTCAAGGGAACAGTATAAGGTGGCACAAAGGTTCGAGGTTTTCCAGTAACCTGGAAATTTAGGTATAAAGGTTGTTTTCCCTTATTCATCACATTCACTTTCCGAGGCACTTCCTCTTCTGAAATTGAACTAGATTTTGAAATCCAGCCCCCTAACAGCAGGCCCAATTTTAACTTGTCTATTTTCATGATTTTGGCCCTTCATGGCCACTGATCGGTAGTGCCTTTTTATTTCAGAATCTCAAAAGGCCTTAGTTGCTGATTTGTCAAATACTGCATGGCATCTTGGACATAATTCAATTGAAGCATCCTCAAATTTCTTCCTATTCAGAAATTCGATAAGTGATTCTCCACCCTTTGGAAAAACATCTCGAAGTTCATGAACTTTTTCAACAGCCATCTCAGTGGCTTCTTTGAAGAATTCGAGTCTTCCACTTCAACCATATTAATACTTGCAGGTTCTGCATAGTTAGCATTCACCTGAAGTGGATCAAAATCGATTTTCATTGCTTTGGTGTTTTCTCTTCAAACTTCAATCTTCCTTGCTTAATAGCTTCTTGGATGATATCCCTGAAACGAACACAGCTACTAGTCCAATGTCCATATGTTTGATGATACTTACAATATTTTCGACCTCTTCTCTGTTCTTGAGAAAGAATTTTATGATCATCACTTAGAATTATTTGCTTAATCTCGAAAGAATCACTTTTATTCACTTTGATTCTAAGAACAATCTGGGGACTAGAATCTGGTCCTCTTACGGGACTCTTTTTAAAAGTAGGTTTACAGTGTTCAAATTTGTAGAATTTCAAAAGATCTTGTTTCTTAAAAGTTTAAAACAAAAGGATTCAGAATTTCATCAAGCAAAACTCTGATTTAAAGTTTTGGAACTTAGAAAGAACAGAATTTCAAAGAAATAAGAACAAAAATTAAAAGAAAGAAAGAAAAACTGCATTAAATGTAAATTGAAGAACAAAGTAAAAGAAAAGAAAACAGAAGAACAATATAAAAGGATTTGCATTAATGAAAAAGCGGATGGAATCACATACTAGCACTCCTTGTAACCTTTTTAGTCGCTGACAGATTGGACGTTTAGGTGTTTCAGAGATTAGTACAAATGATTTTCCAACCCCTATTACAGGAAAAGTTCACCTATTTATAGTTTTCCATCCTAACGGCTAACTATTTATAGTCTTCTGTTAACCAGAAACTGCTTTCTTTCCTTTGAACTTTTACAAATGCTCCACTAAGGTGTTTACATCTGTCTTCATCAATAGACTTTAGCAAATGCCACTAACTGCTTCTCTTGTCTTTCTGTTTGCTTCATTTTCGAATAAGCCTTCTTGAACCTTCAAATTTCTTCTAAGTGTTTATGAGGTTGTGCTTTTCTTTCGATTTCTTGAAGTCTTTCTTCTGTTTTCGATTTTCAGAGTCTCTCTTGACTTCAATTTTCCAGAGTCCCTTCTGACTTCGATTTTCTAGAAGTCTTTCTGACTTCAATTTCCCAGAAGCCTTATGACTCCGATTTTCCAAAATATCTTTTGATTCTGATTTTCCTGAATCCCTTTTGACTTCGGTTTTCCAGAAACCTTATGATTTCAATTTTCCAGAAGCCTTATGACTTCGATTTTCCAGAATATCTTTTGATTCTGATTTTCCAGAATCCCTTCAGACTTCGGATTTCCAGAAACCTTATGACTTCGGTTTTCCAGAGTCTCTTTTGACTTTGATTTCTCAAAGTTCCTTCTTCTAAAAATCGAACCATAAGAATCTCATTTAGAGAAATATTTCAATTTTAATTCTTTTGATTGAAGGATTCTAAAAAATCGAAAAGTATTCTTGATAAGCATTATATCTCTTTCGATTTTTAGGACACTTTGGCATCTCCAACACTTAGTGAAAATTTAACTTGCTATACCAACACATTCACTCCTAAGAAAACTAGGTCCTCCTTTACCATGGGGAAGCTTAGCACTTTTTTTCACGCTCTTAACAGAACAGTTTTGTTCTTTTGATTTGTTTCTTATGATTTTAAGTTAATCTTCTGGCTGACTCATTCGAATTTGGCCTAAAATTCTAAGGCATTTTATCTATCTTCCATTCACTCCTAAGAAAACTAGGTCCTCCTTTACTATGGAGAAGCTTAGCAAATTTTTTCATGCTCTTTACAGAACAGTTTTGTCAATTCAAAAGCATTGTTTTTTATGGTAACAAATAAATTAGTTGCGCATAATAGCAAAGAATAGTAAAAAGGAATCACATTACAGTAGAGAAAAATTTTAATAAAGTGAAAACATGATCGTAGCTTTCCATCTTTCTATATTTATATAGAAGAGAAGTGAAAATGTTATATGAATATTTTATATATATATATATAGGGTTAAATATGTTTTTAGTCCCTAAAATATAGTCGAGATTTGGTTGTAGTCCATGCAATTTAAAACCGGTGGTTTTGGTCCTTCAAAAATTGAAAATATACCAATTTAGTCCTTATCGATAAAAATTCGTAGCTAATTAGTAGCAAAATATGTAGCAAAACAGAGCAATAAGAACTGAATTGGTGTATTTTCAATTTTTGATGGACCAAAACCACTGATTTTAAATTGCAGGGACTAAAACCAAATCTCGACTATATTTAAGGGACTAAAAACATATTTAACCCTATATATATATATATATGATTTACTTACAAGAAATAGTATTCTTTATGTGATATAAAATCTTTCTAATTATTAGGTATATGTTAGTGTAGATTATAAATATATTGAATACATATATATACTTAATATAAATATGTAATTTACCAATAAAATAATCTGTGGACATGACGTGCTCAAATATACTTTTAGATTTTAATTGGAATACTAGAGTAGGATTGTCGTTATTTGACCTAAGATTGAGCTAATGGCTTACACTATGATGCATTATATTAACTTAAAAGGAAAAAAAAAAGAGGCTAGACATCTAACATATTTGCTAACTTGGATTGACATTTATTAAAGATCAACCCGGACAACATCTCTATATTGACTAAATAAAATGAATTCTACTGTAATATTATATATTGATTTACTTTAACTTCTGAGTATTTATTATAATTAATATTTTATCTCGTGCAAATCAAAAACAACGTAAACCCGACCATCATTTTATCCGTGCAATCAATATATAAGTATAAAAGTAGTTAGTCTCGATAAGAGGAGAAGGGTTATAAAAAATGGGGCTTGGACGCATAGGAAATCATCTTCTTACTATCGTTCTTCTAGTTGGGTCTAGGATCCCCACCGGATCGGGTTCAATTAGGGGAAAATATTCGTTAACAAACTATACTTGATCTATTGGCTCGATGATGTTGCTTTGGGTTGTTTTAATCTCCTAATTTTACTTTACCTGTAGGGTTTGTCTAATAGATTGATTTTGCTTAACAGAGTCCCACTTGTTACTAGGAACATTTTATCCAATCATTACTGAAGGCTAGTAAGGTGAAAACTTTAAGGTGATATTTTTCTTGGAGGTTACAACGGGCTGGAAAAGAAAATTTCTCTAAGATCTCATGTAGCCGAATTGTAAGACATCCAAAATAACAGAAAGTTAATTATTTGTTATATATAGTTGATTGGTATACTATAAAGTCATCAGCTTAATTTTAAATTATATATGGATCGATCATGAAACTGTTTAAAAGATAAATTACTAAAGCAGAGATCATACAAATTTGGCTACATGTATATATACCGCGAAGTATATTCTCTGTTATATGCTTTCACTACACAAATAATGAGTCATTTCTCACTTTGTCAGTTTTCTTATGGCTTTCTCCGGAGTCTGTTGGAAATAGTTAAAACTAAGGTATTTGATAAGTAACATCACACAAGTATAATAGCAAAGTATATATATGTTTCTTATTGAACCACACAATTGGTCAAAATGATTGATAGCTTTAGTTGCTCCTCATAAGGATTTTGGACTTAATTAAATATCCCTCGATCTCTCAATGTATTGTATGATGTTGTTCTTAATTAGTCTTGTTTCCTCCTCCCTTAACATCTTAACTTGCAAATCTTTGTCGAAATAGCACCTTGCCGGCCGTAAGCACCACATGAGCTGTGCCAAAACTATGGTCAACACAGTATATTGATTGCAACTTTGCACTCTGCTCCTAAATAAAGGAACGAAAATATCAGCAGCTTTCTTGTCATTAATTATTACTTGAGTGAGGTCTTAAAATACAAACGGAAAAGGGGAAAAAAAATATAATAAAAGGGATGGGATGGGATGGGATGGGAGGGGAGACCTTTATTATAAAATCAATTTTACTCAATTTTAAATTAAATTAACACTAAATTGTTTTAGGGTCTGTTTGGTTCAAATCAGGGGAGGTGAGGTGAGGTGAAACTTTTTTTATTTGATTCACAAGGGTAATGAAAAAAAATAAAACTAATTTAATTTTATACCTTTATACTTTTATAACATCCAATTTTATTATTATGAGTTGAGGAATATTTAAGTAATTTTGATTATTTTATTTTAAACCTTCTCTCTTCCCCTCCACTCCAAACTTTTGGAGGGGATTCAAAATGATATCTAAAGGAATCTTGGCCCCTCACTTCACCTTCTCTTCCTTCCTAAAATAATGAACTAAGAGTGTGTTTGGTAAAACTAGTTGAAAGCTGAAAAACTCGCTGAAAACTTAAAGTTAGCTAAAAGCTGAAAATCTATTGAAAGTGTTTGGTAAAACTAGCTGAAGATGGTAAAATAACATATAAGGACAACATTAATTATTAAATAATGATAAGTGAGGGTGGTTGATAACTAAACTTGTAATTAATTTTCAGCCAGTAGCTAAAAATTGGAGTTTTTTTAAAAAAAGCTACCCAAGTACCTTTTCAAGAAAAGCTAATAGCTACCCAAAAAAATTAACTTATCAAACACAGCTGAAATGGTCGGTTAGTAATTTCAGCTAATCAAACACACTCTAAATATAATAACCCTCCAATCAAACAATACGCTAATGCCCCTTAATCGCTACTAACTAAAGAGCATTAATTACTAAAGACCAAGGGGAACATTAAGAACAAAAAGAAACTCCCTTGAAATTAAATGACCATGTCATTCTTCCTACCGTTGTGGAAAATGCAAAGTCAGAGAATGTAATAATTAATTACACTTTGATGAGTGCAAAGATATAATTGATTGAGTGAAGGATCATGCACAACATATAATTGATGGAGTGAAAGAGAAATCAAGTTATCCTAACTCCCTCCCCATAGCCTTACTTTGCTTAGAAAAATTAATCTAAGCAACAAAAGAAGAAGCCTATGAGGGAGAGAGTTAAGAGAACTGGGTTTCTCACTTATATTTCTAAAGACATGGGGAAGGAGGAAAGGGAGGGAGGAATAGGTGCAACAGGGATGACCCTATAAATAGTTTGTCTTTGATATAAAATCCAAAGCCATATCAGTGTGTGGGGGCGATTATAACCAAGGTTTCATGGAAGGAATAAAGATTCTTGAAAATCTGCAACATTGACGAATGACGAGTAACCGTTTCTTGGTAATTTCGTCCCAAATATACCACCAAGTAACGCGTGAATATACCCACACCCTGGTACATTTCAACATTCAACAATTTACATATAAGCCACACCCACACCCTCAAGTATAACAAGAAACAAGAAAAGAAAAAAACAATCAATCTGAACCATCAACACATTCTCCACCGACACATCATCTGCCATGCTGGTTATATATATGCCATAATTGATAAAGCTGAGATCATTATGACACCCAGAGACACGCGCATCAACTTGGTTGCTGAATTTTGATCTGAGTTCGTTGAACCAGGGGAATCTGAAATAGCACACGCATATCATTTATTTTAGTAGAAATTCCCTAGCTGATAGTAAGAAAATAAAAAGACATGAAGACAGAAAGAATAGTGATGTAAAAAAAAAACCGTTACGGTGTGGATATATCCATAATGGATACCCACATATTTATATAATGGGTGGGGTGAATATTATATTACCCGCCCCGCGTACCCGCATACTCATTAAAACATATTTTTTTATTAAATATATTTAAATATTAGGATTTTTTTATTATTTTATGATGAGATATAATTTATTTTATATTATTTTATGATGATATTTTAATATATTAACACGTAATGATATTATATAATGATTATTTATATATATATATATAGTATGATATTGTAATATATTATATAACATTTCCTCTCTTTCTTTTTATAAAATTTAAATTTTTAAACATTAATGGGTACCCTGAATACCCGCGGATACCCGTTACCCGCATGGGTACCCATTAATTTTAACGGGTATGTATACGGGTAGGCACTACCCGCCCCGCCCGGTTGACATTCCTAATAAAGAAGCCGGCTGGAAATATATTTTTTATGTCAAAATTTCATATATATAATTTTGTTCTTTAAAAATTATAAAATAAACCCCCTCAAAGATACATGTGTCACCAGTTAGATCACTTAAGAATATTTGTCACTAGTTAGGTCCCTCAAATATTAAAATGATCATCACGTTAGTCCCTAAGTTGGTCAAAGTTAGAAACGTCGTTAACCGAAGCGTAGAACATTTTTGTGTGACTTGGCATGTTAAATGCCAAATAAGTATCAATTCAACAATATTCCTACCTGGAAAATGACTTAATATTAGGGTTTCTATTGTGTCCCTATTTAGGTGGGCCTTCTTCCGTTCTTCCACAATTTAAACCTCAAATATCAAACTCTAGAGTTGCAATCCAGACATTTGCAACAATTAACCATCGTGAAGAGAAACTGCAAGTCATAATTCACTAGTATTTCATCTCCAAGATGCCCCTCACTGATGAGTAAAAAGACCCGCCCAAGATTAGGGACCTAATAGAATTCCTAATATTAAGTCATTTGCCATGTATGATTGCTAAATTGGATGATGTTTATTTGGTACTTAACAGGCCAAGTCACACAAAACGTTGCAAGTCAGTTTTTGTTAACGGTTCTAATTGGGACTAACTGATGGACTAAGATGATGATGATCATTTTAATCTTTGAGGAGCCTAATTGATGACAAAACATCTTTGAAGAACCTAACTAATAACGTGCGTATCTTTAAGGGTTTACTCAAAATTTTATATCTATCTACCTGTTTGTAAATATTCAATGAGAAAAACATAAACAAGAAATTTTCATTTATAATCAACAACAATTAAAGATAAATACAAAATTTTAATATAATTACTCTCATCTATTAAATCTAAATACTAATGGAACTCTTATGTTCACTTTAACGGAGCTTTCACATTAATCCATTGGCTTTATTTATTTTATTTTAAAAATTGTAAAAGATTAAGGTAAAACAATTTTTTTATTAAAATGATTTTTATGAAAAAATGATATCTTTTTTATTAATATTATTCATGTGACACGCATGAATCTCTCCTTCTAATTTAGAATATTTTATTTAAATTTTTAAACATGAATAATTTTCACATAATAATTCCCTTATTTTTTAAATATTGTTGTTTAAATTTTATATAGTTCATTCTTTACTTTAGTTGTCTTAATAGTTTAGTATAAATAAAATAAAAATATTATTCCATATATAGTTTATTGGTGGTTATTAAAATGTAAAATTTAAACCCAAAAATAAAAAGTGAGGGAAGGAATTAAATTAATACATACTTGTCTGGAGGCAGGACAATGGATTGACGCGCTGACCACATCTGGCAGGCAATTGCTGAGCCTCAGTAACATTAATGCCAGCTTGCTCTGCTTGCCTCGTGCCTCTGTTGCTGGCCAAGCTACATAGGCATTCTGTATCTGATTCAATCACAGATTTCAGTGGATCACAGCACCTATCAGGTGGCTCTTGTGTCCCATTCAGGTAGTTTAGGCAAGGTGCTAGCTTGTTTAAGCATGACCTATCTTGAGCATTTACCACCACAAGAAATGCAATAATGCTGCAGCAAAGTGCCCTCATCATCTTGGTTTCCATCTATCTTCTTCACTAGTGGTTATATAGTCTATACATGTCCTTAATTAATTAGTACCATTATTATGCATATATATAGGAGAGAAGACTAACATGCAATTAACTGGAGAATATTGAAATTAAAGGAGTATATAATTTGAAAATTGATGATATATATATATATGTATATATATAGAGTTGGTGATCAAACTTATAGCCAACTAGCTTTGATTGTGTGGCTCAGAGTTAATAAGGTGTGCCACGGTGATAATGAGCGTTAGACAGGTGAAGCTACTTTCATTTTTCAAAAGCTCATAGATAGACTCATTGGTTTTCAAACATAGAAAAAAGCAGGTCAGCGCCCCTTCGGTTTCCTGTTTTGCTTTTGCACAAAAATCAAATCGCTTTTTTCTTCTTTATTAATCTCCTTTTTTTAGAATATATTCTAGATTGCAAATCAGTATAAATACTTTCAAATTTAAAAAGTAAAAAAAAAAAGTCATCTTTGTGCCTAAAATATTAGAGAATTGTCACTTGCCAGATTACTTTGAATATGTTAGAAATATATTTATAATAACTTATAATTATATATAAGAGTTTGTTTAAATATATCAATACGTTGACTTATATAAAATATTCGAGTCTATAAGTTTATTCATATATATATATATAATATTTAAATATTTTATAAAAAAACAGACTTTCAAATCAAGCTAAGCTTTTAAATAGGTCAAACCTTTAAAATAAAGCTTGCGTAAAGTAAATGGACCAAACTCAGGCCATAAATTCAGAAATTAGGTCAAGTTTAATTTAGACCTTAGAAAACATAGCTCAAACGAACCTATTTTTATCCCTAAATACAAAAAGTACAAATAAGGTAAAAAAAAATGAAGTAAAGTAAACTTGTGTCCAATAATAAACTCATAATTCACGTAATTCTTTTATAAAATTAGAGTGGGTTGGTTAATTTTATTTTAAAAAACAATAAGTTCCCAAATTTAAAACAACTTCATATGAAAGAAAAATAATTAATTAAGGATTATATTACCAAATATATAGTGGAATTAAAATCTTAACCTTTAATATTTGAAGGATACGCAACCTGAGTAGGAATGCATGTGCAATAGCTTAGAGAAAATATAGAAGGAAATACAAATAAACGAAAACAACTAATATACATGGTGTATGCACAACCAAGCGTTTTAACTCTTACTAAACATTTAATTAGGGAGAGTAAGGTTCAAGGGATAAGAATGAAAAATGTAATCGTAGACAAATGGAAAAAAGATATGAAATAATACTTTTTTATCAGTGGAATTCTTGTTCGACTTGTAGTGTAAAAAGTCGGGAAATTTTCGAAAACTGGTTTCTGAAATCCTTTTTTTAATATTCAGAAGCATTTTTTTTAATATAGTCCCGAAAATTAATTTTCTAGAGCATTTTGACAATTTAACTTCGAGAAATTAATTTTGAAAAAGTATATTAAAAAAAGTGCTTCCAGAGTTTTTGGAATGACAAAAGTTTTGAACAAAATTGCTTCTGAAAAATAATTTCAAAAAGTGAATGGGAGTGTTTTTAGAAAAAAAAAAAATAAAAGGGGAGGGAAAGGTAAAAATAGGGGTAGGAAAAGGAATTCCTGGATTGACCACACACACCATTGTCCAAGCCCATAAACATCATACCCACTTTCCCATTATAAAGAGAAAAAAATTCAACCCACAACTCACTACTCTTTTGACACAAAAAAAAAAAAAAAACTCACTACCCATTAAAAGAAATATTATATACAAATTTATTGTATCAAGGTGAAAGTACAACTTATCACCTCGTATAAGTATAGATTAAATGCGTTTAAAGCTTTATTATGATTTTTACAATATAGAAATTTCTTTTGTTTGACAAAATAGCATACATCACACACTACATTAATTTTTGTCTACAAAAATAAATGGCTATTGTTGAGATAACAATGATAAATGATTAACAAACAAGTGCGCTAAAAATGCCATAAAACTGAAGATGGAATTGACTATGTTTGGGAAGGAATTGGATCATCTACAATTTCAAAACAAACTACACCCCGTGCAGTTGAGATCCAATGGTTGAAACCATCAAGCATGCAATCAATTTTTTTTTAGTGTTTTATCATAAAATCACATTGTATTCAATGGTTGAGATTCATTAACTGCATTGCATACTAATCCGTTAGGGAAACATTCAGTTGGATAATGGGTGTTTGAGCAGCCAATACATCACTCACCAAGTAATAGAGACCCTCAACTTTCTTAGCCAAACCAATCATCCTTGATGACTTCAATCTTGTATATATTTTACATGAGCATCTTAAAACTGGAGACTTCAATTTAAGAATATGCATATCTTTGATACAAAAAATGAATTGAAAGTGAAATTTGGTAAGTAAAGAACATTTGTAAGGTATAGACAAGAAGAGAACGTGATAGTGCAGCAAAGTGTGGAGTGACATATTGACTAGTGGGCATCAATTACCTCCCATATCTCGATCATGATCTAGAATATTCCAAGTTCAAAATCCAAGAATTTATCAATATGTTACATCTTTTGATAACTCGGATCATCCGCCTTTGGTACTTTGATACTTCCATCCAAGATACTGAATGTGACTAGAAACAAAAATGATGTGGTGCAGATACCAGTATTCTACCCCTTGCTACATATTAGCCTAGCTCCCTAACTAATTAACTAAACTTAGTGACAGGAGAGAAACGTATAGGTAAGTTAGTTATTGTCAATTACTTTTGATAATAATAATTAAATAAAATTGAAATTTAGAATTAATAATCTTTTGTTTTTGATTGGGATTCCCACAGTTATATTGTCAATTACTTTTGATAATAATAATTAAATAAAATTGAAATTTAGAATTAATAATCTTTTGTATTTTATCGGGATTCCCACATTTATATTGTCAATTACTTTTGATAATAATAATTAAATAAAATTGAAATTTAGAATTAATAATCTTTTGTATTTTATCGGGATTCCCACAACCATAACTGCATGTTTTAACCCTCGAGTTAAGGATGATGATTAGATAAATTCTACTTTAATTGCGATTCATCCACCACTATTTAATATTTAGAATTAATAATTTACCTCATTTAAAGTGAAAGGTGTATTTTAGAGAATTAAGTGTGGAATTACAACCAAAATTAATATTTTAACAACTTCATTTCATAATCCCTTGTCAAGATGCTTAATGAACTTAGCCATCTACTAACTTTGTTGGTTCGTCAAGTCATTTCTTACCAAATTTTCCAGTTAGATATTTTAATATTTTGTATAGCAATTTTTTTTTTTTGTTCAAATTAATGGTCAAACTGATGAATGGGTAAACCAGTCCGAGATCGATTAACGTATTTGATTTATAACGGATCCACATTTTATACGTGACTTTGATAGAAACCAAACCAAACGCACACCCTTTCCTCCAATCCAACTTTTGCAAATGTTATTAATTAATTTCAGAAGCAGGTTGTTCAGTAATTTTTAAAACAGAATATGAAATAATAGGCAAAGACAATCAAACCCATGAAACAATCACTTCAGCAGAGTAGATAAAATCCTGGGAATCCTGGATAAGTCATTCATTATTAATTCTATTACGAAGAGCACTTCAAGAGCATTAAAGCTTGAACTGACATCCAAGCTGATGGTACAAATGGGGATAGCTTGCCCAAATTTTATAGAAGAAAAATATGAACTTCAGGAAGCATACTTCAAAATCCTATTTTCTAATTGAGCTTTCCAAGAAAATATTGAGAAATCATTCAGAAGTTATTAGACCATCATTCAAGTTGTGTGAAAAGGATGTGCAATTTACATAATGGAAGGAAAGCATCAGAGGCAAATATAAACAACTATGCCCCATCTTGAAACTCAGAACTAATGTCAGTTTCTAACCAGGAGTATAGATCCTATAGCAAGAGCATCAAATTGTAAAATTCCAGCAGCTAAACATAATATATCATTCCAACTTCAATAAGACTGATATGAGGAATGTTAAGAGCCACAGCTGGGCTCCTGCAATTCTTCCGTAGAAATGAGTATCCCATATCAATCACAAGCTTTTTCAAGAATGAAGATGATTTCCTTGCCTTCACATACGAGTGCCCCATTATATATGCAACCCCAGCCTCCTTAGCTTGAATTAAATCTGAAAGCTCTTCCCTAGCAGCATGATCCAACCCAGGATTGTTAGGTACCTGAAATCTTACTCGGTGCCGTCTTACTTGAGGATTTTCATCATCATAAGTGGACTGCAATCGTCGCAGGGTTATGGATTTGCTGCTAGGGATGTTATCGTCCACACCAACATCTTCATGCTCAGACACTATCAAGCTTGGAGATGATTCTAAGCTTCTAGTACCTATAACAGCCATCCTCCCATCAAGTGAAGAAGTTTCAGAAATTGAGAACTGTGGTTCCACTGCCTCCATCTGGATAAACTCCGCTATACTTTGTACAAGATGGTTCTCAAAGTCTCCATCATCCCTTTTAATGTCCTTGTATCCATATCTAACAATGCACCTATACATTCGATATGGTCTGGGACAAACTCGCCCAATCAAGAAACGTTCTTCAGGTGAGACATATGGAACAGGAACTGATTTTACACAAACAAAAACCACCACCTTGTGAAATGCAGGGAGGTTAGTTACGAAGTGGGAAAACATCGCAGGTATCCCTGTGGCAAGTTCTGAGTAGATGAGACCTATCCCTGGGACACGGACAATACCAAGGCTAGGGCCCAAACCCAATAACCATTTCAATGAAACTTTGTTGCGTAGATCATAGCTGTATTTCCTGCGAGTACCATAATGCCATACATACATAACAACCAAAAAGAAGAAGGATAAGACAAGAGGAACCCATCCTCCCTGATGCACTTTTATGAATGCTGATGATAGATATACACCCTCTATCACCCAAAAGAATAAAAGGAATATTGTAGCAATCAGGATGCTTTTCTGCCAGACAAAGATTATGACTAGCGCCATCAGAAATGTAGTCACAAACATAACCGTCATACAAGCAAGTCCTGCAAATCAAGTACCCAAAAAAAAAAAGGAATTAAATTCAATAAGGTAAATAGAACACAGTGCCATTCTGATGCAAGTTAGAGAAACCCACATTTTGTTGCCTGTTTAAAACACAGATATGATGTGCCATGGGCAATTACTAGCCCAGTCCTATGGATTTAGTTTGAAAATATAAATAGGGAAAATGCACAGATTGGAAGCATGAACACTTGTTTGGGCACATATCAATGCAAAACTAACATTCAAACTGCTATTTCTTCTCACAATCAGTAGCAGGAAAAAAAAAAAATTGAAGTTGGATTTACAAAAACAGCACAAGCATCAAATGTAATACATGCTTGATTAAACTAAGTTTTTTGTGAAACCTTAAATTTTGCTTTTTTTTTCTATTGTCTTTAGTTTCACACCTCTGTACTTTTAAAATATTAACCATCACTTTTGTCGTTTGATCGATTTGAACAATTGATCAAAGGCAAAAAAATGCATTGGTTAAGGAGACAAAATTAGAAAATATATAATGAAATGGAAAGCAATTATTACATTAAAAATATAAAATTCATTTAATACTTGCATTTTTTTAAGTTCCTAAAAGCATTTAATAGGGTGTATTAAATGCTCCTCAACCAGTTCCCTTAAAACACTCGTTTCTAGGACCCTAATCAAACAGACAATTTAAGGGACTCAGTGCATTCACACAAGTAAAGACAAATTGTCTCTAGAGAACATTACCAAAGCTACCAATCATTTAAACATATGGCTAGCCACTGCAGGAGAAACAACATGATGGAACATATGGCCTCAAAAATAAAACTAACAGAGCTGTGGATCCAAACATGGTTCAGAATGCTGAAACTGCACCAAAGAAGGCCTTAAAAGTACATTTCTCAAAGGCCTAAACCCAAGGCCCAAATTTACTTAGGAGGAAAGGTGTGTATTGAGTGTGTGAGAGAGGGAAAGTTAGTTACCATTAGAGAAAGTGGCTCTTATTATAGGGGAATGTTCCCTTAGGAGAGTTCACATTAGTTATACTTTTAAGCTTGTAGCTTGGGGGCCCAGTCAGTTATTCCTTGGTTGGGAGCTTCAGCTCTTATGCTTTCTGTACTTGAATTCTCAATTTCCATGGTTCCATCAATTTGGTGCTTTCACTCAGAGATTGACTATAGTGCATGCAAACCAGAATTGGATCACAGAAATTGAATGTCGTTGATGCTTGCATGTGTTGTTGAGTACTCTAATAAATGAGTGTCACTGTGCAACAGAATTGTTAAGATATGTAGAGATATTACTATTTATTCTCTTTGATTTATTGTATAGTTTCCTGATTTAGGTTGATCCTAAATTGATTTAGATTGATCCTAATCCCAAATCTCTAGGGATTGGTTCTCCCATAACATGTATATATATACACTGTTGTATTTGCTAATTTAATCAATCAATATACACTTTTCATATTTCTATTTCAAGTTGGTACCAGAGCTCTTCTGGTCCAGGGAACCGTTTTTACTCCGGTCGCCCACCTAGGTCATTCTTTTTTTTTTCAGCGGCTGCTTGTGTGGACGCCGCCAAAGTGTTCAGAAGTCTCCGATCTGCCACCCCACCGCGCGCCGCCTCCGACGCCTCCTCCACGCGCCGCCACGCGCCGTTTTTCTCAAAGCTGCTCGCCGGCGCGTGGGGTCCACGCGCCGCCCTCCCGGCCTCCGTTCGCGACGCCGCTTGTTCCATTGGGTTCGTCGGCTCTTCCTCTGTCTGTTTTGACCACTTTCAGGTCGTGGGTCACACTCTTTGGTGGCTGTTCGGTCGTTTTTGGTTGCTGCCAAACCGTTTTTTGGCGGCTGTTTGACGTTCCTGCTGCTGTTTGGCGTTCTTGCTACTGTTTGGTGGTTGTTTGACATTCTTGTTGCTGTTTGGTGTTTTCTTGTTGCTGCAAAACTCTTTTAGTAGCTGTTTGGTGTTTTGGTTGTTGTTCTCCTTCTTTTTCCACATGGCGGAGATTTCCAAAGTTGATAAGGAGGATCCAAAAATTGAGTCTTCTAAAAGGGGACTGGTTTCCTTTGCTTTTTCTGGTTCACCGGTTATTACCTCTGAGAAGTTGAATGGTAAAAATTATTTAGACTGGTCTACTGCAGTTGAGATATGGTTTTTAGGCCAGGGTCTTTATGATCACCTTTTTAAGAAGGCTTCCGAGGTTGATAAAGATGTGAGTGATGAATGGCAGCGAGCAGATTATCAACTTGTATCTGTATTATGGCAGTCCATTGAGCCCAAATTAATGGTGCATTTTCGCCCGTACAAAACATGTTATGATGTTTGGAAGAAAGCTCGGAATATTTATGCCAATGACTCTCACAAGGAGAGTTAAGGAACTGACTTACAACACTGACAGGAAAGGATATATCAGGTCTGGTCATGGTGAGATAATTTAACTTGCCCACTAGTCTTCGATACCTTCCTGGGTCGGAATAGGGCTCCCCCTGGTTAGGTAGAAGCTTCACATTAGGATCCATTGGGGTGTCAACTGGCTTACAATCTGTGAGTCCTGTCTCCTCCAGAATGTCAAGAGCATATTTCCTCTGAGAAATAGCAACACCGGACTTTGACTGAGCAACCTCAATCCCAAGGAAATAGCGCAAAGGACCTAAATCTTTAGTTTGAAAGTGCTCAAATAAGTGCTGCTTTAGAGCCTTGATGCCCTCCTGATCATCACCTGTAATTACAATATCATCCACATAAACCACAAGATAAATGAATTTATGGGTCAGTGAGCATCTAAAGAAAACAGAGTGGTCTGCCTCGTAGCGGATCATTCCAAACTCCTGTATGACTTTGCTAAACCGACCAAACCAAGCTCGAGGTGATTGTTTAAGGCCATATAAGGACTTCCGTAATTTACACACAAGGTCAGACTCCCCCTGAGCAACAAACCCAGGGGGTTGCTCCATATAGATCTCCTCCTCCAAGTCACCATGTAAGAAAGCATTTTTGATATCCAATTGAAACAAGGACCAATGTCGCACGGCAGCCATGGCCAAGAAGAGGCGAACTGAGGCCATCTTCGCAACTGGAGAGAAAGTGTCACTGTAATCCAAACCATATACCTGTGTGTATCCCTTGGCCACAAGACGGGCTTTCAATCTATCCACCTGTCCATCAGGGCCCACTTTAACATTAAAGACCCACCGACATCCAACAACAGATTTGCCGGACGGAGGTGGAACAAGTTCCCAAGTATGGTTAAATTCTAAAGCTGTCATCTCATCAATCATAGCTTGTCGCCATCCTGGATGGGTTAAGGCCTCCTGTACTGTCTTGGGAATGGTAATAGAGGATATAGCAGAGACAAAAGCAGAATAGGTAGGAGACAAACGATGATATGAGAGAAAATTATAAATGGGATGAGGATTAGAAGTAGAACGTTTACCTTTACGAAGAGCAATTGGCAAGTCAACTGGGAGAGGTGGAGCCGGAGTAGGTGAGGAGACTGGAGCAGAAGCGGAATCACACGGTGTACTAGGAGATGGAACCAAAGTATGTAACCGACGCTCATAAGTTATCCCATATCGGTGTGGGAGACAACCAGACCCTGGTAGGGAAGGACACTCTGGTGGAGGCCCGGGTGTCTCTAAAGTAGCAGGTGGAGACTCAACAGAATCAACAAGAGGAATAGGCAATACCTGAGAATAGAGATCGGAGTCCAGTGAAGAGACTTCTGAGGTACTGAAAAATGGTGTGTCTTCAAAGAAGGTGACATCTGCACTGGTGTAGAACCGATGTGTAGTGGGAGAGTAGCAATGGTACCCCTTTTGGACACGAGAATATCCTAAGAACACATATTTGATAGCACGTGCAGACAACTTATCACGACCTGGGGAAAGATCATGAACAAAACAAGTACAACCAAAAACACGAGGGGGGACAGAGTAAAGAGAATCCAATGGATATAACAGGGAATGAGGAACTTGATCATTCAAAACAGAGGATGGCATCCGATTTATTAAATATCCTGCAATAAGGACAGCATGACCCCACAATTTTGGAGGTGCATTAGCATTCAATAGCAGAGTACGGGCAGTGTCCACAATATGTCTATGTTTTCGCTCGGCAACACCATTTTGTTGAGGTGTATGAGGACAACTAGATTGATGTTGAATGCCATGGGAATTCATGAAGGAAGTGAAACAATCAGAGAAGTATTCTTTAGCATTATCACTTCGTAGAACACGGATTACTTTGCCAAACTGAGTTTTGATTTCTAAACAGAAAGTTTTGAAAATTGTGAATAACTCAGAACGATTTTTCATTAGAAAGATCCAAGTACATCTTGAAAAATCATCAATGAAAGTAACATAATACCTATGTCCTAAAATAGACGCAACACGACTAGGACCCCAAACATCAGAATGGACAATATCAAAAGGAGACACAGCTCGACCATGAACACTACTAGGAAAAGAAGTTCTAACATGCTTTCCTAGTTGACACGACTCACACTCTAAGGACTCCAACTGAGAGAGATGAGGTACCATTTTCTTCAGTTTATGTAAGCTAGGATGACCAAGACGACGATGGAGCAAACCGGGAGACTCAGTAGATGCACATATGGTAGAAGCAGAGGACTGAAGGTAGTAGAGACCATGTGATTCAGATCCTGCTCCAATCGTCTGTCTCGTACTCCGGTCCTGTATCAAGAAAGAATCAGAAGTGAAGGTGATGGCACAATTTAATGATTGAGTCAACTTGCTTATAGAAATTAAATTGAAGGGACATCCAGGAACTAATAAAACTGATTTCAATGGTAGTGAGGGAACAGGTGAAATTTGGCCAATACCAGTGGCTTGGACTTTGGACCCATCAGCAAGGGTGATATGACGTGGAGTTTTAGGTGAGGATAAGTTAGGGAAAAGAGAGGCATTACCAGTTAGGTGATCAGAAGCACCAGAATCCAAAACCCAAGGTCCAAGAGGCGTAGAATGAGAGAGACAGACTGTAGAATTACCAGTGTGAGCAACAGTGACTGAGGAAGAGGTCTGTTGGGTTGCCTTCAGTTGAAGGTACTCCTTGTAATCATCAGCAGACCAGGAAATTGGATGATTGCTCTCAGATTCAATCTTGGGCTCTGAAGTCAGAGATTGAGCAACATTAGCTGTCTTGCTCGGAAAGCCATGCAAAGAGTAACACCTAATGGATCCTAATGTGAAGCTTCTACCTAACCAGGGGGAGCCCTATTCCGACCCAGGAAGGTATCGAAGACTAGTGGGCAAGTTAAATTATCTCACCATGACCAGACCTGATATATCCTTTCCTGTCAGTGTTGTAAGTCAGTTCCTTAACTCTCCTTGTGAGAGTCATTGGCATGCAGTTGTGCGGATCCTCAGATATCTCAAAGGATCACCTGGGAAGGGACTTGTTTACAGTGATAGAGGACATACAAATATTGTTGGGTATTCCGATGCAGATTGGGCAGGTGATGCAAGTGACAGACGGTCAACAACGGGTTATTGTGTGTTCTTGGGAGGTAATCTTGTTTCATGGAAGAGTAAAAAGCAAAGTGTTGTTTCCAGATCGAGCACAGAAGCAGAGTATCGTGCAATGGCTCACACCACATGTGAGCTTCTGTGGCTAAAGTCTTTAATTCAAGAGTTGCAGTTTTGCAAGGCTGGCCCTTTGGAACTAATGTGTGATAACCAGTCAGCCTTATACCTCTCCTCTAATCCAGTTTTTCATGAGAGGACAAAACATATAGAAGTTGATTGTCATTTTATCAGAGAAAAGATCCTCTCCGGTGTCATCAAGACTTCCTCAGTTTGCTCCAAGGATCAACTTGCAGATATTTTTACTAAATCTTTACGGGGTCCTAGGATAACCTATATATGTGACAAGCTGGATGCCTATGATATGTATGCTCCAGCTTGAGGGGGAGTGTTAAGATATGTAGAGATATTACTATTTATTCTCTTTGATTTATTGTATAGTTTCCTGATTTAGGTTGATCCTAAATTGATTTAGATTGATCCTAATCCCAAATCTCTAGGGATTGGTTCTCCCATAACATGTATATATATACACTGTTGTATTTGCTAATTTAATCAATCAATATACACTTTTCATATTTCTATTTCAAGTAGAATCAATGGTGAGATTGCATGACTCAACATTGAAGAAGCATATGGCTCAGCTGATTGACTACTCAGCTAAGTTCTGTTAATGAAGAACTAAGAGTTCAGAGTTCAGCACACTTAGCGTGCGCTGGTGCTGATTAGTTAAAACTGCTAAAGTTAGTTATAACTGTTGCCAGCTCAGCAGCAGAATTCTGTTATCACTTAACAGAACAAAACAGGATGCGATTCTGGATCAATTTCGAATCATAGAGCAATGGGGTCGGTAATTTGAACCGTATCGTACGATACGTGCGATACTGATAACACTGATCTATAAATACAAAAGTGTAATCAGAAATTCATTTTTCTCATCAGATTCTAATAACATCAAGACTTCTCCATTTCACTGAGAACTCTCTCTCTCTCTAATCTATCTCTGATAAGCTCAATTCCTTGATGCTAGTCATCAAGGACATCAAATTTATTGCAGCAATGCACAGCAAGATGTGAAAGAGATTAAATCAGTGTAGAGGTGAGCCTGTCATCCCCCTATAGCAGTTTTGGTGTTGGCCGCTATCCGGGATTGATAACTATGCTTGATACCATATTAGATTTCAGAGAATGCCAACAAAGTTTGAGAAAATGTGAGTAAATACTATACCAGAGAGGAAGAGAATGAGCAGTAGCTTGCTCAAGAATCTGAATATTCTTCATGAATTACTTATGAACAATAGGTGCATACATATATAAAGCTAGAGTAAGTGAACTAAAAACTAACTCAACTAAATACTAACAAGACATTCATTCTCTAACTGACACCAACTGTCATCGACAGAGGACAGTAACTGTACAATCAGTACAGTCTAACATAGTCTAATACAGACATTTGTTGCTAGGAGCATCAATCCTAACCTATTTGCATCATGTTATGGCATTTTCAGCTTCAGGTCCTAGCTCATATAGAAGCTGTTTCCTATAAGATTTTATTTCCGGAAACTTTCATGATTCACCCAGTATTTAATGCCCCCCAGGCCCAGCTCAAAAGCTCTTGCCATTGGAATTCACATGGTGGAGCAGCTCTATATCATGGGTTGGAGAAAGAGGACCCTGATCCATTTGTACCAAAGGCTATCTTGGTGACTTGTGAAGTGAACAAAAAAGATTAGCAGGTGAAAAAATGGCTAATTCTATGGAAGTCTACGTCTACAAAGTAAGACGCATAGGAAGAGGAGAGCAACATTAGAAGTCAATTTCCCACCTGCCCTGGGAACAAGTAGTAATTCACAAGAGAGGTATTGATAGAGTTTGTTAGAAAATGAAACAGGGCCCATATCCGGACTAGAGTTACTGTAGTAGCAGATACTAGCATCATGTCCCATCTTATAACAGATTTGACATTGCACATTGTAGAAATGACCTCCTCCTCTTCCATTACGGCCTCTAGAGCGACCAAAGCGGCCACGACCTCTGTAATTATGGTTGCCTCTGCCAGAGTACTGTTGAAAGGAAGAATGAGTGTTGAATGAAGGAGCAGAATCTGGATCAACAGAATCAGATTGTGGAGGAGGATTTTCTGGAGCTTTAGTTTGAGTGAGGTTAACAGTTAGAACATCACTTAGTACATTCTTCTTGTTCTTCTCGATGCGCAACTCGCAAGCTAGGAGTAAAGACTCAAGCTCATCCATAGGGCAGATATCTCCTTTGCTATTCACAACATCAACCACTGAATCGTATTCTTCTGGTAGTGCTTCAAGAATGATCTCGAACTGGTCTCGGTAGGGAACTGGATCTCCAATGGATAGGACTAGAGTGCATCGGAAATGGCTCGGATTCGTGCAAAAAACTCAGAGATACGGTGATCACCTTTAGTGATGGAACGGAGTTCAGATCGGAGTTGCCTTGAACGGTTTTTAACTTGATTGTCAAAAAATTTGTGAATCTCCTCCCATACTTGCCAAGAGTTCCGGCAAATCACAACCTTAGAGTGAAGAGAATCGGAGATTGTTGACAGAAGCCAAGTGCAAAGGAGTGAATCTTGTTGATCCCACTTTGTGTATGCAGGATTTTCAATACCAAGATCTCTATCAGATTCCGAAAGATATCTCAGAGGAATAACCGGATTTGTTACAAAACGGTGAAGTTTGTGGCCATGGATAACACCTTCTACCTGCTGCCTCCAGTGCAGAAAATTGTTCGCATCCAACTTCACCAAGATTTGGTAAGAAAATGTTGATGAAGAGCGCGCTTCAGATCGAGCGCCTCCTTTTGAGAACAGGTTTTCAGGAGCGGAAGCCATGGATCAAGCTCGTGATACCATGTTAGAAATGCATATAGAGAGAGGGAGGAGAAAAGGAAACGAGAGAAAAGAGAAAATTCTGATATTTGATTTCTGAAATTATGAATTGTTCTTGATTGATTACAAAGGCTGAGAGGTATTTATACACTCTCTGAACAATCTAACAAAACTTACTGAATATGAGTCAGCTTTATAACTGACTCAAAATCTGAACAGAACCTAACTGACCACATGGGTCCACAAGCATGCGCAAGGCTAGTTAGAACAGAAAGCTTGCAGCAGAAGCTTACAACAGAAGACTATTACAAACAAAGCAATCAGCTATCAGCTATCACTAACAGAGTCAGGGATCCAAACACATTTCAGAAGGTTGAGACAATACCAAAGAAGAAGCCTTATTAGTATATTCTCAAAATCCTAAACCCAAGGCCCAAATGTAGTTAGAACTTAGAAGGGAAGGTGTGTGTTGAGTGTGTATGGAATGGAAGGGAAAGTTAGTTATGGTGATTGGTGAGAGAAAGTGAATCTGATAAGAGGGGATTAGGGGAATGTTTCCATTAGGAGGGGGGCATAGTTATACATCTCAGTTTATAGCTTGGGGTCTAGGGAGTCTTTCCTTGGCTAGTAGCTTTTGCTTTTGTACTTTCTGTGTTCCAATTTGTAATTCCCATTAATACAATCTCCCATAGTTTTGGTCTCAAGACAAACACATATACACAGAATGTTTCAAAAATGAAAAAAAAAAATTACCATAAGCATTTCCAATTAAGGTTGTGTCCTGAAATCCAATGGTTACAGCAAGAGTCAGGACCATGAGTATCCAGTTTATTTCTGGGATGTAGATCTGTCCAAACATGTGTTTTGAGGTGTGTACAACTTTGACACGAGGAAAACAACCAAGTGCATGACACTGCTTGATGATGGAGAAAGTGGCAGTAATAGTAGCTTGACTCCCAACAATAGCTGCGAGGGTGGCAATAACAAAGACAGGCCAAAATACAGGTCCTGCCAGACAAGCAAAAAATTTTAAAAAATTGTTGTCATTTACAAAAGTATGGCCTCAGTATCAACAGATTAGAGATTCAGAAGAACTAACCAGGTATTGAGTCATAAAAACTGTTATGAATAGACTTGAAGTTTTTAGACAAAAAAGCTGCTTGGCCCATGTACTGTATTACCAAACAAGGGTATATAACAAAGGCAAATGCAAGCTGCATACAGAAGAAGAATGTTATAAAATCTCTTGTAAAAAACAGTTGCAGTAGGTAGATGTATCATGTACAATAATTATTCTTACTTTCCAGGAAATTAAGAATAGTTTCCACAACTAAGATAAATTTGATGCATACAATTCAGTCAAGCTACAAGCTCACCCTTATTGACAAAGCAGTGAAATGACCAAGATCCGCAAACATAGCTTCAGCTCCTGGTGAGACACAAAACTGTCAGAATTATTGAACTTAGTATCTCAGTTGTTAAATCTCAGCTTCTTGTAAGTCAATGCTCAATTAAATTTATAAAATAGAAAAAGGAACACCCAATCAATTTATAAGAAAACTTCTTGTAGGTCCAGAACAAACCAGTAGTACAGAGAAGTATCCCTCCAAGAGAAATCCAGCCTTCTTTGCCAGTCTTGATAAAGAACTTGATGATATAATGTGGGGAGATAGCCCAGGCTATTTTTGGATTCCAATATATTATGTTATAGAGCCCAACAGAAAAAATGGATACAAGCCATATGATTACAATTGGCGCAAACATAAATGCAACTTTGTGTGTGCCACAATGTTGGAGAGCAAACAGGCCAATCAATATGACACAGGCCAGCAGGACAAGTTCACCTGGGAAAAAAAAATGAATTTTATACAGTAATATAATATTTATTCCCTTGCAGGATTGGACAAGCAATGATAAGAACTGCAATATCTTCAACAGATAAAAGTTGGCTCACCATTAGTGAATTTTGTTTCTGTAACTTGTATTCCTGATACTGATGCTAGAACTGCAGGGTAAGCAGCCAGGTAACAGTTAATTTCTTATTAGAAGCAAGGTAGTTCTCATGTAAGAAGTTTAATATTTAATGTTATTACTTGAGGCTTAATTTAGTTTAACAATAATAAACAAACCAAAGGAGTTATGGGTTAATCTACTAAAGACTATTGTATGAAAATTCCTATATCAATTTTACTAGCTTAGCCTCTAATTCTTTCACAAAATCAACAGGGTGAAAGAGTAATTCGTTGCATTGAATACCCAGGAATACACCAAATAAAACGAGATTCAAAAAACCTCCAAAGTCCATACACTCCCAAATTTCAAATATAGCAATAATAAACCAGAAGAATTCTGTATTGATCTAGTAAAGGTTATGTTATGCTATAAGCATAATAACGTGTGAAAAATTCAAAGTCAGATTTTTCTAGCATTGGTTCTAATTCTTTCCCCAAAACACTTGGGAGTAGGGAAATTTGCACAAAGTTATATTTTCATTGAACATTGGGATTACACCAAAAGGACATACTAAGAAGGTCATGACTGGCCCAGTTTTCAATTACAAGAGTACCTTACCTGAAATTGCTGGAGAAAGCACACCATCACCTATGACCATGCAAGCACCAAACAGTACCACAACAAGCAGAGCTGTTCTTAACCTTTTATGTTTCTCCAAAAACCTTTTCAGTGGAGATGAGGCTGCAGTCTGTGATGAGGGACCATATTTGTAGGATGACAGCTCCTCATCAGCTGCTTGTTGATTGGGGAGTAAATTAAACTTGGCATGCCTACAGAGCAGCGAATAGAGAGCAAATGTTCCACCTAACAACAGTTGTATCATAATCAGACTATACACTTGATAACCTTTTCACTAGAAAATAAATTAGAAGAAAAATAAACATCATTAAAATACCTTCACCGTTATCATCAGCACTCAATAGGATGAATACATATTTAAGCAAAGGTATTAATGTAAGCGTCCAGAAAATCAGTGAAAAAGCACCAAATATAGTTTCTTCATCACGGTGCTTCCTCAACTTTCCTTTAAATGTGTTTGTATAAACATAGAGAGGTGACGTGCTTAGATCTCCATATACCACACCAAAGCTTTGATATGCTAACAGTAAATTCCTAGAGACGTTTATCCATGAGAACTGCAAAGCACCCCAAAAAAAATGAAAGCCATGAAATCAAATTTTCATTAGTAAAGTGAATAATACTTGGAAAAGCAAAGAGCGCGCAACATCAACACCATAAGAAATATTGAGGAAATCCAAAGGAATCAATACTGAGATGGTTTGCTTAACTTGTAAAAAAAGATATTAAGGAAGAACAAATTAATCACATAATTCAATAAAAATTGAAAAATTAACCAAAATGATTAAAGAAATGTGAACATGATACGATATTACATGGAAAGTATGCATAAAGATGTCATTCTCTACTTTAGTGTTCCTTTCTATCAATTTTCTTAGAAAAAAAGTCAAAACATGTAATCAAAAACAAACGAGAAAGCTTGAAGTGAAGTAAATCAGAAGGATGAATCACAATTCACAGTCTCTGAATAAATAAATGAATAAACAAATTTGACTCGACACAATTCTTCAAATCTCTGTATAACAATATTTCAGACTCGTGTAGCAAAAACTACAGATTTCGGAGCACGAAATACGTATTTCAGAGACTTACAGAGTATCAATTGATTACAATTCAGGGGAAAATAAGTTTTTTTTTTTTTTTGTTCACTTAAAAACAAAGAGTGAATTATCCAAAAATGAAAAACAATTCTAGCAAGATTACTTGCAATACTTGGTATTCATTCACTGTATACAGTTGAGAGAGTTGCAGTGATGTGAAGGGAATGAAACAGAAGTTGGAGAGAAGAGAAGAGAAGAAGCGTTACCTGAGAGGGATTTCGAGAAGACGAAGCTGAGGATTCCATGTGAGTTTGGGAGAGAGAGAGAGAGAGAGAAGTGAGGAGTGACAAGTGAGGAGTTTCTTTCTTCCTCGCTGCGTCTAATTGTTTCTGTTCAGTTCATTACCTTCCATTCATCTCGCGGACAGGGCAGCACGCGTCGATTTCACGCGGTTGGTGTCTGCGTGAGTGGGTGCTTGTGCCACTCCAATCTCTGCCTGCCTTGTATGTATGTGAACCCAAAAGAATCAAATCAAATCATAATACATGTAATGTAACGTAACAGCATAATAAAATTCATACTGTCCCTAAGTTGTTTTTTTATTTTATCTCTTATATTTTTAAAATGAAAAAATCATTTTTTATTCATCTCTCATTTTAAAAATTAATGACTGCATTAATTATTTTTTTGTTAATTATATCTTTATATTCACTTAATTATTTTATTCTTAAGAAAAAATAATTAATAACAAAGATTAAAAAATATACAAAATTAAATAATAATTTTAATAGGGATAAAAATATTAATTATATTTCTTAGTTTATCTATATAAAATTTAAACTAAAATTAAAAAAGGAACAGAGAGGTATAAATTATAAGAGTTTTATTATATAAACTCTTTATTAGAAGTTGACCAAAAAAACTCTTTATTAGAAAAGTATGTATTATTTTGAAAATATAAAATATAAAAGTATAATAAATGCTAAAAAAAATTTATTTTTGTAACTGTAAGTTTATATAAGTATCAGTTTTTTATTTGATAGAATCATTTTTTAATCTCTTTAACATAAAAAATATATATATTAAATTGTGTCATTCTTACTTTTTATTTTATACGAACCATTTCTTAATTTATGAAATGCATATAATTTGTATTTAATGATTAAAGAGTGAGATGGAAAAAATACTGTGCCAATATTTTAAAAAATATATTTATTTATTTTAGTTTTTCAATTTATCTTCTAAAATTGTTTGTTCGAAATCCATTCCTTTTTTCAATTGTGTTTTATCCACTAACAGAGGGATGACATGGCTCGTACGTGGCATAGGCGTTATCAGATATATATTCAGTTGGGTGAAATGTTGTGAAATTTTCCAATACTAAAATATTAAAAGGAACACGGGTATTATGAAATATAATTCAGAAAATATGAGATTAATTACTTAATTTAACAAAAACATAAGGCTAAATTATACGTATAATGGAATCAATATTCTCAAGAAGGAATTTTTTTCCTTTCAAAACTTTTTTATCTCCGATCTGTTATTTCTATATTTCACAGTTATAAAAGTTTAATACAAACATATATAATTTTTAAAAACGGATAAATTACACTTCTCTCACTTAAGAGAAGTTTAAATTATATTGCCTCACCTCTTATTTTAAAACATACATCCTCTTCCTCTAAAAGATAAATATGTATTACACTCTAGTCCATTTCAATGTAAAAAAAAAATTATGGACATTTTTTCTTAATTTTTTATTTTTAACATCATCGGCATATAGTTTTCAACCCCTAGCTACTTCAACTATAAGACATTAAAAGGTAAAATAAAAATTTTAGGTGAAATTTCAAAGTTGATAAAATAAAGCATTTAAAAATTCTTTTCATATTCTAAAGTCCTAAAATTAATTAGGGGAGACATTCAGGAAAAGAAAGATTTCATTCAGAAGCTCATTCGTGATAATTCTCCATCACTAAAATGTCCATTAGCATTAAAATAGATTAAAATTTGTTAACACCAAAATCAAAGTTAGCCGGAAAGATTGAGATTGTCGTTAGCCAAATTCAATGGATAACTTTTAGCTTAAACTACCATATTAGCTGATAGTCGAGATTGCCTACTAGCCAATAGGATTTTATCTGAAGAAGCATTAGTCGAGATGAAGGTTAACTGAGGAAGAAATTCGATGATGGGTGTGAGGCCCAACTGGTAGCCAAATGAGGTGGGTATCTTTAGTTTGGAAAAATTCAAATATTTTTTGGTAAACATTGTAAGGATAAAAGCATCCTAAAAACTTGGTAGAATTGGTAAAAGATAATAGGGGTTTGTTACATAATTGTTTCTAATTTATATATAAATAAGAGAAAGGATGAAGAAAAGGGACCTTACCTCATATAAAGAAGATGGGTGTGAGTGGAA
Source organism: Sesbania bispinosa (assembly GCA_026901365.1). Lineage (NCBI taxonomy): Eukaryota > Viridiplantae > Streptophyta > Magnoliopsida > Fabales > Fabaceae > Sesbania > Sesbania bispinosa. Next base: position 456,669 of record QLOH01000516.1, on the reverse strand, counting down.
GTGGGAGGAGCGAGAAAGGAAAAGGAATAGGAATGGGAATGGGAAATGGGAAATAGGATTAGGAGTCGAATGATGATGATAACGAGAGTGAGCAAAGGCATTGGAAGAGTGCTTGCCATAGAATTGGCCAATCGAGGTCACACCATAACTGGTTGTTCCCGTTCTCAGGATAAGCTTAATTCCCTCCAATCCCAACTCTCTCAAAACCCCCCAATCACTTGCTCCTCAATGTCGATGTCAAGTCCAATGACAGTGTCCAACACATGGCACAAATCGTAATGGAGAAAAAGGCTCTTCCTGATCTTCTCAGTAGGTTAGGTTAGGTTATGTTAGGTTAGCCTGAGAATGAGATGATTCTTTTCTTTTCTATCGCAATCCAATTCAATTACATACTTGCTTGCTTAACTGATGATACTACTAACCAAAATCCAATCAAATCAAATCAGTAAACAGTGCTGGAACAATTAATAAAAACAACAAGATCTAGGAGGTTCCGGAGGAAGAGTTTGATTCAGTGATGGACACGAACGTGAAAGGGACTGCAAATGTGTTGCGGCACTTCATCCTTCTAATGCTTACAAAGAAGCAAGGAATCATTGTCAACATGTCTTCTGGATGGGGAAGATCTGGTGCTGCACTGGTCAGTCTCTTTCTGCACCACAATATGCTATTGAATTGAATTAATTCTATTCTATAAAACTTGACATTCACTGATTCACATGACAGGACAGGTTGCTCCTTACTGTGCATCAAAATGGGCCATTGAAGGTCTGACGAGATCAGTGGCAAAAGAGTTACCTAAAGGAATGGCAATTGTGGCTCTTAATCTTAAGACAAACTCACTCCCTAAGGGTTTTAATGAAATTAAACCATCAAAAGTAAGAGAGCAAAGAAGTATATCTAAGATGTTATGTTTTACTAACTGTGTGCTCAAGTGTTTGCAACTCTTAGTTCCATACATTACAGGATATTCTTTTGAACAAAGGCAAGCTGAGACGCTGAATTGAGTTGTATCCAGAGAATAAATCTTAAGAATTAAAAGAAGAACGAAGCTGAAGAGTATAAGAATCAAAATCATAAGACCAAAAGATGAAAAATGCTCACACACTGAGACAAGGTCTATGACTACAAGAGCTAAGGATGTGAGACAGAGACTTAGACTCAGACACAACTAAGCTGAGACTCAGATGGCCAAGTAAAGACTAAGCGTTGAAAGACAAGACTTAGACTAAGACTCAGTTGTGCACAAAAGATTGAGACTCAGATATAAAGATGAGACTGAGCCATGTAATTAAGACTCAGACAGAGACTCAGCTTCGGACACAAGCTCCAGAAATAAAAAGGTCAAAGCAAGTACACTGCAACTGCTGCAACGCACATCAGAGCATACCTGAGCCCGTGTCAAAAAAGTTAAAAGCAATCTCTCTCTCTTGTAATGGCTGGTAACGACTAGTCTCATTTGATATAAAAGTTGGAACTCAAGTCAAAGCAAAGTGAGAGACACTACTGAATATTCTTTGACTTATCCGTCTCAACTCAATCTCAATTTTCATTGAGTACATCTGTATCACATATTCTCTTTCATATTTATCATTTGTTTGTAACTTTTAGAAAGAGAAGCACCTAGCTGAGCTCACTATATACCCATACCTTGTACGTAGCCTAAGCTAGTCAAACATCATCTCTACTTCATCAATCTTTATAACAGACTCAACTGAGTTAGGAGAAGCCTAGACTCAGTGTGAGCAATGTAAGAGCCTGAAGAGGAAAGGTAAATAATACTTGGATCTCAGCCAAGTTAGGAGGTGCCTAAGCTTGGTGTGAGGGTGAGCCTGAAGAGGCAGGAAAAAATACTTGCATTTGACAAGGTGGTCATAGTGGAAATCTCACAAGTTTGTAGGGACTGGACGTAGCCCAAGGAGTGGGTGTTGAAATTCTGGCAAGCGTACCAAAACCTCAGCAGTATAATAGTAAGTAAGAGTATCGTATCCACAGGGAACGATTCAACTTATAAAGATTAGTGGTCACAACTATCAAGTAAGAGCATATGTTTATTTGTTGAGAATTTCGTAAGTAAATAAAATTGAACTTGAAGTGAGAAAGATAGAGATAGTTACTTGGACTAGGATTGAACTTCGTATCATCGCACCCCTTTCATATGTGAATCCCAATAATATTTATGAATTTATTATTATGATACCTTAGCCAAACTATATTATTTTACCCTAGTGTCCTAGCGATAAAATACTCAGAAATAATCCATGCGGGTTCTCCCAGGCGACAAATTACCCCGGCTTTAAAGATCCGCTTTTCCGTTTGTTAAAACTATCAGTTCGTCGTATAGCTCGATCCCATAGTGACTACTTTGAGTACTTTTACCAATCAGAGTTCAAGTTTCCTATGTCTAGGCACCCCCAAACTCACTATTGATTTCACAAAACCATTTACCAATGCATCTTATAAAATCAACCTATAACTCCGGCACACAGGCGGAAGCTACCCATTAAAATAATACCAATATCATAAAAATAGGGATTCATAAATAGTAAAGAAAATTCACATACAAGCGAGGATTGAATCAACTACATTCAATCCTATTGGAGAGTTTAGCTACGCATGGTAGCCATTACACACCAACGGAGAAACTGTCACACTTTTCTCCAGCCTTAGCTTCTACTCTGCCGTCTCTCCAAAAGCTCCGGCCTCTGGTCTCCAAAAGCTCCTTTGATATTTGCAAAAAGGTTCTATTTATAGAGGTTGGAAAGCCATCTGAAATCTGGAAGGAATCTGATTTGAAATCATTTGAAAAACTGATCCGTATCCTATGCTTCATCCTGCGCTCAGCGCGTTTGAAGCGCAGGATCTAGAATGCAATTTTAAATGCTGCGCTCCACCTACGCTCAGCGCATGAGCAGGTGGAGCGTGATACACGTTCCAACTTTCCTTGATTACCTCTTTTTCAGCTTGATCTCTTCCTGATTTTATCCTTGATTGATTTGTTTTCCTTATTTTCCTCTTTCTAGCTTGATCTTGTGCTGATTTGATCTTAAATTTGAATTTAGAATTGAATTTGCAGAATCCTTATCCAATTAATTGCTGATCTTATCCTAATCAGTTGCCATTTAAATCCTTATCTTGCAGATTCTCTCTTCAAATAAATGCTATCTTGTTTCTTCATTTAAAACTTGCCCTTTTATCTGCAAAATCAACAGATTTTCTATCAAAATAGCATCATATTCAAATTCAAATCAAATATTCATAATTTATGCATTTATTACTAAAAAGATGTAATTTGGGGCATTAATTTACTATTTTACCCTTGATAAGTGCAGTAATTATACACTAAATTATCATATATTTTTCACTTATCAGTGGGTGAACCAAGATAACTCTTTGTGCATCTCTTCTCTCTGTCTTACTTACTTGCAATTGTGTTTACTAATATTTGAAGTTGAGCTTAACACATTTAAGTTACAGAACTGAACTTAATATCAATCATAACTAAATTGTTAAAGTTCAACTCTAAGCGTTACTGTTACATATACGATCTGAGCTTCTTTAACCTTCATTCTCTAAGTCAATTTGAGATTCCAAGCGGCTGAGCTTGAGAGCTAAGCTTAACTTGAGATATCCAACCAACTTCAGTTGGTATAAGAGCTCAACCTCTTGAGGTTGAGCACACCTGCATGTGAAGAGGACAAGATCCATGGCTGGACCAAATGCAAGTCTCTTCATTCCTGAAGGAGCATCCACCAACAAGCCACCTGCCTTTGATGGATTAGATTATTATTACTGGAAGGACAGGATGAGACTCTTCATTGAGTCTCAGCACGCAGATCTCTGGGAGATCATTGAGGTAGGTCCTTATATGCCTTATATTACTAATGAACTTAGTTTGAGAGCAACTATGCCTAGGGAAACTTGGACTAAAGCTGAGAAGAGCAGATACGTTCTCAACTCAAAAGCTAAATACCTACTCACATATGCACTAAGCCGAAGTGAGTATGACAAAGTGGCTGGCTACGCATCAGCCAAGGAGATATGGGATGCTCTTGAGATTGAGCATGAAGGAACAAACCAAGTAAAAGAGGCTAAGATCAACATATCGGTAAGACAATATGAACTTTTCAAAATGAATGAAGACGAAGGAATTGAGGATATGGTAAGACGCCTCACAATCATCACAAATAACCTCAAGTCCTTAGGAAGAACTTACTCAAATCAATATATGGTTAGAAAGATCCTCAGAAGCTTACCTAAGCCTTGGAGGCCCAAGGTCACTGCCATACAAGAAGCCAAGGACCTGAGCACGCTTAGACTAGATGAACTGCTTGGCTCACTGAAAGTACATGACCAAGAGCTGATGGAAGAAGATCTCATCAGACGGCCAAAAACCATTGCCCTAAAAGCTTCATCCAGCAACTCCAAAGGTAAGAAGGTAAGCTCATCTCATCAAGTTTCACTAAATTCTTCTTATGACACAGATAATGAAGAATGTGAAAACGATGATGATGAAACTGAGATGGATGATGAGATAGCCTTTATCTCATGAAGAATCAGACAAGTGTGGAAATCCAGAGGAAGTGGAAGAAGAAGATTTCCCTCTAGAAGAGGTGGGCTTAAGTCTGACAAGAAGGGGCAAATCATATGCTTCGAATGTAACAAGCCAGGCCACATCAAAGCTGAGAAAGGAGACAAAGAAGAGTCCAAAAAAGAAAGCAATGATGGCTACTTGGGATGGCACAGAAGAAGAAGAAGAAAGCCAAGACGATGGGTCAACCAATTTGGGCTTAATGGTTGATGGTGACTCCTCAGATGAAGAGGTATATGAATCTGACTCTGATCTTTCTTTTAATGAGCTTAAGTCAGCCTTTGAAAATCTTCTTTATGACTCAAATCTTCTGGCTTCAAAAAGTTCTTTATTAAAATCTGAGCTTAACACTGCTTTGGAAAAGATCAAATTTCTTGAAAAAGAAAATGAAGATTTGAATCACAAAATTGCCAGTCTCATGCTGTCTCACATGAAACTGTCTGAACGTATCAAAGCTCAGACTCAAGCTCAAGTTGAGCTGAAATCAAAGAAAGTTCTTGAAGAAAATCAAAACCTTAGATGTCAAAATAGGATTCTCATAGATGATCTAGCCAAATTTGTGAAAGGCACAAAAATCCTTGAGAGATTGATTGGATCTCAAAAGGGAATTTTTGACAAGGCTGGATTAAGCTATGATAAGCCTACCAATGAAGTTTGGTATAAGAATTTCTTTATTCCAGCAAAGAAGCGTAAAGAAAGATGTTCATGCTGCAATAAAGTTTGGCCATAAGACCTCAAATTGCTACATGAGACAAGTAGTAGTTAAAAGGAAGGTATCTAACCATATAGGACCCAGATACAAGTGGGTACCTAAAACAAAATCTCAATGTGATGCAGACTTGCCTAACAGTAGCAAGATCAAAGACTCTGTGAGTGATGGACAGTGGGTGCTCAAGGCACATGATAGGAGACAAAAGCAAGTTCTCAACACTTGAAGAGAAAGTCTCTGGAGTTGTCTCATTTGGAGACAACAACAAAGCTCAGATTAAGGGAATAGGTAAAATTGGTAAGACAAACTCAGCTCAGATTAAGAATGTAAATTTTGTTGAAGGTTTGAATCACAATCATCTTAGTATAAGCCAATTATGTGATAATGGTTATCATGTTAATTTCCAATCTACCTCTTGTGAGATCATAGACTCTAAGACTGGGAAAACAATTTTCTCTGGAAAACGAAACAAAAATCTTTACTCAATCTCACATGAGAATCTATCTAATCTCACTTTCCTCATGATAGTGAGAAATGGTTTTGGCATAAGAGAGTTGGACATATTAACATGCGAACCATACGTCAGCTTGTAAGTCAATCTCTTGTCAGGGGATTACCTAAGATTAGGTTTGACAAAGATATGGTTTGTGAGTCATGCATTAAAAGCAAACATACTAAGGCTAGTGTTAAACCTAAGACTCATGTAAGTACCACCAGACCTCTTGAAATGCTCAACATTGATTTATTTGTGTTAGGGCCACAAGAAACACTAGAAGGGGGGTTGAATAGTGTTTTATAATCTTTACAGCTTTTCGAAAACCTTTTTAAAACAAGCAAGCTGATTCGAAAATATTTGAGCAACCTTCCGAAACTAGGAAGTTCAGCAACTTGCTGATGTAACTCAGAAGGTTGTGTAAAATTAATTTTGAAATACTTTTAGCGTGATAAAAAATTTGTTTCTCTACGTGGATATATAAAACAACTTTTCTTAAACCCCTTGATTAGATAAAACAGATAACAACAGAAAGTAAAAGAGTTAAGGGTAGAGAGAATTCGAGCACATAAATTTATCCTGGTTCACTCACTAACACAGTGAGCTACGTCCAGTCCCAAGGCAACACTCCACTGGATTTTTCACTAATCTCGCAAGATTACAAGTATTATTTGCACACCTAGCCTCTCCAGGCTCAACAAGTAATATTTGCACACCTAGCCTCTCCAGGCTCAACAAGTATTCTTTGGACACAGTCTCTCCAGGCTAAACAAGTATTCTTTGTTCCTCCAAGCCTCTCCAGGCTCTCAGCAAGTATTCTTTGTTCCTCCAAGCCTCTTCAGGCTCCCAGACACTTATCAGTGTTTACAATAAAAGATAAGTTTAAGTTTCTGAGAAACTTAAACATATGTTCTCTTGTACAAAGGAATGACTGAGTATAACTCAGGATACAGAAGATAAATTCTAAGTACAAGGAAATGAACTACAGAGAGTTGGCTTGATAGATTTTCTGTTTGGAACATGGCCATTCTCTTTTTGGACTTTGCCAGGGCTTCACCAGGAGTTCACCAAGGGTCGTCAAAGGTTCAGTCACTCTTCAAAGTCTTTTATGAAGCTATTTATAGTGTCTTGAAATTAGTCCGTTGAAGAGAGCTTCATTCACCGCTGTGAGATAGAATTAAATGCTTTTTGAGACATTGTGAAACACTCTTCTGATAGCTTCTTACTTTTGAGATATGCAGGTGTTGCAGTCTGCAAAACTGCTCTGACACAAACAGTAGGTTCCGTTTAAGGTAATGAGACTTTGACAGCACAGACGAACTCTGAAAACATTCCTTAAATGGATCAAACTTGCTTCAGACGTTAAAGATGTGTGATGACTTTAGCATACAGCTTGCAAGCTTCAATCAACAGCTAAAACGAAATCTTCAACAATTCTTCTCTAAATAATTCCGTAGCACTTCAGAAGGTAGAAATGGATTCAACAGGTCTTGATGCTTTAGAGGGTTTCCTCACATCAGTAGGTTCAACCTGAGGCTTCCTCTATAAAGCACTTGCTGAAACAATAAAGCAAAATACCTTCAAATGGTACTGTTCTTATAATAAATCATCTCTTTTTAAATCAAATTTATTGTCCGTTAAAACTTAGGATATGAGAGTCTTGAATCCGATTTGAATGCTTAAATTGATTTTGAGACTCAACAATTTGGACTTACTAAGATTGCCAGTCTTAGTGGTAAAAAATATGGTTTGTAACAGTGGATGACTTTTCAAGATTTACTTGGGTTCTATTCCTATCTCAAAAGGATGAATCATATGAACACTTCAAAATATTTTGTAAAAGGTCCAATCTAAGAAAGGGTATGGAATTGGTACTGTAAGAAGTGACCATGGAGGAGAATTTGAGAATGCAAAATTCAAGATCTTCTTTGATAAAAATGGCATAACTCACAACTTCTCATGTCCAAGAACACCCCAACAAAACGATGTAGTTGAGAGGAAGAATAGAACTCTCCAAGAGATGGCAAAGACCTTATTATGTGACTTTGGAGTTGAGAAATATTTTTGGGCAAAGGCTGTGAATACCTCCTGCTACATCATCAACAGAGTTACCATAAGAAAAATCCTTAATAAAACTCCATATGAATTATGGAAAGGGAGAAAGCCTTCTATCTCTTACTTTTATGTGTTTGGATGTGATTGCTACATTCTTAATACAAAAAAATTGTTGGGAAAATTTGATACACAGTCTGCTAAAGGAATTTTTCTGGGGTACTCACTCACATCTAAAGCTTATCGTGTTTATAACTTGAAAACTAAAACTATTGAAGAGTCTATGCATGTAGTATTTGTTAGAACCACAAGAAACACTGGAAGGGGGGTTGAATAGTGTTTTATAATTCTTTACAGATTTTTCTGAAAACCTTTTAACAAGCAAACTGAGTTTGAAAATATTTGAGCAACCTTCCGAAACTGGAAGTTCAGCAACTTGTTGATGCAACTCAGTAGGTTGAGTAAAATTGATTTTGAAATATTTTGAGCGCGATAAAGAGATTGTTTTCTGCGTGGATTTATAAACGCACTTTTCAGAACCCTCCTTAGTTAGATAAAATCTGAATGTAAAGAGATAAGGGTAGAGAGAACTTAGCCACAAAATTTATCCTGGTTCACCCAACTACTCAGTGAGCTACGTCCAGTCCCAGGGCAAACCACCATTGGATTTTCACTAATCCCGCAAGATTACAAGTATTATTTGCACACCTAGCCTCTCCAGGCTCAACACCCAAGTATTATTTGCACACCTAGCCTCTCCAGGATCAACACCCAAGTATTCTTTGAACAATGTTGAGAATCTGACAAGTGTACCAAAATCCCAGCAGTATAATAGTAAGTAAGAGTATCGTATCCACAGGGAACAGTTCAATTTATAAAAATTAGTGGTCACAACTATCAAGTAGAGAATATGTTTGTTGATTGTTGAGTAATTGCGAAATTAAATAAAAACTGAAAATAAATTGAGATAGGTAGAGACGGTTACTTGGATTAGGATTGAACTTCGTTTCATCACACCCCTTTCATATGTGAACCTCAATAAGATTTATGAATATATTATTATGATACCTTAGCCAAACTAAATTATTTTACCCTAGTCTCCACAATGATAAAATACTCAGAAATAATTCATGCGGGTTCTCCCAAGCGACAAATTACCCTGGCTGTAAAGATCTACTTTTCCGTTTGTTAAAACTATCAATTCGCCCTGGTCTCCACAGTGACTACTATGAGTATTTTTACCAATCAGAGTTCAAGTTTCCTATCTCTAGGCTCCCCTAAACTCGCTATTGGTTCTATAGAACCACCTCTCGAATGTGCCCCATAAAACCAACCTATAACTCCGGCACACAGGAGGAAGTTATGCATTAAGCAAAGTATAAAAATACTGATATCATAAAAATAGGGATTCATAAATAATAAGGAGAATTCACATAAAATCGGGGATTGAATCGACTACGTTCAATTCTATCGGAGAGTTTAGCTACGCATGGTAGCCATTACAAACCAACGGAGAAACTGTCACTTTTCTCCAGCCCTAGCTCTGCTCTGCCGTCTCCCTTGGGTCTCCGGGGCTTCGAGACTTCCTTTGATCTTTGCAAAAAGTCCTTTAAATAGAAGTTGGAAAGCTATCTGAAATCTGGAAGGAATCTGATTTGAAATCCTTTGAAAAACTGATCCTGTATTCCTGCGCTCAGCGCAGATGAAGCGCATGATCCAGAAAGTAATTTAATTGCTGTGATCCACTTGCACTCAGCGCAGGTGGAGCGTGATTCACGTTCCAGCTTTCCCTGATTTCCTCTTTTTCAGCTTGATCTCTTCCTGATCTTATCCTTGTTTGATCTGTTTTCCTTATTTTTCCTCTTTCTAGCTTGATCTTGTGCTGATTTGATCATCAATTTGAATTTAGAATTAAATATGCAGAATCCTTATCCAATTAATTGCTAATCTTATCCTAATCAGCTGTCATTTAAATTCTTATCTTGCAGATTCTCTTTTCAAATAGATGCTATCTTGTTTCTTCATTTAAATCCTTCCCTTTTATCTATAAAATCAATAGATTTTTTTTATCAAAATAGCATCATATTCAAATTCAAATCAAATAATTACAAAATATGCATTTATTACTAAAAAGAGGTAATTTGGGGCATAAATTTACTATTTTACCCTTGATAAGTGCAGAAATTATACAGTAAATTATCATATATTTTTCACTTATCAAACACAACCTCTTCAGGCTAACCCAGTAAAAACTGTTTGAAAGAAAATGCTCAAACTCTTAAACTACACGAGTTTAGAGCTCGAACTGGAAACTTGTACAAATAACTGAGTAAGACTCAGGAAATAGAAATGTTGTACAAAGATGAAACAATGAAACAGTTGAATATGAATTTCAGCAGCGTTTCAACAAGTTGATTTCTCTGTGTTCTCTCTCTCTTCTTATTTTCTACATGGAGTCTGGTATTTATAGATTGAGAAACTTCAGTCCGTTGAGCTCCATTTGATTTCCCGTTGAGAGATAGCATTTAATGCACATGCTTCCATTGTGACACATAACCTGAGACCTCTGCAGTAGCAGGTAGTAGAGTCAGCAGCATAGGCTTCACTTTTTCTTAGCAGCTTGTACTTCACAGCAGACTTTGCCTTTTTGGTTAGATAAATTTGAAATAAGGCAGAAAGCACATCCTCTGACTTTCCAGAAGAATGAGAAGCACAAGTAACTGAGACAGCTACGGTTGACTTGAGTCTTTAAGGAGAATAAACAGGAAATACTATATTTGAGACGTACAGGCTTCAGTACGACGATTTACAACTTCGGAAGGTTTTCCAGCTTCAGCAGGTCGTGATCTCCCAGCAAGTTTCTTCACTTCGGAAGGTTATGTCATTTCAGAGTGTTGAATTTCTTCAGTTGATACCTTTTGAAATACAAAAAACTGCCTTCAGCAGAAAACTGTTCTTTCTCATAAGAACGTTAACCAAATTTGTTTTTCATTAAAACTCGGGGTTATGAGACTTAAAACATTATTAACCTTTTAATAACATTTTGAGACTCAACAATATTCAATGAGATACAGGGAATCCCACAAAAGAGACTAGAAGAAGAAATAGAAGAAATGATGGGTGACTTAAAAATCTCAAACCAAGAAGCTGAAAAAAAGGAAATACTCACCTTGGATAAAAAAGATGTAAGGTCACCTCAGACTGAACTCAACAGGCAATCTCAGACTGAGACTGATGACCAATCCCAAACAGAAGAAAAGAGCAGAGATAAGACTGAGCCTAAGCCAACAAATCAAACCATATCTGAGACTCATCATGGGCATGCCTCTGAGATGCCCAAGAGCTGGAGATTAGTAAGGTCTCATCCAAGGGACGAAATTATTGGAGAGACATCAGACAGAGTCAGAACAAGATCATCATTTAGAAATGTTGAGAACATGATGGCTCTCTTATCTGAAATAGAGCCCAAGGACATTCAAGAAGCCTTAAATGATGAGTCTTGGGTCAAAGCAATGAAAGAAGAGCTCAGCCAGTTTGATAAAAGCAAAGTCTAGAATCTGGTTCCTTCTCCTCCTCCTTACCAATCCATAATTGGTACTAGATGGGTATACCACAACAAGCTCAATGAGAAAGGAAAAGTCATGAGGAACAAAGCAAGACTGGTAGCTCAAGGATATAATCAACGGGAAGGGATTGACTATGATGAGACATTTGCACCAGTGGCAAGACTTGAGGCCATAAGAATACTCCTAGCCTTTGAAACACATAAAGACTTCAAGCTCTACCAAATGGACATAAAGAGTGCCTTCCTAAATGGGGTAATTGAACAAGAAGTCTATGTGAGACAACCCCCTGGATTTGAAGACCCAAAACATCCTGAGTACGTGCTGAGACTGAGGAAAGCTCTGTATGGACTCAAGCAAGCACCCAGAGCTTGATATGATAGACTGAGCTCATTCCTTGTTGACAATGGGTTCTCTAGAGGTCAGATTGACACAACCTTATTCAAAAGGGAGTATAATAAATATTTTCTTATTGTTCAAATAATGTAGATGATATTATTTTTGGTTCAACTAATGAATTTCTTTGTCAAGAATTCTCAAGACTCATGCAGGGTGAGTTTGAGATGAGTATGATGGGTGAGCTGAGATTCTTTCTTGGCTTAAAAATCAAGCAAAAATCAAATGAGATCTTCATACATCAAGAGAAGTATGCAAGTAGAGCTGTCAAAACGGGCCAACCCGGCTCACTCGGGCTGGCTCACCACGGGTTGGACGAAAAGTGAGCCGAGCCGGGCTGACTCACTTTTTTAGCGAGCTAGAAAAATACCAACCCGGCTCGACCCACCACGGGTTGGTGGGTTAAACGGGTTGGCTCGCTTAATTACTGAAAAATTATATAAAATATAAAAAATAAAAAAAACGTAATAAAAGTCAGAAAAAATGTAAAAAAAAAACTGAAAAAAATGGCAAAAAACAAATTATACCAAACAAAGAAACAAACTTAAAACAGAGATATTTTTCGTCCATACACATATAAACTTAAAACAAATTATACCAAACTGAGAAACAAACTTAAAATAGAGAAATTAAAACAAGTTGATCATCATCTAGATACATGTCCAAATCAAACCATTCAACTAAGAAGGCAAAGGCTAGAACCTGACGTAAAACTAAAAATCAAACTATATTGAAATAATTATATACGTTGAATTGCACAAATCATATTGTTTTAGAGGGTTTGATCTTGTCAAAAAGAGGATTAGTTTCAATCATTGTGATGGGAGATCCTGACCGCAACACTCTAAAGAGGTATCGTTTGTATCAATCAATATGTCTCTCGTGCTTCATATATCCAAGCATCCTATATTTAATCTTAACTCCACCTCCGAAACACCATCGGAAAATTGCATTTTCTTACAATCAGACTCCGTTCAGCCGAACAACACCGCACAGGCAGAGGTGGAGAAGGAGCGAACAATAACAGATCGGAGTAGAGCGAACAACAGCAGATCGGAGTAGAGGCAAAGCGAATAACATTAGATCGAAGCAGAGGCAGAGGCGCAGAGCGAACATGCGTTGAAGGTGAAGGAGACGGTGCAAAGCGGAGGAGCGCCGCGCACAGGTTGAACGGACGGGAGAAGCACCGTGCACAGGTAGAACGAACGGGAGGAGCGCCTCGCCAGTGAACAGCTCGGTGGTCCGGTGGCGGGGGAAGAGAAGAACAGAGGGAGAAGAGGCTCAGTTCAAAGGCGCCGCTGATCTTTCTGATATTGTGATTTGTGAATGTGTTGTGACTTGTGAGTTTGTGACCTAATTTTTTTTCCAATTCAAGTGAAAGTTTTTTTTTTAATTTTTTAACAAAAAAATGGGTTGGTCTGGCTCAACCCGGCCCAAACCCGCCTTGGCTCGCGGGTTAAGTGAGTCGGGCTAGATTTACCCGGGGTCTAGTGAACCCATATTTTTTCAACCCAACCCACCAGTGAGTCGGGTTTATACGGGTTGGCTCACCGGGTTGGGCTCGTTTTGACAGCTCTATATGCAAGAGACCTGTTGAAAAATTTCAAAATGAATGATGGCAAGCCAATGAAAACTCCTATGCATCCATCAACTCAGATTGACAAAGATGAGCAAGGTAAGTCAGACTCAGATAAGTTGTACAGAGGTATGATTGGATCTCTTATGTACTTAACTGCTAGTAGACCTGACATTCAATATGTTGTGGGTATCTGTTCTAGATACCAATCTGATCCAAAAGAATCTCATCTCTCAACTGTAAAAAGAATCTTTAGATATCTAATTGGAACTACTAAGCTTGGTCTTTGGTATGAGAAAAGAACTAGGTTTGATCTCATAGGATATAGTGATGCTGACTTTGCTGGAGATAAGCTGGACAGGAAAAGCACAAGTGGAACCTGCCAGTTCCTTGGAAAATTCCTTGTCTCATGGTCATGCAAGAAGCAAAACACTAGAGCATTATCAACAACTGAAGCTGAGTACGTCTCAGCTGTAGTTTGTTGTACTCAAGTCTTATGGATCAAATCTCAGATGTTGGACTATGCTCTAAGGTATTCTAAAATTCCAATTCCGTGATAACACAAGTGTTATAAACCTGACTAAGAATCCCATTCACCACCCAAGATCAAAGCACATTGATATTAAGCATCATTTTATTAGAGATCATGTTCAAAAGGGAAACATTGAACTTATTTTTGTTGAGACAAAGAGTCAGCTGGCTGACATCTTTACTAAGCCTCTTATCGAAGATAGATTCAATTTTATTATAAACCTTTTAAACATGCGTGCTTATGAGTAAGTATTAAGATTTAATTTTTTAAATTAAATTGTGGTATGTAACTGAGACTGAGACTGTGTCCAGATCTGAGACTGAGCTCAGACCTGAGACTCAGTCTGAGATAAAGCTGAGATTAAGTCTAAGCTTAGAAGCTGGAATGGTTAAAGAAACGTTGTTAACCGTCTCTGAGCCACTAACCACAAACGGCTAGTTGCGCAGAACTGTTACCTCAAAAGGCGCCTCACTAGCCGTTGCATATTAAAAGGCCCCCAACCGCTCAATTGCCTCTCACACTTCACGAGTTATTCTCTTCTCTTTCTCTCTCTCCCCGTCTCACCTCATTTCTATAAAGAGAAAAAATTCTTCAAATTATCCCCACTCATGTGCATCAAGATACTTGCAATCAAACTTCCTCCTTCTCATCTTTCTTCATCATCTTTATCACCAGAACTTAGCATGTCTTCCAACTCAATTGAATCCATGGGTTCCTTGGCCTCTAGCCAAGATAGACCCACTCGCTCCCCAACCCCACAACTTAGTACTGAGTCTGAATACACACAGACTCAATCTCAGCCCTCTTCCAAGACAAAGTCCACTTCTACTCTTAGAACCAAATCCCCACCTTCTTACAAAACAAAGTCACCACCCAGGAAATCACGAAGGATAGCCTCTAACGTAGTTCAAACTTCTGCACCTAAGAAGCCCATATCCCCTGCCCATGTGGATCTCATCGTTCCGTCCTCCTCTGTCAAAGGTAAAGGAAAGCTTGGAGAAGGTAAGGGAAAGCTTGGTGAAGGAAACAAAAGCAAGAAGTTGTCCTTTCAATCTGATTTATTCGAGAATGAAGTAGTGGAGAGTAAGTTCACTAGAAGGTTTTCTGAAAGAAAAGTTGTGATTGGGAGAGTCATTCTCCCTATGGAGCTAAGGCAAGCAAATTAGGATGTGATCCCATATCTAAAAAAGCAAGACTGGGAAGCTTATCTAAGTATGTCTGAGCCCGTATATCCCAAGCTTACCAAAGCATTTTATGTTTCATGCACAACGGTGAAAAGGGCATCTGAAGGTTTGCCCCATGTCATGGCTAATCTCAAAGGGGTTCACATGGAGCTGACTGAAGAAGTGCTTGGAGCCATCATTCAAGCACCAGTTGCTGGGAACAGAATCTACAATGAAGAACAATGGTGGAAACTCATTGACATCTCACCTGAGATCGCTGGAGCATCCCTCTTCAGTCAAGCTGAGATAAGTCTCTCTGCTTCTGCTCTCAATCCTTTTGGTCGTTTCCTTTTTCAGTTAGTTGTCAAATCCATCATCCCAAGAGTGGGGACATTTGATAAAATGTATGCTACTGACTTGATGGTCATGTACCATCTCAAGCATGGGATTGCATTGAACCTCCCCTACCTAATTCTCAAACACATGGAGCACGCATTCAACATCGCCAAGATGAATGCCTCTCTGCCATTTGCTATGCTCATTACCAAAATCCTGAAACACTTCAAGGTTGATCTCTCCGGAGCTGAAGAGACTCAGGAGAAGCTCACTTATTTTGGAAAATCAAATATCCAAGCCTTGAAGCTAGAAGGTAAATCTATCCCACCCCTACTTTTCCTTTACCCTCTGACTCACCTTCAAAAGTTCCTCCCACTGCTCAAGCATCTCCATCATCCAAGATGTCCTACCTAGAGGCAGTGACAAAGAAGAAGAAGGACAAAAAGAAAAGGTTGCGTGAGACTCTTGGTGAAGACTCACAGGCTGCAACTGAAGCCACAAGGAAGAAGAAAAAGAAGGTCAAGAAAGCAAGTGCTTCTGTTGCCTTGGTTCAACCTGAGCCTCAGCCTTTGCGATCAGAACCAACCTTGCCTGCTGAGACTCAAGCTCACACTGAAGCTCAAATTGAAGAACCTCCAGCCTCAACTCCACAAGTCTCACCTCATCCTTCTCCTCTTCATAATCCATCACCCTCTCCAATCACCAAAGTCGTAGCTGAGACCCTAGCTGGTCTGGATAAAGAAGTTAACAGTGAAGCCACTCCAGCAGAGACTGAGCAAGAGGAGAGAGTCTCACCACCTAGACATGAGGACCATGTCCCTGAGACTCAAGAAAAGTGTAAGACTCCTGCTCACCCTCCTCCAGCTTACTCCTCTACTCATAAAACTTCTTTTCCTACCCCTGGGAAGTTCTTTGTGGATTCAGTTTTCCAGTCTCCTCCGCGATTTGACCAGTCAGCACCACCACCATCTGCTCCTGCACAGTCAATTTCCGCACATCTCTCTAATTCCATCAATACTTTTCTAAACCAACTGCATAAGGAACAATGACAACAACATGAGTTTGGTACTAGTAAGCAAAATCTGTAAATAAAATATGAACAAATAGTTATCTAAACAATAAATAAAATAATTAATAGTGTAAAGTTTAAAGCATAAGTTGGAGAAAGAAACATGTTTAATGCTCATATTGCTTTTGTTTACATTTAAATATAAATTATTATTTGATATTTGGTTTAATAATTTCATTAGATACTTTATTATATAAAATAATCAATAGAAAGGAACTAATTAATTTGTGTTTCACATTGAATTTATATAAGATGCATAAAAAGTAAATAAAAAAATATAATTTAACATAATAATTAAATCATGTTTTATATTCTTTTGTTCTGAATAAAATTATATTTGTTTCAATTTATGGTTTGTAATTTATATTTATAATATGTCCATGCTATGTACATACATAATAATTCAATTGTATGAATAAAAAAGCATATAACCTATATCAAATTCCAAATACTTTTTGAACATTGTGTCTTACATTATTATAAATGTCAAATGTTTACAAATTTTTATTTTTAAAATAAGTTAAGTGAATAGTTGGATATTTATGTTTATTTTTATGTTACGTCGTTTATTCCAAAGTGTAAATAGTTGAGTAATAAAAAGAACAATCAAATAGTTAAATAGATAAATGAAAATTAGAGTGAACCATCATTTTTAACTCAAAAAAATATATGACCAATGACATTTTAATCCTGAAAGATAAAATTTATAATTTTTATTCTTAAAAGATAAAAACCTCAATCAATTAATTTTATTTTTAAAGATTGATTATAGTTTATGTTTTCATCTTTCTACAATATTTAATTTATTTGACTAATTAAAAGAACTTAAATGCACGGGTTGAAAACTAGTAAACATACATAGCTATGGAACTGCAGTCTACAGCGTGCACCAACTTGATGTAGCTACTAGCAATATTATAGGTATTTAATTCATGAGGAAATGCACCACACGCTTGGCAGGAAATTACTCTCAAAATACAGCTATAATATGAATTATTCCTACATGTCTACATGATCACAATGTCTATTAGATACAACCAACTAAAAGCACTTATCTTCCCTGCATATGTCTTAAGGTATTAGTCAATGGTCACTGATTCACCTGTACATTCATTCCTAGTAAAATATAATGATACCAAAATAAAACCGTGTGTGTATGTGTTTTACTTTCTACAGGTGGTCTTCCTTAAAAGGACCAGAATCACGCAAGAGTTTTATGACAAGTTTCACCTGCAGAGGCAAGAAATCACTATGTAAATTATTTTAGTATCACATGAAATGGATGGTAATAACATCGATAGAAAGAAAACGCTTAATTGTGAAAGATCTTTCAAATAATGAAAAGTGTAGAAGGAATCCCAGTGCCTTGCATTCCAATACAAAAATGTAATAAGTAAGTAATTGGATAGCAAATAAAAAGAATCAAAACTGAACTGCTGTCAAACGAGTAAAAAACAGGAAGAGCATTTTAGTTTAGAGAAAATGCTCTGATGAATATATCTTCCAAACCATTTTTCCATCGTACTATAAGACTACTAGAAGACACGATAAATTCCACTGTAAATATTATGCACTTAAATCTTCAACAGTATATAAAGTAAATGCAACCCTTTAAAAATATACATCATACAAGTACCTTTATTTCATAACCCCCATTAAAACATTTTTGGTCTGCGGCAACAATAAAAAACCGTTGCTGAAAGTTTAGGGAACGGTTTTGTAGGCGTGGAATTATCCGCAGGCAATGGTTTTTGAAGTTTTCAGCCACGGAAAGTGTAAATGTTGCTTAAAGCATGTTTTGAGTACGGTTTTTAAGGCTTCTCTCAAGGGACCTTAGGCAATGATCTTTTAGCTTCAGCTACGTTTGTTCAAACGTTGCTTTTCATTATAAGCAACGGTTCTACTGTAACTTTAAGCAACGTTTTTATGTTTAAAACTACACTTATTTAAACGTTGCCTATCATCAAAGTCAAGTTTAAACCACACTTTTAAAAATGTTGCATGTTATCACTATCAGGTATGGACAACTATTAGCCCAAACTTTTCACGCCTATAAATATTATTAATTAACACTGTAAATACTATATAACTAGGCAAATTAGAAAATTCAAAGAATGCACCTCAAGCAAATTTGCAGAAGTTTACCTGCTGTACTCCCTCTATCAGACCAATTGGATGCTGCAGCCGCTTTGTTGTCATGGACACTAAGTTGCTGTCATGGACACTAAGTTGCCTAGTGAGTTTTGAAAGAATGGAAGACTGTTTCTGAACACGTTCCCTTTTACGCTTGACATTGTGGTCCTCCTGGAGTAGCTCCTCAATTTTTACCGAGCTTTGAGCATTGCCAACCACATCATGAAAAAAAATTAGATAAAAAAAGGGAAATTGCAACCTGGGAAAGGATAAGGTCACAAACAAAAAATCCTTCTAAAGAGAAAAGTCAACATAATAGAAGGAACTTATAAAAATAATTTTAAGAATATAGTAAATCTGCCCAGTCTGTCTAGGTATCGAAAAAATCTACTATCCTCCAGGAGTATGTACTCCTTCCATTTAAAATCCAACACCTGGCATGATTAGTTGTGCATCCCCAATTTTAATTTGAAAAAATGAAATTAAAAAAAGAAAAAACTGTCAAATAACAAAGGGGAGTACTGAAGAGTAGGTGCTCCTGGAGTACTGAAAATTTATTCCTAGGTATCACCTCAGAAATGGTACTCCCTTGAAACAAGAATCTTAGAGACACCTAAATTATAATCCTATTCCAGAATAAGTAGGTTTAAGAAACATTCTTAGAGATGCAAGCATACTGCTCCCACCAAATGCACTAAGCAATTGTATAAACTATTCACTCAGCCTCCTCGCATCTACCCAAAGTGTCTTTCTGTTGCTCTCTAAGATATATCCAAAGAAAAAAAAATTAAATAGACACAAAATCCACAAGAGCATTCACATTAAATATGCACATGTGGTAAAATATAACACTAGGTTGCATGCACATTTATGTTTTGTTGATTGAAAGGTCAAAGGAGTGAACATAGGGAAAACGCAAGTACATTACATAATATCCATTAAGAAGGAATGCACTCGATAGTCATCACACAGTAAGGCAAAAAGAGATGACAGAACTGTATAACTGGTTAAGCATGTCTTCTTTAGCTTTTTATACTTGGCAAAGAACAACTGCCTGCTCAGCCAAAACTAATTGATCTCACGAACATTACCAAATCTTAAGAGAAGAATGAAGCACGAACACCTCTCTTTAGTGGCGTGTCCGGGTGTCCAACACGCGTCAGTGTCGGACACTCGTGCGACACGCGTCAGACACCAGTCTGTAGGTATCAGAATAAAAATTATTTTTTTGTGGCTTGGACATAGCTCTAACACTTCTCGAACACCTTACCGATACTATTGTATTATACTTTTGTAAAATAAAACTAAACTGGTTAAAAAGTAAAATCCATTTCAGTTCTAACAACTTTGTCTTGAGAAGATGAATGAACAAATTTTAATTTTTAATATATCTAAGCGGTGTCCCGGTGTCCTGTATTTTGGACATCACATGTGTTCGTGTCGTGTCCGGTGTCCGGTGTCCGTGTCTGAGTCGGTGCTTCATAAATAAACTCACTTTTGGGACATTAGTAGCAAGGCTGTTAAGAACAGCTTCAACATAACCACGCACTTCTTTAGACATCCATCTGAGCCCCTCTTCTGGATCTGCAGGTTTTCTAGCCATAGCTGTTGAGTCTCAAAAATATCATAAGGTTGTTTATGATGTTTTAAGACAACTAGATTCCCAAGTTTTAATGGTTGACAAATTTGACTTAAAGTATTTATCATAGATACACATATGCTTTAATGTTTTATCTATGATTTCAGCAAGAGTCACTGTGAGCCTACATAAAAAGACTAAGTGTTGAAGCTGTCTGAAGAAGCAGAACTCGTCTGAAAAGTTGAAGCTGTCTGAAGTAGTTCAACTCGTCTGAAGTATCAGTGCCGTCTGAAGTCTTTTGATGACGTGGCACCTCTAGTCTGAAGTCTCTTTTATGACGTGGCACCCTTCGCTGAAGTTTGTGAAGACTTTTCTGAACCTCTGCTGCACGTACCTTTTCAAACACGTTTATAGCAAGGAACACAGAGACCTTTCCTGGTGTTTTTGAATTTCATACACCACTGAGGAAATCTCTGCAACACAGCCTCTGCAGCAACATTTGTAGCAGCTTTATGGCAGGAGCATCAGAGCTCTCAGAAGCATGTCTCACAACGGATTAAATAGCATTTAATGCTATCTCTTAACGGTGGTATTTCAACGGATTAAAGATTGGGTATAAATACCCCTCCTTTGAAGACCTTCACAGAGAGAAGAATTTTCTTTTTGAACAAGAACAAAAACTTGGCAAGTTTTTCGCTGCAACAACTCTGATAATCTTTATCTTTGTACACATATTGTATTATCCTGAGCATACCTCAATTTTTCTGTACATTTGTAATTGTTTAAGCTTCAAGACTGATATAGTTTGTAAGCTTAAGCATTTTATCTTCTCTGTATTTATTTGTTGAGCCTGGAGAGGTTTGTCTGAAAAAGAATACTTGTTGGTTTGAGCCCGGAGAGGCTTGACTGTAAAAGAATACTTGGTTGTAGAGCCTGAAGAGGCTTGACTGTAAAAGAATACTTGTAATCTTGAAAGATTAAGAGAAAATCCAATTGCTAGTTGGCATTGGGACTGGACGTAGCTCACAGTGGTAGTGAGTGAACCAGGATAAATTCCTTGGCTAAGTTTTCTTACCCTTATCTCTTATCAATTCTTTTTATACTAATCAAGGGGTCAGAATAATTAATCTGATATTTTATAAAGGCACAAAACATCTTTTAAAATTAGTTTTTACAAGCCGTCTGAAAACTTCAGACAGCCCCTTAAAAGCCTGTCTGAAATCGTGTTTTTAATACCTGTTTGCGAAAAGCTTTCTAAAATATTTAGAAACACTATTCAACCCCCCTTCTAGTGTTTCCCTGTGTTCCTACAGTTGGTATCAGAGCTCTACTCAGGGTTGAAGCACCTAACAAGTGTTTGAGGACTGAAAGATCCAAATGGAAGCTTCTAACAGCAACAGGCAATACATCACAAAAGGAGCCTCTATCACAAGACCCCCAACATTCAATGGAGTGGATTACCACTACTGGAGAGATCGTATGAAGTTGTTCATTGAGAGCAACAACATTGATGTTTGGGATGTGGTCCCTGATGGAGACTATGTGCCTATGCAAAATGGTGTGCCTATACCTAAGACTGAATGGACCTTGGAGCAGAAGACTAGAGTCCAGATGAACGCTAAAGCCAAACTCTATCTGATATGTTCCTTGAATAAATCAGAATATGAGAAGGTCCATGGATGCACTTCTGCGAAGGAGATTTGGGATACTCTTGCAGCAGCCCATGAAGGGACTGAAACTGTCAAGCAATCCAAAATCAGCATGCTTATACATCAGTATGAGATGTTTAAGATGGAAGAAACTGAAACCATTGACCAAATGTTTGGGAGGTTTCAGACCATAACCAATGGACTCAGGTCCTTAGGAAGAACCTATGAATCTGGAGACAACAACAGAAAGATTCTAAGAAGTCTACCTAAGTCCTGGAGACCCAAAGTCACTGCCATTCAAGAGGCAAGAGATTTGAACTCTCTGAGAATGGAAGAACTGTTGGGATCTCTCAAAGTCCATGAGCTTGAGCTTGGAGAAGGTGACAACAAGAAGAAGTCTCTAGCTCTAAACTCCAAGGCCAAATAGTCTAGGCATGGCAGCATGAAGGCTATGCAAGCTGAGGAAACTTCAGAAGCAGATGAAGATTCTGAAGATAGCTTAGAAGATGACAATGATCTTGCTCTTTTAAGCAGAAAGATCAAGAGAATGTTGCAGAACAGAGGAAAGTTCAGAAAGAACCAACCTTCATAATCTAAATCAAGTAAGACAGGTAAAGAGTCTAACACTGATAAAATTATTTGCTTTGAATGTAAGCAACCAGGGCATATGAAGGTTGATTGCCCAAGACTAAAGAAAAACAACTTCAAGAAGAAGAAGTTTTTCAAAAAGAAGAAAGGTCTTATGGCAACATGGGAAGACCTTGATGAATCAACCTCAGAAGAAGAAGACACTTCAAAAGAGGCAAATCTGTGTCTCATGGCTAGTCTACCATCTTCAGACAGCTCTGAAGCTGAGATATTTCCTCTTACTCTACAAGAAATGTATGATGATCTGGTGGAAAGTTCCAAGGAACTTTTCCAAGAGTATAAGAATCTATCCAAAGCCCACACAGAAATGTGTAACAAATTTGAGGCACTTGAGATAGAACATATTATGCTCAAGGAAAAAATTCTTGAGACTATAAACTGCAGTTCACAAGTTGTGTCTGAAGAGAATGAGAAACTTCAAAAGTAGGTTGTGGAACTGACAAAAGATCTGGCCAAATTTGTCAAAGGAACTAAAAATCTGAATATAATGCTTGGAAATCAAAGGCATTCCCTTGACAAAAGTGGACTAGGCTTTTGTGATCATAACATGTCTGAACCTCCTACTGTCTTAAATTTTTCTAAAGGAAAAAAAGAAGGTTACTGGGTGTTCTCACTGTGGTAAGCCTGGACACAATATGACTCAGTGCAAACACAAGAGAAAAACAAGGCCCAAAGCTAACAAGAATGGACCCAAAAGAATATGGGTACCTAAAAACTTAATTATTCCTGTTGCAGATGTGTTTAACAGGACAAAGGAGACCCCACAAATGGTACCTGGACAGTGGGTGCTCGCGACACATGACAAGAGAAAGGTCTTTGTTCCAAAACCTTAGACCTAGAGCTGGTGGAGTGGTCACCTTTGGTGGAAATCAGCAAGGGAAGATCATTGGAATATGGACTGTAGGTATATCTCCTTCATCCCTTATTAAAAATGTACTCCTAGTGGAGGGACTACAACATAATTTACTAAGCATAAGTCAATTATGTGACAGTGGTTATGTGGTATCCTTTACTAAGGAAGGATGCATAGTCAAAGACTCCTCTGAGCAAACCCTCTTTACTACTAAGAGACACAACAATGTGAACAAAATTGATCTAGAGGATCTAGCAAGTCAAAATGTAAAATGTTTGATTTCTGTTGAAGATGAAAAACAGATTTGGCATCAAAGACTTGGGCATGCCAGCTTGAGATTAATCTCAAGGTTAGCAAAACACAATCTTGTTAAAGGATTGCCCAAGCTTTCATACAAATCTGACATTTTATGTGAAAGTTGTCTGAAAGGGAAACAAACAAGACACTCTTTTAAGAGTAAGGATGTTGTTTCAACTAGCAGACCACTAGAACTTTTACACATTGACTTGTTTGGTCCTATTAAAACAGAAAGTCTTAGTGGTAAGAAATATGGTTTGGTCATTGTTGATGACTATTCTAGATTTACATGGGTGTTATTCCTAAGAAGCAAGGATGAGACTTTTAGGAATTTCACAATATTCTGCAAGAAGGTACAGAATGAGAAAGGATTCTGTATTTCTGTTATCAGAAGTGATCATGGTGGAGAGTTTGAGAATGCAAACTTTCAAATGTTCTGTGATGAGAATGTGATCTCACACAATTTCTCTGTGGCTAGAACACCTCAACAGAATGGGGTTGTTGAGAGAAAGAACAGAAGTTTGCAAGAGATGGCAAGGACCATGCTCAACTCATGCAGCTTACCAAGAACCTTCTGGGCAGAAGCTGTTAGCACAATATGTTACCTTCAAAACAGAATATTGGTAAGACCAATTCTGAAAAAGACTCCCTATGAACTGTGGAAAGGAAGAAAACCCAACATATCATATTTCCACACCTTTGGATGTGAATGTTTTATACTCAACACCAAGGATGATCTTGGAAAATTTGATGCAAAGTCTGATAAAGGATTTTTCATTGGATATTCTGAAACATCTAAAGCCTATAGAGTGTATAACTCTAGAACTTTAACTGTTGAAGAAACTATTCATGTTAAATTCAATGATAACAAAGAGACTGATAGGGAACTATCAGATCTAGAGGATGATTTTGCAGGAATGGAGCTGAATGACCACAACAGCTTGAAGGATGAGCAGTTGTCTGAAGTACCTACTGTTACTAAACCTCTTCAGACAAATGTTGAGTCTCAGACAGAACAAACAGATTTGATACCTCCTCAGAAACCTGATTGGAAATACAAATCACATCATCCTAAAGAGCAAATCATTGGCAACACTTCAGAAGGAGTTAAGACAAGATCAAAATTCAAGAATCTGAATTCTCTTGCTCTCCTGTCTGAAATAGAGCCAAAGGACATTGATGAAGCTCTGCATAATGAAGGGTGGATCCTAGCCATGCAAGAAGAGCTGAATCAGTTTGCTAGGAGTGATGTCTGGACCCTTGTTCCTAAACCCCATGGGAAAACTATTATTGGAACCAAATGGGTGTTCAGAAACAAGCTGTCTGAAGAAGGCAAGGTAGTCAGAAACAAGGCAAGATTAGTTGCTCAAGGATACAACCAACAAGAAGGTATTGATTTCCCTGAAACCTTTGCCCCAGTGGCCAGGTTAGAAGCAATTAGAATTCTTTTATCTTATGCTGTAAATAATGGCATCAAGCCATATCAAATGGATGTTAAAAGTGCCTTCCTCAATGGTCTCATTGAAGAAGAAGTCTTTGTTAGACAACCCCCTGGTTTTGAAGATATTGCTTTTCCTGAACATGTTTTCAAACTCAAAAAGGCTCTCTATGGTCTGAAACAAGCCCCAAGAGCTTGGTATGACAGATTGAGCAGTTTTCTAATTTCAAATGGTTTTGAAAGAGGAAAAGTGGATACAACTCTTTTCAGAAAACAGTCTAACAAAGATCTTATACTTGTTCAAATATATGTTGATGACATTATCTTTGGTTCAACTGACTCTTCATTATGCAAGGAGTTTTCAGAGTTAATGCAATCAGAGTTTGAAATGAGTTTAATGGGTGAACTAAAATTTTTCTTAGGACTTCAGATTAAGCAAGATTCTGACTGTATATGGATCCATCAAGAAAAATATACAAAGGAAATTCTTAAGAAATTTAACTTACATGATTGCAAACCCATGTCAACTCCAATGCATCCCTCTACATCTTTAAATAAAGATGAGAAGGAAGAACTAGTGAATCAAACTTTGTATAGAGGAATGATTGGATCATTATTATATCTAACAGCAAGCAGACCTGACATAATGTTCAGTGTATGTCTGTGTGCTAGATTTCAATCTGATCCAAGGAGTACTCACTACAAAGCTATAAAAAGAATTTTCAGATATCTTAAAGGTACTACTAATCTTGGTCTGTGCTATAAGAAAAGTAAGGATTGCAGGTTAATAGGTTACTGTGATGCTGATTTTGCTGGAGACAGAATTGAAAGAAAAAGCACTAGTGGTGGATGTCATTTCTTTGGAGAAAATATGATTAGCTGGTCAAGCAAAAGGCAAAGCACAATTGCCTTATCAACAGCTGAAGCAGAATACATCTCAGCAGCCAGTTGTTGCTCACAACTGTTATGGGTGAAGTATCAGTTAGAAGATTTTAATATTACTATATCTGCTATACCTGTTTTGTGTGATAATACAAGTGCTATTAATTTGTCTAAAAATCCCATTCAACATTCTAGGGCTAAACATATAGAAATAAAACATCATTTCATTAGAGACTATGTTCAGAAAGGTGTTTTTGATATTCAGTTTATTGATACAGAGCATCAATGGGTTGATATATTCACAAAACCTCTGACTGAAGATAGATTTAAGTTCATTAGAAATAATCTGAACATACATGCATTTTAATTGTGTGTGATTTGATCTGTTGAAAATGATGTGTCTGAAATTTCAGCTTGTCTGAAACAAGTGACTTGTCTAAAATTTTGGGTTGTCTGAAATCTATATGGGTGTCTGAAATCTGTCACTTGTCTGAAGTAAACAAATGACGTGGCTTTCTGAGACGGTTTAATTCCATTTATTTTGTCTCTTCCACTTCGCACGTTTTCCTATGTTTGCGCAACCAGTACATGCCATCATTACTTCATGGGTCTATAAATACAGAAGCTAGCGAGTCAGAGAACTTCACCGTTCACTATTCTATATTCACCTCTTGAGATCCTTCTTCTACAAGCAATTTATTTCTCTCTCAAGTTCCTGAGAAAACTCTTCAATGGCTCCTAAGAAATCTGCTGGAAGCAACATCGTGAAGACTAAGGGTGTAGTCCTGGAGGATCTTCAATCTCTGGGAATGAACTTATTTGCTGAGTTCGATGCAGCTAGATGGACTCCATATTTCAATCACAACTTGACACAATGGCATGAGAAGAGTGTGCTGGATTTCTGGGCTACTGCCAGAGGAATACCCAATCCTCAGGGTATCTACACTAGCATCAAGGCCATAGTACGAGGTGTCCCTGTCTTTGTTGATGAAGATATCCTTGCTCACATCTGTGAGGTCAGGACTGAAGGAGCTGTATTCACTCCTGGCCTGGGAAGCAAGAAATGGTGGACAGAAGCAGTTCACAGAGTTTCTGTATGACACCTCTGAACCAGTAAGTTTGGATGCAAAGCATATGTCAGACAAGGCTAGGGTTTTGCATGCCATCTTAGGGTGCTCTGTAATCCCTAAGAATGGAAGCAGAAACCATGTTTCTGAGTTGGAGAGATTTTTTCTGATTCACCTACTGCAGAAGAAGAAGGTGAACCTCCCCAACATCATAATGTACCACATGCAGAAGCGTCTCAGAGACTCTGCTGGGAGCTTCCCTCAATACCATCATCACCAAGATCTTGCTGCATTTCAAAGTCCCCATTGAGAGGCTTTTTGATCGCCTTTCACAACCTATGTTTGGTGAATCAAACCTCAAGAGCATGGGAGTGAAGCTGACTCCAAGACCTCCCTCTCCGTCCATGAAGGAGAGCCTTCTTCTTGAGAAAGCTGCAAGAAGGAAGACAACAATGGGGGTTCTTGAGAATGAACTCAGAGGAGACATAAGGAGGCATGAGTTCAAGCCATCAAAACCCTCTCCTCAAGCAAAATTGAAGAAGCTACCTGTAAGGAGTGCTGCTAAGGTAGCATCTGCATCTGTGCAGAGTCAGGTGTCTGAACCTGTTCAGAAGGCATCACAAAGGTCATCTGAAATTGTGGGTCAGTTGTCTGAACCTGTACAGACTCCACAGCCTACTTCTGAAATGGAAGGACAGGCTCAAGAGGCAGATGAAACTGATGCAGTTGTAGTTGAGCCATTGGCTGCTTGCCCATCTGATCCTGAACTCATTCAGGTGGCAGCATTGGCTACTGCTTTGGAGCAGGAGGAGCTGGAGAAGAAAGTAGAGCAAGAGAAGACTGATAGAGCTCTTGCTATTGCTTCACAATTGGCCTATGCTGAAGATGATAGGCAAGCAACCATAGCTGAGGGAGCAAAGAAAAGGAAGAGGTAAAGTGCACCTCAGAGAAGGAGGACCAAAAGCAAGCTACTTCAGACTGCACCTGAATCTAGGGTGACTAGAAGTATTGCCTCTCAGCTGGAAGCAGAGGATATGGCTGGGAAATACCAAAATTATGTCAAGGCACATGAATATTTTAAAAGAAAAAGGGAAGAAAAACAAGCACAAAGGGAGAAGGAAGAGAAGGAAGCAAAGGCAAAAGAATCTGAGGTAACCAAGCCTCCCTACAAGAGAATTAAGGTGAGATTTGATAATGTAACTCCTTCACCACCCTCCTCACCAGAAAAACAAACACCTCAGCAACCCTCTCAACCATCCCCTCAACCAACATCTCAACCTTTACCACAACCTTCACCAAAACCCTATCACCTGTAAAACAACCATCTTCACCTCTATCACAACCATCACCACCTCCACAAACAGAAAATCAACCTTTAGAACCCTCTGAACCTACCTCACCACAACCCTCAGAAAATCAACCATCTGATCCCCCATCACCTCAAGTAATCCAATCATCTGAACCTTCACCTCCTCAATCTCAATTACCATCACCATCTTCACCACCACCACCTATACCTTCACAACATTTATCTCCTCCACCTTCACAACAAGAAGAGATCCTTGCTGAAGAAGAGCAAGTGCTTGCTGATGCTCTACAGTTATCTCTCCTTCTTTCTGATCCCTGCTCATTGCCCAAGTTTGGCAACCTGTCTGAAGAGCTACAGTATTTCAGACCAGCACCTGCTGTATCCTTGCATCATGGCTTAATCAGAAAAACTGTTGCTGAAGTTAGAAACCAATACAGTGCTCTTTCAGGAGGATTAGAAAAGATCAGGAAGGGTGTTGTCCCTCCTGCACATACTTGGGCTCCCATCAATCCATTCTCAGATGATTCCCTCAGGCTGAATAATGATGAATGGAGTTTTGTGAGGCAGCTAAACACTGAGTCTGAGCTGTTTCAGAGGGATCTGCACAAGGGAGTTGGGATGAGAGGCTACAGGCCTCCTAGAACTTGTTCAATCAGGCCAACCACTAAAATCTTGGTGAAACCTGATAGAATAGTTCCTAGGTATCCCTTAAAGGAAGGTCAGGGTGAGAAATTCAAAGAAGCTAAAGTTTATTTTGCATCTGCACCTCTGTCTGAAATGATGAGTCCATCAGAGTGGGAATCTTTACCAGAGTTCATCAGTAACCAAGGAGGAGGCCTGGATCAACTACTTCAAGATTGGATGTGGTCCTTTTACTGGAAGATCAGAGAAGATGCTGGATCTTCTTCGGGATCAACTGGTCCTGATGCTGATTCTGAAGTTGGACTTGGAAAGTCAACCAATGTCACATATCACTATCTGAGAGATCACTTTCCCCCCCACCTGTTGACTCTTTTAATGAAGACTGGGTAGTACTAAACCCCATTAGCACCTTCTTTTGCCCTGTGTTCAAACCTTCTGAATACAGTTTGGAGTCAGGCTTTGGAGTGCTTAGATTTGTTTGCCCCTACATCCAATTGATTTTGTATGAATCTAAGCAAGACTTGTCTGAGGAAAATCTGAAGCTGGCGACCAAAGTTAAGAAACTTGAAAAGAAGTATGTTGATCAAGAGAAGAAGACTAAGCATCTAATTGCTAAACAAGAGCAGATTCTTCAAGAACAGCAGCTTATCAGATCTGGTCAGCAAGATTTGAAAACCTCAGTGGAAGCAGCAATAGACAAGGCCAAGGAAGACTTGATTTCCTTTCTGACTGAAGCCTTGCTGAAGAAGAAGGATTAAACTGTTAATTTAGCCATTGTCTTTGCTTATTTTCATGTTTATAACAAGTGTCTGATTGTTTATTTTTTTATCTGAACATTCATTAAATACAATCAGTGGCTTATCTCATATTTTGAGTTGATTATTTGTGCTCTTGATTATTTTGAGTTGATTAAGGGATATTTCTATCTCAGGGGGAGCTTTCTTATTCTCAAAAACTGATTACAGATTTGTATATTTTAACCAAATTTGTCATCATTAAAAATGGGGAGAATGTTGAGTCTCAAAAATATCATAAGGTTGTTTATGATGTTTTAAGACAACTAGATTCCCAAGTTTTAATGGTTGACAAATTTGACTTAAAGTATTTATCATAGATACACATATGCTTTAATGTTTTATCTATGATTTCAGCAAGAGTCACTATGAGCCTACATAAAAAGACTAAGTGTTGAAGCTGTCTGAAGAAGCAGAACTCGTCTGAAGAGTTGAAGCTGTCTGAAGTAGTTCAACCCGTCTGAAGTATCAGTGCCGTCTGAAATCTTTTGATGACGTGGCACCTCTAGTCTGAAGTGATGAAGTCGTCTGAAGTCTCTTTTATGACGTGACACCCTTTGCTGAAGTTTGTGAAGACTTTTCTGAACCTCTGCTGCACGTACCTTTTCAAACACGTTTATAGCAAGGAACACAGAGACCTTTCCTGGTGTTTTTGAATTTCATACACCACTGAGGAAATCTCTGCAACGCAGCCTCTGCAGCAACATTTGTAGCAGCTTTATGGCAGGAGCAACCTTGTACCGTGTCAGAAATATCAGAGCTCTCAGAAGCATGTCTCACAACGGATTAAATAGCATTTAATGCTATCTCTTAACGGTGGTATTTCAACGGATTAAAGATTGGGTATAAATACCCCTCCTTTGAAGACCTTCACAGAGAGAAGAATTTTCTTTTTGAACAAGAACAAAAACTTGGCAAGTTTTTCGCTGCAACAACTCTGATAATCTTTATCTTTGTACACATATTGTATTATCCTGAGCATACCTCAGTTTTTCTGTGCATTTGTAATTGTTTAAGCTTCAAGACTGATATAGTTTGTAAGCTTAAGCATTTTATCTTCTCTGTATTTATTTGTTGAGCCTGGAGAGGCTTGTCTGAAAAAGAATACTTGTTGGTTTAAGCCTGGAGAGGCTTGACTGTAAAGAATACTTGGTTGTAGAGCCTGAAGAGGCTTGACTGTAAAAGAATACTTGTAATCTTGAAAGATTAAGAGAAAATCCAATTGCTAGTTGGCATTGGGACTGGACGTAGCTCACAGTGGTAGTGAGTGAACCAGGATAAATTCTTTGGCTAAGTTTTCTTACCCTTATCTCTTATCAATTCTTTTTATACTAATCAAGGGGTCAGAATAATTAATCTGATATTTTATAAAGGCACAAAACATCTTTTAAAATTAGTTTTTACAAGCCGTCTGAAAACTTCAGACAGCCCCTTAAAAGCCTGTCTGAAATCGTGTTTTTAACACCTGTTTGCGAAAAGCTTTCTAAAATATTTAGAAACACTATTCAACCCCCCTTCTAGTGTTTCCCTGTGTTCCTACAATAGCATCCTACAAAAGTTTTTGCAACATGAAGATATTGATATGAAAATTGGTTCATGTTTGTAACTTCTGAAAAACTATAAGCAATAAGTAAAGGATCCTATGCTGAATTACAAAAGGTCATAATTCACCAGAGGAAGGAGGCAGTAAAAGGAATTTTTTTTTGTATTCAGCAAATGAATCCCAAACAAACCAAGAAATGTAAGAACCAACGACGGGGGAAAGAAAACAAAATTAAAGTGTATAATTGGGCTATTAAATGCATTACATAAAAAAGGAACAATAATATGAAATAAAAACTTACAAGGGAACCATCAGAAAGACTTTGTCGCATAGGAAAACTAGGTTCACCAACTGCTTGACCTCCTTTAGCCTGTGCAACATTTCTTAGTTTGTTGATCCACTCAACCTTATCAGCCACGCTCTCAGCCTTTAACAAAACTGCACTTTGAGCTGCAAAATGCATGTTTCAACATCAACACAATCCCAACATTGTTCAGATCTGCTGATGGATTTGGGATGGGTTGGGGATTATGCATAAATTAGAACAAGAGTGACTACCTTTCATTACAGTCTTATAGGGGACCTTGCTTGTTATCTTGAAAATAAGATTTGAGGCTTTTCCAGAATCAGGTCCGTTGGACTTTTTATCCTTGGAACTCTTTGCAGAGACTTCATCATCCTCAGAAATCTCATCAATATTGCATTCCCGGTAATTACATCCGAAAAACACATAGGTATTACCATACTGAAGGTTTAACAATATTTGTTATTCCAATCAAATTCAAACTCTACTTAAATAAAGCATTATGTCTGAGTCATGATTATATGCCACTATACATACACAACTTAAAATATAAATGAAATTTGTCTCATGTAAAAGAATATTTACAACACAAATGAATTGTTCATATGAGACAATATCCATAAAAGGACCAAATCACCACACTGTACAATACCAACTTCATTTCATTTGAACTGATTACAGTGTGGTTATCTGGCCCACTCTTGTTCTTAATTATCCCAAAAACAATTAACATTAAAGTTCATAGGCATTCTAACATAAATTCAAGAAATCCATAACTCCAATGTAATTACTCCTCAGAAATGTCTCTCTTCTTGTTTTTTGGTGTATCCAAGCTAGCAATATAAATAATAGTTAAATCATCATATGTTCACACAAAACATTAATCATTGCCCCCCATCAAATCAATCCTTATCCAAGTGATATAGTGCCTGTTTGGTTTAAATTCCTAAAAGTGCAGAATCAATTCCACAGAATTGATTTTAAATCACTTCCGTCCAACATGCTTCATAAAGCGTGCATAACTCATTTTCAACCATTAATTCTAAAGAACCAATTCTACTCAACTGTAAACCAAACAGACACATAGATTGTCTAGGAAGAGTTAACCATAGCGTATATTATATGTGATATACTCAATGTCAAGGTACCTGGTCTTGGAGCTTAATTATTGGTGTCATCAAATCAATCCACACAACAAATTTAGTAAAATATTTGCACAGAGGAAAAACCGTGACGGACAATATTTTCAAGGTTCTGGTCCTTTTAGATATTTTCCTTTTATGAAAAAATTACCTTAAAAACAGTTAAAGGCCCTATCAGATATATAAAACTAATCATGAGCTTTCATCTAACATATTAAGCTTTTAGAAGAGCTGGTCCTTGACAATGGTTTTACCATATTAGAGCCTCTCTGACTAGTAGTAGTTTGGTCAAGAGTTCAACCCTTGCCAATCTCATTCTTTTTAATAAATAAGTTTATAATCAATACAAGGTAGAGTGGGTTTGTGCAAAGGGGCATGTTAGAGGTGTAATACCAAGGAGTCTTCACCTAACAACTTAAGTTTTCACAAGAGTTGGACCTTGACAGACCTAAACAGCAATCTAGAGCTCAAGAAATAAACTGCCCTCTGAGAATCCATGAGCAAAGTTCAGATTAGAAAAAAAAAAAAAAATACAAATGTAGTAACAAAGTGGGAAGAAAACAAATATAGGTCACATAATACATAGATAAAGATAAAACGCACCTCGAGTTCACTGGTTGGTAGATTATAATGTGAAACCCATATCGTGGCAGCTCATATTACCTTTAATTACTTGTTTTATTCTTTTTGTTTCTCATGCATGTCCTAGTCCTTTTTCCTTTCACACTAAAGTACTATCGTCTTTCTATTCTTCCCCACCTATCATTGTTTCCTATCATGCTTTTATCTTTAAAATTTGCGTTCTGTGTGAAAATTTTTAGCTTATACTGAATTTGTTTAGCATTTAAATACAATAATCTATCTCGTTTCTTGAGACTTGAGCCTGCCTAAAGTAATAAAACTATTTCTCAGAGAAGTACAGGCAGTGGAAAGGACCCAATCATCCATCTTCCTTTGCTAGGTTTTTTATCTGTTGGGAAAATGTCATTGATTTATCATGTCTGATTCTGATTCATTATAATTAATGTTCCATGAAGAGACGTGTCATAATAATCCTTAGTATTAGTGAATATATATTTTTTGGGTTATTTTATGCTGGCAGTTTTGATGACTTCTTGATGGACATGAAGCAAAGTAACAGAAAAAATATACGTCAAGAGGTTGGTATTCATTACTATGATGGTCAGGGTTATATCCACTATCACTGTCCTCTTATGTCGTTCTTTCTATTTGTCAATAATGTGTTCTTTCTTTCATTCTATTTATTTATGTTAGCATAATCAAAATGTATTGCAAAAATGCAACCATAAGTTCATAACCCTACTGGAAAAGGGAATATGACAGTGACATGAAGCAAGTCTAATACATTAATCTATCAGAAAATTGTCCAGATGAATTTAACACCAAATCAAATTTAACATGACAGAGTAAGCATAACGTTATTCAGAGAAAATTCTTAAAGGGACAATAAAGGCCAACAAGCAACTAATTGGACATCCAAACCTCGTTGAGTTGGTCCTTAAGATGTTCCAGTTGTTCTTTTAGCAGCTCTGCTTCTCTCTCTGCATTCCATTTGTTCAAGCTACAACAAGAGAATTACACAATGGCTGTAAATGGCCATTAGTCTGAACTCTGAACAACAAATATAGCCATATACATTTGCAGTTATTTATTCTAGAAATAGATAACCCTTTTCAGTTGTGAATGCTCATCATGAAGTCTCTTTTTTTCCCTCTCTGAGAGATGACCTAGCTTTCTTTCTCTTCTGCTGAAGCATTCATCTCATTTTGGAGCCTGACCTAAATTCCAGATGGAAGAGGGTTAGTTAAATCACTGTCTGAAAATGCAGCAGAGCCGTGCAGAGGTGGAGAATAACAAGCTTCAACAATAAGTTAGAAAAATAGCTTCACACATTATCACTAGACCAGATTAACAATTCAAAGAAGACATACTAACATCAAAGGCAAGAACTCTAGCAGTTCAGAATTCACAGCAATAAGTGTGCATATATTGATATAAAAATGTTTATGTGTGATGATTTAAAAATACTTTACTAAATAGAAAAATAAAAACACACCTCGAGGACAGTGATGGTGGGTCCCACCATGGAGAAATAAATAAATCTCTCCTATCTCTCCCCTGCAAGTACCTTCAAACAAACAAAGTGCATGTAAAGAAGATGGGTGGGAGTGGAAGTGGGAGGAGCGGGAAAGGAATAGGAATAGGAATGGGAATGGGAATGGGAAATGGGAGTGGGAGTCGAACGGTGATGATAACGGGAGTGAGCAAAGGCATCGGAAGAGCGCTTGCCATAGAATTGGCCAATCGAGGTCACACCATAATCGGCTGTTCCCGTTCTCAGGATAAGCTTAATTCACTCCAATCCCAACTCTCTCAAAACCCCAATCACTTGCTCCTCAATGCCGATATCAAGTCCAATGACAGTGTCCAACACATGGCACAAATCGTAATGGAGAAAAAGGCTCTTCCTGATCTTCTCGGTAGGTTAGGTTATTCTTTTCTTTTCTATCGCAATCCAATTCAATTACATACTTGCTTGCTTAATTGATATTGATGATACTATGCTACTAACCAAAATCAAATCAAATCAGTAAACAGTGCCGGAACAATTAATAAAAACAACAAGATCTGGGAGGTTCCGGAGGAAGAGTTTGATTCGGTGATGGACACGAACGTGAAAGGGACTGCGAATGTGTTGCGGCACTTCATCCCTTTAATGCTTACAAAGAAGCAAGGAATCATTGTTAACATGTCTTCTGGATGGGGAAGATCTGGTGCTGCGCTGGTCAGTCTCTTTCTTTCTGCACCACAATATGCTATTGAATTGAATTGATTCTATAAAATTTAACATTCACTGATTCACAGGTTGCTCCTTACTGTGCGTCAAAATGGGCCATTGAAGGTCTCACGAAGTCAGTGGCAAAAGAGTTGCCTGAAGGAATGGCAATTGTGGCCCTTAATCCAGGTGTAATCAACACTGACATGCTTGCCTCCTGCTTTGGTAATTCCGCTGCCTCTCTATCAATCCCCTGAATCATGGTATGCAATGCAATCCTGCCATTTTCTTTTTAGGGTTATTTTGTATTTTATCATTGCAACATATTTATATTATTGGCTGTCGTCTATCAGGGCTTTGAAGGCAGCAACCATGATACTCAATCTCACAGCAGCAGACAATGGTGCGTCTCTCACTGTCTGAGATGGAGGGGAAGAGAGCAACCGAATAGTTCTTTGACAAGTGCTTCATGAAATCCAACTTTTCTGTATGTTCCATTTTCTTGATGCCATGCAACAAATGGGGAATATATATATATATATATATATATATATTTTGGTTAGATGATTGTAGCATCATAGCAGTAGGTGTGTATGAACTTGATTAGTATTCTGTCAGTTACTTAGAGCTTTGTTTGAGAGAACAAATGTAGTTTCTAACCTCTTCTCAAAATTTGTCTTTGACCATCCTCATAAACATAGCTATGGAACTGCAGTCTACAGCGTGCACCAACTTGATGTAGCTAATAGCAATATTATAGGTATTTAATTCATGAGGAAATGCACCACACGCTTGGCAGGGAATTACTCTCAAAATACAGCTATAATATGAATTATTCCTACATGTCTACATGATCACAATGTCTATTAGATACAACCAACTAAAAGCACTTATCTTCCCTGCATATGTCTTAAGGTATTAGTCAATGGTCACTGATTCACCTGTACATTCATTCCTAGTAAAATATAATGATACCAAAATAAAACCGTGTGTGTATATATATACAAATTAAATTAGCACTGTGCGAATGTGTTTTACTTTCTAAAGGTGGTCTTCCTTAAAAGGAGCAGAATCATGCAAAAGTTTTATGACAAGTTTCACCTGCAGAGGCAAGAAATCACTATGTAAATTATTTTAGAATCACATGAACATGGATGGTAATAACATCGATAGAAAGAAAACGCTTAATTGTGAAAGATCTTTCAAATAATGAGAAGTATTTTATTCACTGCCAAAATGCACCAATGTGGTTACCCAAATATTAAAGCATTTATATTTCAAGACTCCCGCCTTTTACACAAACAAGGACAACACATCCTTGTACTCACATACAGCATTATCCCAGCTTGGCTCTAATGATTCAGGAGTCATCTTAAATGTTGAAATACCGGCTCAATGTATTTTACAGTCATAACACTTCATATGATTTACTAGTAATATAAGAACAAGAGTGAACATAGAAAGATGAGGAACAAAATACAAATCTTCGGTGAATATGCTTCAATTATTTCATAGAATTTGCTTTAACTGATAATGTATCATACCTGAGACGATTCACGAACTAAAAAATCTTCTATAGCTTGCCTAAATTCTTCATCAACAAGGTAATGGCAGCTATACGTTGTCACGGGAAGATATCCGCGCTGAATCTTATGTTCACCCTGGGCACCTGCTTCTACTGTTTTAAATCTTATGGACTGATATAAAATCCCTCTTATGTGTTTTGTCTTGAGCTCTTTTGAAGAAATTATTTTGACAATAACCAATAGGTACATCGTGTGCTTGTGGATCTAGTTTCTGCTGCTGCAAATGCTACACTCGGTCTTGGAAGATATCCTCCATACACGAGAGAAGTAAAATTGTTGCGGTGTAATTCATATGTAACTTGGTCTATTTTTTAGAAATTTTTTAGCTCATTTGTTACAATTTTCAGATAGTAGCAATTGCAACTTCTGCCCTGTAGTCATTTAAAAATGAATCCAAAAAAAAAAAATGGTGGTTGCACTAGTTGATATGGAGCGTGCATTTGTTCCACCCCAACATTTTATTCCTTTAGTGCAAAGGCGGTATGTTCTATATGACACTTATTGCATCTTTATTTATGAATTTATAATTTATAATCTTAATGTCCTTAATGGGAGCATTAATGTGTTAATTCATACACAAGACTCTGAGGCTGAATTTGAAACTCATCAGAATCACTGCCATTGATTTGGTATTATGATATCTAGAAACGCTAGGGATTCTTGTGACTAGAATTACAATGGAAATAAATAAATATCTGAGATTCTAAAGATCTGAATGTCTGCAGTAGCTGTGGCCTGTCAGCTTACCTGATTGAATTTGTGGCATTTATTATTTGCTATCTCCTAGGTTAGTGCAAGTTGTTTTAAAACAGAGAGCAAAATAACATTATAAATCTTGTCTTGATAATTTAGCTTGCCACTTGCAAGCCTCTAAATAATTGTATCTAAATTAAGTCCCTAACTGCCAGTGTTCAGCAGCTTGGAGGATAGTGATTCTGAAAACTGGCGAATCAGACTTTTTACTTAAAGTTTTTTTCTCTTCAGTATAAGGATGGAGATTTTTTCCTCATAAACATAATAATGCGTATTGACATCCCTTTTATGTTCATAAAAGCTGTGTTGATTGAGCATTCAATATTCTTCACATTCTCTGCTATTAGGGAACTGAACCATGTTCCTTGATTGTTTCAAAGTGAAGGGAAGTAGTGCATACAGAGCAGAGTTAGTGGCTTGATTGCCTTTACTATTATCTATACCTTACAAATTTGTGACTATTTTAAATTCAATATCCTGTATTTCTCAAGGTTTTTTTATTACCCACTTTTAAGTTATCTAGAAATAAATTATCTGTAAATAGTTCAGTTGTCTTTTTTTAATCATTTTGACCAATTACTAGTTTGTCCATGCATTGAAGGTATTAGGGCATAAATTGATAAGTCCTTATCATCTATCTACCTTTTTGTGGGCCTAATGGACATGGTTAATGGTTAACTGAGATTTGAGTTCTATATCTACTCTGATGTCATGATAATAACATAATTTAGTATGTACATACATATTCTATAATCTTTAACTGTTTGACTGCAGCTGTATGTATATTAATTTAATATGCTTTAACACTTTCAACTAATTTTATTAGAATGGAAAGGAAACGCCGAGAAGAGGAACTAAAGAACCGATCATCCAAAAAGGCACCTGATGCAGAACAGTCAATTCTAAATAGGGTGTGGGATCATTTACTTTAAAAATTGCAGCCTTGAATTTGTTACATATAAGTGTTTAAATTCTGGCTTTATATATACAAGATGCATGTTCTGTTTCCTTTTCTAGGCAACTAGTCCTCAAACAGGACAACAAAGTGGAGGAAACTTAAAATCAATGACAGAGAAATCTGCCTCAGCAAGAGAAGGATACACAAGAGGGATCTGGCTTGAAGACTGCTGGACCCGATGGGGAGATAACAGCAGGTTTTTATTATTCATCCTAAAATTTGTATTCTAGGTCCAACATCAGTAAGGTCTCTCTATTCAGTTTGTTGCGCACCATCATTAAGAATTAACCTGGTGGCTTCCTTCTCTTCTTTTATTAATAACACTCCTTTCCCAAATCTAGAGCTTCAATATTCACACTCAAAACAGTTACCTCCATTTGCTCAGTGGTCATCCTTCTTATCAAATGCTACTTGCGAGTTGCGATCATTGGGTATTTCCAAATATTGTTTGACACATCTCTGTTCTTGCTGAATGCTGATTAATTAATCACTAAATTGATAATGACAGATAGTATGATTTGAAAGTCTGCATCATTGAAGAAGGAAAAATGTTGAGAGGATTCTTCTGTTTCACCTTACTTTGTAAATAAAGAATAGACACAAATAAGATTATCTTGTTATATTTTCCACTCAAGTCATGACAGAATACAATAATGTTGTTTGATCCATGTAGCTGTCCCTACCTAGTGGCTGTAGGTGGATATAAATATATGTTAAGCTTTTAATGTAATTTCCACAATAGTTATCCATTATTGTGTTGTATTAATATAATCTGAGCACCATGACAGTTTCTATACCTTCCCTTTC
Organism: Sesbania bispinosa; assembly: GCA_026901365.1. Taxonomy (NCBI): domain Eukaryota; kingdom Viridiplantae; phylum Streptophyta; class Magnoliopsida; order Fabales; family Fabaceae; genus Sesbania; species Sesbania bispinosa. The sequence goes on along the minus strand of QLOH01000516.1, from coordinate 417,008 downwards.
TTCATGGGCCTGCCTTTTGTTATATCCTCTCACCAATCCATTTTAAAGCGAGGAATCATATGTTTCATAGTTTACAAGTTTAGTATTTTGAATTAACTTCTGTAACCTCTCATTGCAGGTTATTTGTTGAAAAAAAGTGGAAAAGGTAGTGGGTGGAGTAGACGATGGTTTGTTTTAAATGAAAAGAGTGGCAAGGTTAGTAAATCATCTTATTTGATTGTCCAGTTCTGGTTAACATGATTCAAGACTGTTCTGGTTCAAGCACTTAACCACTCAGCATAGAGGCCTTGTAACTGCATGACAAGTGATTTATAAGGATAAGAACTTTGGTGAAATTGAAAGTGATATTTTGTGAATTCATTTGGGGTATAGATGATAGCTGGCTTTTTATGGATCATTTTAATTTTATCAACTGGCAAGGCTCTTAGTCTACTATTTACCTTGGTTCTTGACATTTCCAGTAATTGAGTTGGCTTGCATGTGTTTGAGGTTAGCCCAATGAACTGGAACATGAGCCCATTTATGTTAGGGAAACTTCTTTTTTAAGTATTAACATGGATAAGGCATGTTACCGTTATGATAAACTAAAAGTGCTAATTGAGTTGCTGTTGTCTCTTGTCCTCTGTTTAAAGAACCAATATGTACTTAGTCTCAAGTTGTGTAAGTCTTATTTGGAGGTCCTTGTGATTATGCTATGAAGCAGGAGCATGAATCATCTTTAATGAGGCTCAAAATTGCTGAAAGAACATTCTTTTATACATAACTTTCCAATATTGCCTGCACTGGTCCTGTATCTATATGTACATTAAGCTGTCAGTTAACTATTTCTGTTTCATGTTGTTATTGTTTATAATATCAGAACATGTAATAAGTGGACCGAACTATAATTTTTTTAAACGGTGACTTTGTATTTTGTTCTATAGCTTTTAGCTAGGTTTAGGGCTTTAGCTTTCATAGGTATCTATCTTTATCTATGCATTATGTGACCTATATTTGTTTTCTTCGCACTTTGTTACTACATTTGTATTTTTTTTTTCTAATCTGAACTTTGCTTATGGATTCTCAGAGGGTAGTTTATTTCTTGAGCTCTAGATTTCTGTTTAGGTCTGTCAAGGTCCAACTCTTGTGAAAACTTAAGCTGTTAGGTGAAGACTCCTTGGTATTATATCTCTAACATGCCCCTTTGGGCAAGAGCCTTTGTACTTTAAGCTTGAATAATGCACAAACCCACTCTACCTTGTGTTGATTATATGAGATTGGCAAGGGTTGAACTCTTGACCAAACTACTACTAGTCAGAGAGGCTCTAATATGGTAAAACCATTTTCAAGGACCAGCTCTTCTAAAAGCTTAATATGTTAGATGAAAGCTCATGATTAGTTTTATATATCTGATAGGGCCTTTAACTGTTTTTAAGGTAATTTTTTCATAAAAGGAAAATATCTAAAAGGACCAGAACCTTAAAATATTGTCCCTCACGGTTTTTCCTCTGTGCAAATATTTTACTAAATTTGTTGTGTGGATTGATTTGATGACACCAATAATTAAGCTCCAAGACTAGGTACCTTGACATTGAGTATATCACATACAATATACGCTATGGTTAACTCTTCCCAGACAATCTATGTGTCTGTTTGGCTCACAGTTGAGTAGAATTGGTTCTCTAGAATTAATGGTTGAAAATGAGTTATGCACGTTTTATGAAGCATGTTAGACGGAAGTGATTTTGGTTCTCTAGATTTCGCTTCAATCAGAGAACGGACGCACCTGTTCTTCACCGGCATGTTTCTCATCCGTCAGACATCGTCAGCCGTGTGCAGCCGTTGTGTCGGCCGCCGTTCCAACCGCTCTTGCCGCCGGCAGACTCGCCCCGTCATGTTCTCTCTAGATCTGGTCTAGTTTTGACGTTTTTGGGATTCGTACTTGTTGGTCCTCCCTGGTTGGCTTGTTTCTCTATCCTCTGATGGTTGTTTTCACTCTTCTGCCTGCTGCTGTTCCAAAGCCATGCCTTTTCAGCTATAGATGTATCTTCTGGCTACCTAGCCTCGTGGCTTTCCCAGTGTAATCTATCTAGGCCCGCGATTTATTATATTCAATTTTGTTAATATGAGTATATTTGTAACAAGCTTAAAGCTTAGTAAGCTTTACCTTGAGGGGGAGTGTTAGAATATTAGAATAATATATTCAATATCTCATAATATCTGTTAAGATTAGGTTTTATCCTATAATATCTCCTATGATTAGTTTCCATATTTCTAGATAATTATTATGATTTGTTTCCTAGTTACTAGTCTATATTGGTCTGTATAAATAAGTGTCGGTGTATAGTCTTTTGTGTCCATTATCAATCAATCTATTATCAATTATCTATTATCAGTTATTATACTCCTCTCTTCTTCCTTTTTATATCCAAAACCCTATAACTTCAACGGTTACCATTTATGTATAGTCCATTTGTCCATATATATAGATTGAACACAAGGTATGGAATGTGATCCTTGTATAGTTCAATCTTAGTTTCTTGATTTTCTGAGTAGACTTATAATAAAAAAATTAATATTTTATACTAATATTTGGGCATGGTCATGCACTTTGTATTCTCACTCAATCAAGGGGCCTAAGATAAAACTCTCATTATGTGGGAGGGATAAATCTCATCTAGTCACTCACATCCCTCCACATGATTTATGGTATACTTGGTAACCATCGGGTTAGGCATGACATTTGATGGCACCAAAACATACGACTTCTCATGTTGGGAACCGTAATGACATCAGGTCAAAGGACCACATACACCACTATCACTATGAAAATTGCTAATGACATACGTAATAATTCATGTAGCGTTCTCATGGTGGGTTATTCCAGTACAACATAAAAACTCTTTAATGTGTACTCATGTGAAAGATTTGATATCACATATCCATAACCAGTGAGACACAGTTATCAATCTATTCACATACTAGTATCTTTGTAATGTTGTCCTTATTCACAATAATACTTGCCTAGGGATGATTTGAGAATGACATTCTAAAGTAGACTATAGAATCTCATTATCAAGTCAAACTTGATAACTTACGGGGGTCAATATGACATAAAGTGTATGTTAAAGGGGTCAATATATCATTAATTTCTATGACATACACCAACAATGTTTTTTCATTCTTCTTCTTAGAAAATCCTCCTCCTCCGGCAAGAGAACTTTGGACATGCTTGAGAGAACGTTTTCTTTAATGAATCCTCCTTCTAAGTTCTGTAATTATAGGTCTATTGAATCAATGCTTAAGGTGAAATCCTTAAGGCGTTTTTAAATATGAGAAATTATGAGAGATATCATTTTTAATAAATAAAGAGATTCTAGTTATGGTATTGCAGTATAGGTTCTCTTTCAGTAGTGTAAATAAAAGTGATTATATTAATTTTGGTATTGTAGGAATTGAATGGATTTTTTTTTTTTTATTTTAGACTTTTGTATTCGAAAGTTAAATTGGATCTTGATAAATCCAAGTCAAGTTGGGTAGACCCATTTAAGGGGAAAATATTAAACCAAAAAAGGGGGTAAATATCTTCTGGTGCCTATTTTTTTTATTTACAATACTTGATTCTAATAACTTATTTAAAAGAAATTAAACTCTACCTCATAGACTAACTAGTTTATGAGATGAAATATTTAATACTTTATAGTTTTTGTTATATCTATTATGTATTTTAGATTTGTTTAATGTCTCATGATAAATAAAACAAAAATTAAAAATTATTTAAATCTAAACCACTTTAAATTAATTTACATCAAATTAAAGACATGTATTTTTTAGTTTAAAAAAAAAAAGAAAATAACTCTGATGAATTCGTAATCATTTGGTACTTTGATAGAATATCTATAATTTGAATTTGAGCGTCATAATTTTTGTTGGCTATATTGATTTTTTTCTTGTTTAACAGAATACTGGTAGTCTGGTATTTTAGAGCAACATTTTTTAAAATAACTAGTGAGCCATGATAGCAAATAATCCAAACGGACCTAATAGTTATGAAAAAGGAAATGAACTTAGTAAAATAAAAGCCCTGTAAGAGAGGGCCCATTACAAGCCTCTACTCTTCAAAGCCCAATTACACACCAAAATCATCCTTTTTTCCATCACTTGTTTCATCCATTTTTGCTCCCTTCCTTGCCTTTGCCTTTGCCTATTCCTCACCACACAAAACCAAAAAAAAAAAAAACACTCTCCGCAAAGCAAAACCTCTACATATATATAATATAATAATCCACTAACTATAAACCAAGTTTCAGTCACACACTCACAAAAAAACACACAAAAGAAACCACGAAACTGCAACAGCATGCAAATTTCAACTTCGCAGTGCATATTCCTCGTTATTCTCAAAAGAAATAAGAAGAGCTCCCCAAATCAAAACCGTCAGCTCCTGTCGCCACATTATCCGAAACCGTCGGCATTGTACTGAAAAGTGGGTTATGCACGTCCTCACCAGAGTCAACCCCCACACACGGGTAACCCGACCCATTCGACCCGATTTCAGAAGCCGGATCCGAAAACCCGACGCTGTCTCCGTAAAACCCATGACCCATATCATAGCCCATGGAACTTGTGATATCCGGTGGCAACGGTGGAAGCTGCGTTTCACCATCATCGAACACCTGATGAAAATGTGAACCCTCCATGCCACCTCTCCCGGATGAGGCTACTTCCACCGCCGCCGCCCAGGCGGTGGCAGTATGGGTCATTCCCGGGTAAACCGTGAAGTGAGGAGGAGTCGGGTCGGGTTGTTGGGTAAACGGATTCGGGTTGAAGAAGGAGAGCTCTTGAGAGTGATGGAGTTGGGTTTGTTCATCCGGGGAGAGGATGGTGGTGACGGAGGAGCCCGACGGGGTGTCCGCATAGACGAAGTTGGTCCGGGCACGTGACCCGCGCATAGAGCGGGCCGCCCCGTCGTATGCCAGGGCGGCCTCTTCTGCGGTGTCAAATGTGCCCAACCAATGTCTCTCCTTAGTTGAGGGGTCACGAATTTCCGCTGCATATCTTCCCCATGGCCTTCTTCTCACGCCAAGGTACCTCCCTCCCCATGCAGTTTCATGTTGTTGATGATGCTGCTCTTGTGTTGCGGTGGTTTGCTTCTTTTTGGCCTTGGAGGAGGATGATGGTGATGACGTGGAGGGATTCATGATCAAGTTGTATATATGAGTATAAGAACAAACACGAAATAGAAAGGAAGGAGTTTAATGTGTCTAAAACTTGTATTTCAATGGAAAGAGAACAATTGATTAGTGAGATAAGGTTAGAAGGTAGATAGTAGATAGAGAGGAAACAATGGATGAGAAGAATGAAGTTGGCATGCAGGTTTATAGTTTATAGAGACTTTCTCTCTCTCGATGTTTCTTTCTCTTGTGTTTTTAGTTTCGGTGTTTGTTTTGTTGTGGGGGGAATCACCATGTGAGTACATAGTTTAAATAAGAGAGACATGCCACTCCAAAACCCTCATTGTCGCCCTAACATTATCGTATTTTCCATCTATGCCCTCCCTTTTAGTGCCAACACGTGCCCTCTTTATTTTTTAGTTGAAAAAAATACTATCAACAACAAAGAGCCCGTTTCGTTTTAAAGTTAAGCGAAATTGATTCTATAAATCAATGATTAAGATGAGTGATGCACGTTTTATGAAACGCATTGACAGGAAGTGATTTAAAATCCATTATGCGAAATCATAATTTTACAGCACTGTTGAACGCCAAACCAAACGGGTTCTAGCACATCCTTATCAACACACTTCATGTTAATGGTTGGAAAGTGTGTCGGATAATGTGTTGCTAACACTCTTTTTTAGTTTCTATTCCTTTTATGAGTAATAATTTTTACACACTTATATTTTACACTTCCTTTTACATCTCATTATTATTTCAATCTCTTTTTTCTTTTCTCATCTAATCAATTATATCACATATTTCAGCCTTTTTCTTTTATATATATATATATATTTTTTTTTTTTTTCTACCATCTCTCTTTCTTGCACTTTTCATTAAAAAAATTGGGTTTTGAAAGTTTTATTTTCCTTATTTTATTTATTTTGTGTTGAAAGCTTTATCCATACATGTAAAAGCTCTTCTATTGGAGACTTTAGAAGTTATGTGCACAAATGAGCAATCTAATCTATCAAATAAGATTAAATAAAACAAATTAATATTATATATATGAAGTTAGTAACGAAAGGGTGCACAGAGCAACAGAATCCATCACTTAAGGGGGTCCAGCAAATACTACAAAATTGTGTTACAAATGAGTTTCAAATGATGGGAGGTGGACTTGGTCACGATGGGAGAAAACGCTAAGGATGTGGTGATTATATAATAAGTGGGTGATATAATTAGAAATCTAAATGGTCCATTATGAGCATGTTCTCATAGATACCCCATTTCATGATTATTCCCCAATCAAATTAGTTGTGCTTTGTTTTAATTAGCCAAAGTTCAGTTTTAATATTGTATCCGGTATTTGAATTAATTAATCCCCCTCATATAGTCCAAAGTTGTTGCATGTGACCTTTCTATCAAATCATGAGATTGTACATGAACAATATGAACTAATAATCTTGACAAAAAAAAAAAAAAACTAATAATCATGTAGACTCTCCACAATCCTTATTCAATCTAATGTGATTGATTATATACGTTTACAGATGTCGCTATCTAATTTTATTTGTAGGACTTCCTCATTACGGGGGAATGAAAAAAAGTCATATAAATGAATTACTCAATTGCACATTTCTAATGATCATGGCAGGTGGGAAGAGCTCCATGTCCTTTTTATGATTATTAGGTCCCATTATTCAGAGTGCACTGAAGGTAATTAGGTTTTTTTTAGAATAAACTACTTAAATTTATCATTAGTAATTATGTGGGGGTGCTATGATCAATATCGATCTATGCATTCTACATTTTCAGTTTTTTGTTTAATTTACAGCGCATTGAATGAAAGCCATTTTTTCGTTCAAGAAGAAGAAAACTTTTACTTTGTGAAATTACATAATTGATTACCTGAACATCAATTTATTCTACTTAATTTTTTCCTTATTACCTGTTTTTGTGGTAAACCTTTTAACATTTTTCCCTTTATTATGAGGTATATTTTTTTCTTTAAAAAATTGCGTATAAAGATCATATATATAAAATTTTACATTAATTTGAAATTAATTGATGTAATATTTAGTGTAACTTACACGGGTATAATTTGAACCCTCCTCTATATGAATATGTGTGTAGGGCTGCACATGAGTCCAGTCGACCGGACCAATCCAACCCAACCACTATTTGATAGGTTAATTGAGTTGTGTTATCGGGTCTATTTGGGTTGGATAAACATGAACCCGACCAGTTTGGATTGGGTAGCGGGTCTGGATAAGTACAACCCGATGTACCCAACCTAACCCGACTTCTCATATAAAAAACTATTATATTATTAATAGTTATCTATTTAAATTAAATCTAGTAACAGTAAAGTAAAATTCAATTAAAATTTGGTTACAGAAAGAACAATAGTTTGTTAATTTGTGAGATGGAGACTTTTATTGTTGTGAAATATCTTATTCAGGACATCTCTTTATTGTATTGTGCTAATTATTTGAATTAAATTGTGTGTGAAAATTGTATGTCATATTTTTTTCTAGTTTTGATTTATAAAATATTTTAATTAGTTATATGACTAAAGTGTCAAAAGCATGGAAATACAAGTTTATATAATTTACAAAATTCAAACGGTGATAAAAAATAACCAGTTTCTATAAATTTGATTTTTATTTTTTTGGATTTTTTAATTATCATGATTCAATCACCCAATCTGACCTTGATCGATTTTCCATCAGGGACGGATCTGCTTGGGGGGTTTTGGGAGCAATTGCCCCCACAAAATTTTTATTTTCTTCTTAGTATTACATGTATATGTATTCATTTCCCTCCTATAAATTTTTTTTTATATATGTATATATGAATATTGCCCCCACAAATTAAAATTTTTGGATCCGTCACTATTTGTCATAAAATAAAAATGGTAAAACTGACCCTATCCAATCCAAACATAATTAATCGGGTTGGGTTCAAAAGTAGTGCAAATTCAACCCGTGTGTGGCTTATACGTATGTGTTTCGGTTATAACGTGTTTGATTACTTTCTGTTTTAACTGACAGTTTTAATCCGATCACTGTGAACTTTTTACTCAAATAGTTATTAATGCTTGTTACTAGTTTATTATTATTTAATAAAAATAAAGTTTAATTAGTATACACTGATAATGTAAAAAAATTTAACATAATTATCTAATGATATATTATTATATCATTTAATATATATAATTAAATTTATTAAATAACGTGACAACAAGTGATAATGTAAAAAAGTTTAACATAGTTATCTAATGATATATTATTAATCATTTAATATATATAATTAAATTTATTAAATAACGTGATAAGACGTAATTGGATGATATAATATTTATAAAATCTTATATTGTGAGTATATATACCTGAAATGATCCATAAAAATATAGATCTCTTTGAATTCATTTACTTATATATGAAATATCACCATGAGCGCGTGAATTAGTAGTAGATGGTGAAATTTAGAAATGATTAAAGAGTGTTGCCTATAATTGGAATGGTATGCTGACGAGAAGGTGAATGGAATTCAAGAAGTTCATTTATATATACTATTCTCCAATTCTAACTTATATGACCTTTTTCATTTATATATAATAATAGGGTGTTTAAGGAATATCATTGCTCAGCCCATGTGCAACCAATTTGAGTCATAAACTCAATGATAAGTTCCACAGTCTTCCCTTCTTTTCATCAAACACCAAAGTTAACTTTTTAAGTGTTCATATTTTATTGGTAATATCTTCTTTGATAATTTTGTAAAGTTTGGAGCTAGCATGCACAACCTATTTAATTTATTCATTACGTTAACAAATAGAACGGAAACCAAATTAGGCGAAGTAATGTTGGGGAGCATGTGAGAAAGACACATAGGCATACCTTTTTTGAGGAAAACAATGACTAGGCATTTCTTAATTAGCGACATCTTATTGCAAAACCTGGTAGTGCAACTTTGACCAATTGTCCCGTCACTGACTTAATTATGAATTAATTAGAAAAATTTATGGAAAAATAGAGAAAAAAATAGGAGAGAAATTTAAAATTCATATTTTTAATTGTCATTTTTTTTGTATGATATTTAAATTATATATGTCAAAATTTATGAAGTATTAATTTGTTTTAAAATTTACTCTTAATCTTTAATAAATTAAACTTAATTATTCTACACTTTTTTAATAAAATATTTGGTAAATGTTTATAGCATTTTTTATAACATTTAAAATTATTTTTTTTCTTACACCCAATATTTACTTAAATTAAATTATTTTTCCATCTTTTTTTATTTATTAAAAACTCATAAATGTTTTGTACAACCTTAACGTTGTCATTGTCTCATGAAGTTACTATTAATATGAGATTAATTAATAGTAAAATCACTATAGAAAAAAAGATTAAATAATTGAAATTAAAACATAGCCTTAGACTATATCTGTCTACAAAATAAAACAATTAAAACTAAAAATAATGTAATTAAAATAATTAATCTTTAAATAAAAAATTATAAGAGTTTAAATTTAACTAAAAGAATCTAAAATTATAATTACCTAAAAATATTTTTTTCTATAAAATAAAAATAGAATTTTTATTAAAATATCACATAAGAATGTCTTTTTACATATTTTACTATTATAAACTACTTCAAATCCAATTTTACCTAAAACTTTTACTTTAAGGAGTTAGTTTATAAAATTTCAGCTTTTCAACTAATAGCTTTTAACTAAAATAAAAGTTAGTTTTTTTACTATTAGTAATTTTTCAGTTAAGTTATACTACATCCGGTCCTATATATAAGAAACATTGGACTAAAATCATCAAGACCAAGAAAATGCATTGAAATTTGTTAGTGGTAATTAATAGTGCCATGAATTTAAATTTTTTCTCAAAAATACGCTTAGTATTAAATGAATAAATGAGTGGGTACCTCTTTAACTACTTACAATAAATTAAGGGCATATAAAGTATATAGCAATTAATGCAACTAAAAATAATATTATGTTTCTTATGTATAGGACCAAAACAAAATTCATTTTTGTTTCTTATATATATAGGACCGGAGGTAGTATCAATTATATATAACCGATAAGTGTATTTAGCTAAACATTTAATTTAGTTATAGCTTATTTGACTAACTTATAAGTGTATTTGGTCAACCTAAGGTATTTAGTTAACAAGCTTAATTATCTCATTAATTTAGAAAATGATACTCATACAACTTCACAACATACAACTTTGAAAGAGAAGAGAGAAAAGAGGGGGAAAAAAGAGATAATTAAATGTGGGATATGATAGGTGATGTGATAGAGAGATATAGAGAAAAAAAAAATGTGTTGTATGAGTTGTTGTATGTTTTTGTTGTATGAATTTGTTATCTCTTAATTTATGGCTAAGTTGACAAAATTAACTAATAAATTAGCTGAAAGGTGAAAATCAATAGTTGAAAAAATTATTTTTAATTGAAAGCTAAAAACTGATAAGTTAACTTTATTGAATTACAAATGTTTGATAAAATTAGTTGTTAAAATAGCTTATAAATATAAAATGACATAAAAAAAAATATTTATAACATATTTTTCTATGAATTCTTATTTTATTTTATAGATAAATTATATTTTTTTATAATTATAACTTTAGATTTTTAAATTAATTTTAATTTTTTATAATTACTGTTAGAATATTAGAATAATATATTTAATATATTATAATATCTGTTAAGATTAGGCTTTATCCTATAATATATCTCCTAGGATTAGTTTCCATATTTATAGATAATTATTATATTTGTTTCCTAATTATTAGTCTATATTGGTCAATATAAATAAGCGTCAGTGTATAGTCTTTTGTAATCAATCTACCCATCATCAATCAATCTATTATCAGTTCTTCTCCACTTCTCTTACTTTTTATATCTAAAACCATATAACTTCAACATGGTATCAAAGTGGTACCGTCCACCATAACCTGTCCCAGCCCTATTCTGTTGCTGGGTTCCAAAGTTTGGAACTTTTATTTGTTTGTCTCTCTCACTCTATATTTATGTCTTCATATCTTCCTTGCCGTGTTTTTCCCACTGTTTTTCTCCTGCATGTTTTCCGTCATTCCGGCCACTCTTGCCACTGGCAGACTCGCCCCACCATGTTCTCTCCGGATCTGGTCTTGTTTCCACGTTTTTGGGATTCGTACTTGATGGTCCTCTCTATTTGGCCTGTCTCTCTCTCCTCTGATGGTTGTTTTCTCTCTCCTGCCTATTGTGATTCCAGACCCATGACTTTTCAAAACCTATAAATGTATCTTGTGGCTACCTAGAGCTACCTACCTAGCCCCGTGGCTTTCCCAGTGCAATCAATCTACCTGGCCCTGTAACTTTCCCAGTGCAATCTATCTGGCCCCGTGACTTTCCCAATGTACTCTACCTAGCCCCACAGCTTTCCCAGTGCAATCGATCTATCTAGGCCCGCGATTTATTATATTCGATTTTATTAATATGGTTGTATCGAGCTTAAAGCTTAGTAAGCTTTAGCTTGAGGGGGAGTGTTAGAATAGTAGAATAATATATTTAATATCTTGAGAATATTCGTTAAGATTACGTTTAATCCTATAATATCTCTTAGGGTTAGTTTCTATATTTCTAGATAATTATTATGATTTATTTCCTAATTACTAGTCTATATTGGTTAGTATAAATAAGCTAGCGTCAATGTATAGTCTTTTGTAATCAATCTACATATCATCAATCAATCTAATATCTGTTATCTATTATGAATTATTCTTCTCCTCTCTTCTTCCTTTTTATATCCAAAACCCTATAACCTTTGATACCATGTTGAAGTTATAGGGTTTTGGATATAAAAAGGAAGAAGAGAGGAGAAGAATATTTCATAATAAATAACTGATAATAGATTGATTGATGATGGGTAGATTGATTACAAAAGACTATACATTGACACTTATTTATACTGACCAATATAGACAAGTAATTAGGAAACAAGTCATAATAATTATCTAGAATATGAAAACTAATCCTAAAAGATATTATAGGATAAAACTTAATCTTAACAGATATTATAAGATATTAAATATATTATTCTAATATTCTAACAATTACATTATAAAATTGTGTAATTGTTTTTATAAGTTACTTGTAGCTTTTATTTTTTATTTTTATTCTTAATAATTTAATAAAAATTTCATTTATTCCTTTTTTCTTTAACAAAAAATAATGTTGAAATACTTTTTTTATAATTCAAAAGTAACAATATGAGTAAAAGAATAAATTAAATCATTTTTCTTTTTTTTTTTAGTTTATTTTTCATATTACACTATTTATTTAATTTTTTTATAAAATATTTAATCTTTAAAAAAATTATAAAGTTCAGAATTTTAAAAATATTTCTTAATGTGTATGAATGGATAAAAAATGACATATAAAAAGGAATTGAAAGAGTAAGTAAATAAGTTTTTATTTTATTAAATGTAAATGGGACTAATGGATATGGAAAAATTATTTCCATATTTCAAGTAGTCGAATGGTAGTTAATTAATTTGACATTAGTTAGAACAATTTTATTAAATGGTGTCTATATATGTGTGTGCTTCCCTTAATTTTTAATAAATCATTAATTAATAAGATGATAGTTAAAAATTATTATTAATATGTTCCATAAATATATTAATTAAGAAAATTGATTATATTGTTATTAATATTTATATATTATATATATGATTTTTATCTCTTGAATATAATAAATATATTTTATTAAATATTTTATCATCTTAATTTTCTTAATTAATATTTTAAAAATATTCATTAGCTAGCATTCTCTTTTCTTTCCAAAAACAAAATTAACAAAACTAAATATGATCAGAGACGTACTGTACAAGTAAATGGAATCAAATGTGACTAGCATATGGCTAAGAACTTGTGATTTGTCCAAGATATATAGATAGATAGGTCAAAGAATCTACAGAGACCTGAAGGGGAGACAAGGTGATAATTTAATCTTCTTTTTGCGCACCCATGTTGATGAAAAAGGATAAGTATAGTTACATTGGGATTTGAATTAATTGGGTCTGATTCTGTTCACTTGTGTGACTATGCGCACTTTGTTTTCTTCAATGGCTTGTAGTTTTGCAAGTCTTAAAGCATCTTAGTCACACATCCACAAAATAAGAAAGTCAGTCAATAACTTTTTTTAAAATTTAGTGTAAAAATACAGTATAACCTTCTAAATTAAGCTTCTAATGAAAGTTAACTGCTCATATTCGAATTTGGGACGATGTACTAAGAAATTAATAAATATTTTTATTAAAAATCATAATACCAATATTATTAATAGGTTTTTATTAATATTAATAACATCGAGTTCTATATTTCTTAATAAAATTTTTCACATTTAAACTAGTGCTCGTCTAATAATAAAATACAGGATTTAATTAATATACATTGTTAATGTAATGAAATGTTACACGGATATCCAATGGTGTGTCGTTACATCATTTAATGAATGTGATACATCATGTGTTATTAAATTCAATAAATGATGTGGCAGTATATCATTGAAAATCTGTGTAAAATTTTTTACATTGACAATATATATTAAATTCTAAAATATAACCTATGCAATTATTTGGGAAAAAATTTATTCAAAACTAGCGCATTTATTTAAAGATTTAGTTATAATATGAAAAGGAAAAAAACAATGATTAATACAAAGTTAATTAACACAACGATGATTTTTATACATTTGCATTCCCTCACAACTCCTTTTTTTACCTCTTTAATTTTCTTTTCTCATCTCTCTTTACACCCCTTTTTTACCCGGTTTTCTTTTCTTATCTCTCTTCTCACCAAGAAGCATACGCCTAATTCTAATTCTAAGAGATGCACATCATTCATGTTCCAATATTCTATCTTAATGCCTATTTGATGTCTCATTGAGAAAGTACCAAATCATAACCAAAAAATTATCTTTAATAGCTATATTTCAAACTATGTTTGATTTTGAGATTTTAAATAAAAATTAAACACATTATACATATGAAGAGGGAGTGAGAAAATTATATCAACATGAGTTATACCAATTCTAACACCATTATCAAATAACTTTCTAATTAATAATTATATTTTAAAATTCATCGTTAAATTAAAAGTTATTATCATATAGAGCTGGAAAAAATGAGCAAGCCTAACCGGGTCGGTCCACAAAATCCCGTAAAAATGTAGGACTCGCACACTTATTTTAGAAGCCCGAATAACTCCCTAGTTTTTTAGCCCAATCTAATAAAGTCCGCTACCCGCAAAAACCCGTAAAAAGGTCGGGTAGCCCTCACAAATCCAAAAAAAAGGGCTATCCGCAAAAAGCCTAAAAAAATGTAGGGGTTAGACACTTACTTTAAAAGATTGAATAATTTTCGAGCTTTTTAGCCCAACCCGATAAAGCATGCTACCCGCATCGGGTCGGGCATGGTAGCCCGAATTGCCAACTCTACTATTATATAGACCATATTTATAAAATTTCACATTGAAAATCATTCAAGAGGTATGTGTATGAAAAGGGTTCAATTTACACTAATATATTTAACATAAATTCGTACATCATTGATAACTTTAAATAGAATGTGATTTTTTTTATATATAACTATTGAAGGGTTCATTAGTTATATACTCGAATGAAAAGGGTTCATTACCTTGATTATTCGTGTCAAACCTTATAATTTTTTTAATACTAATAAGTTTATACTCAAATTATTCTTATAATCAAAAGTATATATATTATGTTATGAAGTGAATAATGTAATCACAAGAAAGGGGGTTAAATTGTGACCGGTTAAAACTTTAATAAATTATGTAGAGGTTTCTAAAATAGTTTATGCTCAAGAATTCCTTTTTGGCTATAGAAGCTTGTAACAATAGTTAGAAATTTCTTCACAGTATAAGTATTTAACTAATACAGAAATGAAATGATCTTCAAATTTGTTTAAGTAGAGATAATATAATTTGATGATATATGTTTTCAAATCATTTTCCTTTCTTCTTGAAAAGGTCTCTTTTGAAAAATATTAATATAGATTTAGAAAAAAAAATCACATAAATAGGTATATAGATAGATTCAAAAAACTTGTTTTATGCAGATTCAAAGAAGTGATTCTTCTTTAGAAGATATATTTATCTTTTGTAAAAGACTAAATATCCGTTTTAGAAATCTCTATATAAACTTAATCAGAATAATAATTATGATGTGTATATGATGCAACAGTAACAATCTAAAGAATAATGTGATAAGGAAAGAGAGATTTGCTTATAAGATTTATACTGGTTCACCCTTTAATCTCTAGGGTTATGTCCAGTTCTTACTTTCAGTAGGATTTCTACTATATCAAGCTTGATAATACATTTATTCTTTTGTCCCACAGCCTCCCCAGGCTCATGAGTGAAGTATTCTTCTACAGATTCTTCAGGCTTTACAACTCAATACAGAGACAAAGCCCATCAGGCTTCTAATAGTACTCTCAAGAAACACTAACATAGTCTGGTTAGTCTTGAGAGTTACAACAAGTGATAAGAATGAAAATTACAAGCAAAGGCTCAAGTGGTTTTTCTATATGAGAGCACAATCAAATATATTTGAGACTAATAACACACCTTTTGTAATTCAAGAAATTTACAGCACAAATTAAGCTACTACAAAAGAACTTATTCTCTATAAGGTAGAAATAGTAAATTTGATGCTCAGTGTGCTTCTAGAAATAGTATGCTAGGGTAAAAAAGAACTTATTCTCTAAAAGGTAGAAATAGTAAATTTGATGCTCAGCATGCTCAGTGTGCCTCTAGAAATAGTATGCTCAACTGCAGCCAAAGCAGCCATTGGAAGTGGTCCAAGGCTGGTCAACAATCATATGAGTTGTCCCTTTCAAAAAACAAATTTTCTCTCTTTAAGTTTAACCAAGCTTTTTTTGTTGAACCATCCTTCTAAAGGTTGCTTCTTAACTCTGACCAAATATCCTTCTTTCTAAAATGAAGCATGAGGAGTGTGGGATATTTTGTCATTGTTCTTTTTCTGTTTCAAGAATTGATATCTTCTGGAATCAATTATGTTTCTTCTTGAAGCTCATTCATTCTTCTGAAGCTTTCTAAAAGTATGTCAATCCTTCCTTTTGATTTAAATATGATGTGCAATATATATCTTCTCAGATTTTCTGTTTATGTTTCTTCTTGACACAATTTTAAGCTTCTCGCAGTGAAATACTTCTTTTGTAATGTTGACAGAACTGCTATTATACTTTTCTTGTCTTTATCACAGTCTTAGGTTACTTAGGAAGATAATCTTCTTATGTCTTTATAGAATGAATCTTATATATGTTCCTTCTAAAGTGATTCTTCTGGAGTGTTTATCTGTATTTACTGTTCGTATGTTCATTCTAAAGTTATTCTCCTGGTGTGTTATCTGTATTTACTATTCTTTCTAAGACATTCTCAAGTGCAGCCATTAGTAACATAATGATTCAGAATTACATTAAGCTTGTTTTGAGAGTTTGTCATCATGAAAACATCTCAAGAAGGTCTTGGACCTTACACGTTATTCTTAACATATCATAATGACGTATGAATAATGTTATATTTGTCATGAACCAATATCCCAAACACATGAATGATTTTATTCTATCACGCCCCTTCACGCAAGAGCCTATTGGGCTTAAAGCATGGACAATGCACAAGTCCACCTACCTTGTGCTTAAATTAAACTTTTTAACTTTTATTAGAATATTGGAGGAAGCAAGGATCGAACTCTAGACCAATTGGTCATAGAGGCTCTGATACCGTGTCATGAACCAACTATCCCAAAAGCTTAAATTGTTGGGTGAAGACACCTAAATGATTTCATTCTAACAATATCTATGTAAAATTTTATAGATATGATATATGATAGTAAATTTCAATCAAATAGTGAATTATAGAATATAATTATCTATTAAAAGTTATTCAATAATGTAAAAACCGGTGTAAGTCACACTAGTTTCAAACTTTTATATTTACAACATTTAATAATTTTTTGTAATGCAAAATTCATCAATTCAACTATTGGAATGAAATTTTTCACGAAATAGATCAAGTTTACCAAAATGTGCAAAAATAAAAAGATCAAATTTTCCAAATTTCATACAAATAAAAAATTAATTGACACTCCATTGCATATTTTATTTTAATGTGTATTATTCTATTTAGAATACAAGTAAATATCTGCCATTAGATAACATATTTACTGATGTTCAAATTATATAAAATTTTGTATGATCATGAAAATAATTAATATCATGTGATTTAATGGCTGGATTGACCGCTTACCAAAAAAAAAATGGATGGATTTACCAATTTTCCATTATACAATAAAATGTTGTAAGTCAACAAGTTTTGACACCTTGGTATCATTTGATCCTCTCTCTCTTGAATAACTTTTTAATAAATAATTTTATTTATTAATATATATTCCATTGGGATGAAATCCATTATCATATAGATCATATCTATAAAATTTCACATTCATCCAAAATCATTTAATATGTTATTAAGAAGTGTTAAGATTAATGTCATATATATTTGAAATATATGAAAATATGAACCATTTGATTATAAATTTATTAGTGTTAAAATTTTATGATATTTATTATAAATAATCAAGATGATAAATAATTATAATTCAATGATTGGATCAATAAAAGTGATATATATATTTTATCTAAAATTATCAATGGTAGTGTAAATTACAATAGTTAAGTTGAAACCTTCCATATTTCTATATATATATATATTTGTGTATTTGTGTGTGTGTATTCTTCTGTATCTATGATTAGGGATGAGAATAGGTGAAGTTGAGCTAGGCTTTCCAAGGCCTGAGTCTGGCTTGCACCTTAAATCTATGGCATGAGTCTGGTCTGTTTACCTGATATAGGCTTTATTTTATGGTCTGAGTCTGGCCTATTTAAAGCCTGACTTGCCCTGAAAGTCTGCTTAAAATTTGTTTTATAGTAAGGTACTTGAATATATCATAAACATGTATTTGAAATTATAAGCTCAATTTTTTTATGGAAGACAACATACTTATATATTTACACAAGTTAATAAGTATATAGTTATAAAGTAATATAGTACAAATCTTTATAATAACAATAACAATATGTAAAATATCAGTACTGCATTTATATTTAGTTAAATAGGTCGGCCTGATAAGCTCAAAAGACTTTTTTGATGGCCTCCGACCTGTTTTTCTATATAGACTTTTAAAAAAACCTTAGCCTGATCTATTTAATAAATTGATCTGATCTAGTCTAGACCTGATGTAGATCAAGTTGTAGTCCCTGACGAGTAACCTTACATATTCCCACCGCTATCTATTATGATGATTGTCAAGTGTGCTTTCATGAACCAAAAGTGAAAAGGCAAATATTTAGGATATCTATTATTCATCTAACATTATATATTTTTTTAATCTTTAAAGTGTGAATTCCGTACTAACATCTTTGTCTATATATAATAGCACATTATTGACCATCCCGTACTAAATATTCCTATCTACAATACCAATGATGCTGTTAAATTATTAAAATATAGCATGAGGGCAGTTCCTTTTAGTTTTTGTTTTTTTGTTGAAAGTAGAGAAATGGAGAGAAAAGAAATGAATAGAAGAGAAGTGAGAAGAAAAAAAATGAAGGTGAAATAGAGGTGAAATACAGAAGAAATAAGGGTTCTTTGGTGTGAGTAAAATGGGTGAGAAATAGAAGAGAAATGTAAAAGTAAATTGTTTGATGAGTGAAATAGGTGAGAAATAGAACCAAAATAATCGATTATTTTGAATAAATAATTGATTATTTTGACAACATAATCGATTATTTGTATCAAATCTCGCAAAATAATCGATTATTGTATCAAATCACACAAAATAGTCGATTATTCATACAAAATAATCGATTATTGCGTGACCACAACTCCATTTCTCTGCATTTCTCCACAACTTTAGAAAGAAATACAAAAGCCGTGGGACCCACTGAAAAAGTGTATTTCTCCTCATTTCCACTGTGCCACCAAACAGGGGAAGTAGGTCTATTTCCCTCCACTTCCACCCATCTCATTTCCCTTCCCCCTATTTCTACAACACCAAACAGGGGTTAATGATTTCGTATTTTTGTTTTCGAATTACTGGATTCAGAAGCTTATTAGTTATTAGTCACCATATCGTCTGCATTTTATTATGAATGTGAAGTAGTCGCAATCATAAAAAAGCAAATTAAAAAGATTTCGTAGTAGTAGCAGTCCTCATTATATTAATTATTTAAAAAGTATAACTCTCATTATATTAGTTTTAAGACTTTTTTCTTTTAAGAGTGATGGGCCAAAAAATCGAGCAAAACAAAAAATTACACCCCTCTTAAAAAGAGGGTATTTGAACAATAAAATATGTAAAGGATACTTGCAAAAGAGGGCAACGACTCAAATAACCTAAATTGAAAAGGTGAATCTAATTCTTGCTTGGTAAAACTATCAGCTACACTATTAGCCTCTTTTAGGTATAAGCCCATATTAAATCATTGAAACCCTTAGCAATATTAAGAATGAGTAAACTAGCAAATCAGTCACTGACTTTGCGGGGACCATGCAGTTTCATCACTGACTTTGCTAAAATAGCATTTTAGTCCGTACTTGTCAAAAACACATGCACTTTAATCCCTAAAGTGCATATTTTGTAATAAAGTGAAGGACTAAAGTGCATGTTTTTTTAGTGAAATAAGGACTAAAGTGCAGGTATTTTTAACAAAGTACGGACTAAAGTGCTATTTTAGCAAAGTCAGGGACGAAACTGCATGGTCCCCGCAGAGTCAGGAACTGATTTGCTAGTTTACTCTATTAAGAATCCTATCAACCAGAGGAAATGGGACTCAGATCCTCTCCCGTAAGGCATAACGGGAGAATCTCCTGTTTTGAAAATCTCAGTCGTAGATTAAATTTGTTGAACGATGAACGACTCAGATCATATTAAGTTAAAACAAACAGTATAACCACAACACTCCAAACCCAAGGGGCGCCTGCTCCAATTCGCCTTCTCCCTCTTCTTCTCCCTCCAGAGCATGTAGCAACAGCGGCCTGTATAGCGACGGCGGCAGAATAGCGCGATGCAATGGCGACAGCAAAGCGCGCTGCGACGGCGGCTGGGAAGAACGTAGTGGTGCGACTGCTCTCCTTCGATCTCCCTCTTTTCTATGCTCTTTCTCTCATGCGTTTTATGGTCTATATCTCTTTGTCTCTTTCAATTTTTCCTCTATTCTTTCTTGCTTCACTACTAGTTTATGGTTTACTGATTCAGTGTCCCTGTTCCAAAATACTAAACAAGTATAACTGTAGCAGCCATTGAAGCAGATACCCTGATGTTAGTGGTTCTTGAAAATGGTTTTAACCCAGAAACAAAATATGTTGCTTAAAGAACCTGTAAAATCTCTACAACTAAAAGCACGAAGTGAAGTATAATTAGTGGAAGGTTTTGCTGTGTTCTTTTAGAAAGTTGACACATCGGCTGGGACAAATCCAAGATACAAAGTGGTTGACAATGGGACACCTTTCCCTATTCTATTTTGTTTTATGTTTATTGTCATGGTAGTGATTGGCCATTTTTGCCACCATTATGTTTCAAACGAACCACCCCCCAACAAAAAAATTATCAAGATTAGTGAGTAAATTCTAAAGAGAATTGAAACTCTTCTATCTTTACAACACTTGCTTATGGTTTACTACTAGCTTATGGTTTGCTTGGTGCGCCTTCAATGGTCTCTTCCATTCGTCATACGTCAAACCTTTATGCCCTGTTCCATTTTGTGATGCCTTTGTTTCTTGGCTTTTGCTCACTGTCATGGGCTCGTGGCGGGAAGATGCTTTTAGAGATAAAAATCGACGAAAGCACTTAGTGAAACTAATTGTTTTATTTTATTGACTGTGAGCCGTTGATGAAAATATTTTTTCAATCTACAGTCCATGTTAAATAACTGGACACTCTCCAGTTTTGGGCTATGGGAGAGGATTCGGTTCTGAGGAAATGATAAGTGTGTCAGAGGGTATTATTTTTCCAGGAAACAAATATCTGAGAATTTGATTCAATAACAACTTTTCTAAATCCCCTCTGTTGAGCGATTGTCAAACTATGAAGAACACCCCACAACTCAGCATTAAGAACAGTTCAAGTTTCCAATCTTGCTTAGAACCCCACCATTTTAGATACATTCTTTCTTTCTATTTTTCAATTTGAAAGTCAGGTGTAAAATCGATAAAATGGGCTAGTGTAGTTGGTTCAGTTTGCAAAAGCGTTGAGCTCGGACCTTTATTTTAGAAGCCGAACAACTCCTTAACATTTTAGCACGACCTGTAAAGCTCGCTACCCATAAAACTCGTAAAAAGTCCGGGTAGCCCACAAAATTTGCAAAATGATTAGGCTACCTGCAAAAGGCTTGCAAAAATGTAGGATTCATGCCTTTATTTTAAAAACCTGAATAACTCCCTAACATTTTAGCTCAGTCTGTAAAAACCCGCTACCCACGTCTGGTTGGGTCGGGTAACCCAAATTGTCAGTTATTCTCATGTGTCACATTTTGTGTTGTTTTTACTATTTTCTTTAGAGTTTCTATTTCACACTCTCTCTTGCAAAAAATTTGAATATTCCCTTAAATCTTTCTCAATCGGTTAATGATCGAGGCCGTACCCAATCAAATAATATGAACTAAAGTGTAGTCAGGGTTAGATAACCCAAAGTCGTCTCTCAAGGAATTCAATAACAATTCAGAATATCAGATTTCAGATAGGATTTCAAACTGTAGAACTTCAGACGATGGCACTTAAGATGATACTTCAGACTGTGTACTTCAGACAGTGCTTCAGAAGATGAACTTCAGACAGATACTTCAGACGGTCCTTGTTTCAGATAATACTTCAGATCATGACTTCAGATCATGATTTCATATTGACGAACTTCAGACGATCTTTCATATACCAACTTCAGACTCAAGAACTAAGCGAACTTGCGAGACCAGACTAAGCGTACTGGTTATGAGATTTCTAATCATTTACCTCCTGAATTAAGAAAACAGTAGGTTGTTCAGAATTAAGCAAACCAAACCAGAATTCTTAGTGAAGAAGAGAATTGAATCATCAACAAGCGTTCAATTCCAATTCAAGATTCAAAACCAGAATTCTAAAGGAGAAGATGAAATTGAATCTACTGCAGAAATTGAAATACGAATTTGAATAGAAATAAACCTCAGAATCCAATGTAAAATCACTCAAGAATCAATCCTCAGAAGTTTAGCAATCCATAAGAGGAAGAACAGAAATGAAAGTTGCAGAAGAAGAAGAAGAACGAAACCAGAAAACCAGAGAGAATGAGAGAGAGCAAGCGTCTCTTTCTTCAATCCGTAAAAAAATGAAAATGGCCAAAAAGTGAAAAAGCTCCCTCCACAGAATTGTAACTGCCTCTACTTATACTATTCTCCTAAACCACAAGATTAATCTAATGGCAGAGGTAAACATGGGCCTAGACTAACATATTTCAGGCCCAAAATATTAAAACTACTCCAGCAACTACTTAAGAAACTTGTTGTTCCCGCTCAGCTTCAGACAGCTTCTGAACATCAACTTCAAAATAAAAACTGCACCTCGTCTCTCCGTGGAATATAGGCATATAGCATATCAAATTAAAGCCCTGGATCTTAGCTTTCCAATACCACTGGAATCACTCAAATCGGACATCTCCAGCTCCAGATATCATCCAAACAAGACAGGTAGGTCAGTAGGCTTAAAAATCCGAATTTAAACAACATTTCTAATTAAAGCCCAATTAAGTTCAATTTGGTAAATTCCAACTAAAACAATGGATTTAATAAAACTTAAAGTCCAAGAAAGCTAAGATTAATTATGCAAAGTGTGAATAACAATGTGTTCATCAAATTCCCCCACACTTGCCCTTTTGCACTCCGGGCAAAACACCACATGAAACCAAAGATTAATTAGTAGCAAGATGCAAATACAGATGACATAATTACCAAGAGATCCAAGGAATGCATAGGAGTAGGCAAAATACAACATCCAAGGAATCATGGAGTCAAGAAATACATGAATGGAACTCCCAATAATTTAGCAAATAAGAGGGTAGATCAAATCAAATGGGTGAATCAAGAATGATAGAATCCTCACAAGACAAACTCTCTAACTGTCAAGTGTTTAGGCTTGTGTATATACACTCAAAGCACTCATGTAAGCAAACACTACCATAGGCTTGGTAAGACTCTAATATCCACAACAATTGCAACACATGCAAGCAAAGATCAAGAGGACTTCTTAAAGGATGCAATGGGGTCAAGGTAAAGGTAGGGAAAATGAAGGATAAGAAGCTATAAACCAAAGAGGATAGAGGAGCAATGGGGAATAAATCCAAGAAGAAATGCAAGTAGCATACAACTCAAGATTACAATTGAACTCCTCTTTTCTACCTTTTTGACCCATAATTGTTTTTTTTTTCAAGCATACTTTATTTCTTTGCTTCTTTTCATACACTTTTCTTTTGAGCTTTTTTATTCTCTCTCTTTTTTTTTCTTTTCTTTCTTTCCTTTTCCATTTTTTTATTTTTGTAAATAGCCAAAGATCAACAATATGATATCCACATGAGGAGATAAGATATGAAAATGAAGTACACCCCCACACTTATTCAAGAACTTATTCCCAAAACAATTCCAAAGCTCCTTTATCCTCTAAGGCAAGGACAATCATGGTTTTTCACTTTCAAGGCTTGTAATGAGCTTTCAAAAACAAGAAATGGGATTCATAGGCTCAAAAGGGGCTAACAAGTGGAAAATCATCAAGGTAGACTAATATGGCTAGTAGCTCAATTATCAACAAAAATGCCTCAATCATCTCAATACATGCATGTGAACAAAGTTGCAAATCAAAGAGTCAAACCAAGTTCTAGAGTACAAGCAAACATGAGTGAAATCACACAAGAAAAAAAGAGAATGGCATAGAATGGTCCATCTATCAATAAGGCTCAAAATCTCACCAAGGACAACTTTATCACAAAAGATTCAACCCAATAATTATCAAAACCAACTTATTCACCAAATTACAAGGAATCCAATCAATAAAAGTCAAGAAATCAATTATCCAAGAATGATGAAAATGCAAACTACCAACACAAATCCAAAAAACCCAATGAAAAACATGCCAAATGTATTTTTCTACTGTCAAAAATATTTTTTGCTGTCAAAATAAATTTTGCTGTCAAAGAAATACTTACTGTCTGAAATTCTGTTGTAAACAGCAGCAGAAAAATGTGACAGCAACATATAGTAACAGTAAACAGCAATTTCAGACAGTAAACAGTAAAATTCAGAGCTACAGAATAGCTACGCAACAGCTAAAAGCTTCAGAGATAGAAAATTATATATATATATATATTTATAATCCCAGAAATTACTAACACAAATCAATTAAATCCTAACCACAAACTAATTCCTAAAATCATTTCTAAAGTCCTAAAACTACAATTCTCCTCCCCCACACTTAAATCACACATTGTCCTCAATGTAGAAATAATGAAATTGGAGAACAAGAGACATAGTATAATGAAAAAGTGGGGAAAGAGACTCCCTCATCAAGGTGGAAATATTTGCACTTGAGGGAACTGGGGGAGCTCCAAGCCAAGCTCCTCAACCGTCTCATCAACCAAAGTGGGGCTCTCATGAAATAGCTTGAGACGGTGGCCATTGACCTTGAAGGTCTTGTTGGTGGACTCACTTTTCAGCTCTACAACCCCATAAGGATAAACATGAGTAACAAGAAAAGGTCCAACCCAACGAGAATGAAGCTTACCAGGCATGAGCTTAAGTCTAGAATTCAACAACAAAACATTTTGGCCTACAACAAACTCTTTTCTAGCAATAGACTGATCATGAAATTTTTTAGTCTTCTCCTTGTAGAACTTAGAGTTCTCAAAGGCCTCCAGGCGAAACTCATCAAGCTCTTGCAACTGAAGTTTCCTTTGTTCTCCTGCCTGGTCACAATCTAAGTTGCAAGCTCTAACTGCCCAATATGCCCGATGTTCTATCTCCATAGGTAAGTGGCATGCCTTACCAAAAACAACTCTGAAGGGAGACATCCCAAGAGGTCCTTTGTAGGCAGTCTTATGAGCCCAAAGAGCATCATCAAGGCGGCGGCTCCAATCTTTCCTATTAGGCTGCACCATCTTCTCAAGAATCCTCTTGATCTCTCTATTGGAGATTTCAGCCTGTCCATTAGCTTGGGGGTGGTATGGTGTAAAAACTCTATGCACTACCCCATACTTCTTCAGCAAAGCCTCCATGGACCGGTTACAGAAATGGGTCCCCTGATCACTAACAATGGCTCGAGGCACTCCAAACTTGCAAAAGATATGAGACCTGACAAAATCCACAACAACTCGGTCATCATTAGTCCTTGTGGCTATAGCCTCCACCCACTTGGAAACATAGTCCACAACAAGCAATATATATACAAAACCAAAAGAAATAGGAAATGGGCCCATGAAATCAATACCCCATATACCAAAGATCTCACAGAACAGCATAGGCTGCTGGGGCATCTGCTGCCTGCTAGAAATGGCCGCTCCTGCTCTCTGACATTGCTCACATGTAGAGGAGACTCTTCAAGCGTCTCTAAAAATGGTAGGCCAATAAAATCCACAATCCAACACCTTCCGTCCTGTCCTCTGAGGTCCAAGGTGTCCCCCAACAGGTAAGGCATGACAGAACTGAAGTATAAACTGGATCTCATGATCTGGAATGCACCTACGAATCACCTGGTCACTGCAAAAATGCCACAAATAAGGGTCATCCCTTACATAATACTTGGCATCACTCTTAATTTTATCTCTCTGAGCTCTGGATGCCAAGGGTGGAAAAACAGATGCAACAAGATAATTAACAATATCAGCAAACCAAGGGGTACAGGGAAGGGAATGGGAATCATGTAAAACCAATAGCTACTCATCCGGGAAGTCATCCCGAATAGGAAATGCATCCTCTGCCCTCTCAATGCGGCTCAAATGGTCTGCTACTAAATTATGTGCACCACTCCTATCCTGGATATCCAAGTCAAACTCCTGGAGTAGTAGCATCCACCTAATCAACCTGGGTTTGGAATCTGTCTTTTTCAGAAGGATTTCAAAGCAGCATGATTAGTAAAAACAATTACCCTAGAGCCAAGCAAATAAGATCTGAACTTATCCAATGTAAATATGCTAACAGCTCTTTCTCAGTGGTAGTGTAATTTACCTGTGCTGCATCCAAAGTCCTAGATGCATAGTAAATCACATGAGACAGCTTACCAACCCTCTGAGCCAAAACAGCTCCCAAAGTGTAGTTTGATGCATCACACATCAACTCGAATGGAAGAGTCCAATCTGGTGGCTGAATAATGGGAGAGGTGGTGAGAGCTCTCTTGAGGCGATCAAATGCCTCTTTGCACTGCTCTCCAAAATCAAATGTCACATCCTTCTGAAGTAAGTTCGACAAGGGAAGGGCTATCCTGCTGAAGTCCTCAATAAACCTGCAATAGAAACATGCATGTCCAAGAAAAGATCGAACCTCTCGCACGCAAGAGGGGTAAGGCAAGTGTGAAATAACATCTAACTTCGCAGGATCTACCTCAATGCCCTCTCTAGAGATAATGTGGCCTAAGACTGTACCATGCTCTACCATAAAATGACACTTTTCATAATTCAGAACAAGGTTAGTCTCTATGCACCTATCAAGCACTCTAGTCAAGCTATCCAAACATGCATCAAAGGAGGAGCCATACACACTAAAATCATCCATGAAAACCTCTATGCAATGCTCAAGTAAATCAGCAAATATACTCATCATGCATCTCTGGAAAGTACTAGGAGCATTGCATAGACCAAAAGGCATCCTCCTATAAGCAAAGGTACCAAAAGGACAGGTAAATGTAGTCTTATACTGGTCCTTTGGTGCAATACAAATCTGAAAATAACCATAGAAACCATCTAAGAAACAGTAATGTGATTTACCTACCAAGCGCTCCAGCATCTGAACAATGAAGGGAAGTGGAAAGTGATCCTTCCTGGTCGCCTGGTTGAGCCTCATGTAGTCAATGCAGACTCTCCAGTTGTTCTGCACTCTAGTAGGAATCAACTCATCCTTCTCATTCTTTACAACAGCAATCCCAGATTGTTTTGGTACTACCTGTATCGGGCTCACCCAAGTGCTATCTGAAATGGGATATATGACACTAGCCTGTAGCATCTTGGTGACCTCCTTCTTGACCACATCAAGAATCTAGGGATTCAGCCTTCTCTGAGGCTGTCTCACAGGTTTAACCCCATCCTGCAACAAGATACGGTGCATACACATGGAGGGGCTAATACCTAGAATATCTGCCAAGGTCCAGCCAAGGGCTCTCCTGCGTTCTCTAATAACATGCAACAACCTCTGCTCCTGATCATATGAGAGAGCAGTAGAGATAATCACTGGAAGCTTCTGCTCATCCTCCAAATATACATACTTAAGGTGAGAGGGAAGTGGCTTCAGCTCCAATGATGGTGGCTGGATAATAGAAGGCAGCAATCTGGTACTGGTGGAAACCTCTGCAACCTGCAAATCAACCAAGTCAGATGTATCTGTAATTGTTGTAATCAAGCCTGTGCATTCGGACTCAATGTGCTCTGCTGGTGCATCAATACTAGAACCTGCTGAAATATCAACATCATCAGAACCTGGTGAAATATCAACACAATCTACATATTCAGTATTATCAGCAGATATGAACTCATCTATCTCAACACATGTACTACACTTAGAAGAATCAGAACATAAATCACAAGTGTAAACATCACTGAAATCAGACAAGTCAGGAAAATCCAACTCTCTTATAAACTCAGATAAACTATCATCTACAAGTTCAGCAAACATATCAATGTGGAAAAATGGTCCTCAATGGGATGCTTCATAGCATCTAAAATGTTAAACTGAACCACACTATCTCCAAACTCCATAGTAAGTGTGCCTGCATGAACATCAATCTTGGTCCTAGCTGTTTTCAGGAAGGGCCTGCCTAAGATGATGGGGGCTGCACCAGTGAGTGAATCTCCTCCCTCCATATCCAGTATGTAAAAATCAGCAGGGAAAATGAGCTCATTCACACGAACTAGTACATCCTCAATAAGACCTGTAGGGTGGGCAGTGCTCCTATTTTCCAACTGAATGACAACACTTGTAGCCTGCAAAGGACCAAGGAACAAAGAGGTGAAAACAGATAAAGGCATAAAATTAATAGATGCTCATAAGTCAAGCATAGCATTATCGAACTTGTTACTACCTATAACACAAGGAATAGAAAATGTCCCTGGATCTTTGCATTTTTCAGGGATAGGAATAACGGGTCTCTCAATAAGTGTAGAGACATTTCTTCCCATACTTATCCTCTCATTGCCCTTCAGCCGCCTCCTATGGGTGCACAAATCCTTCAGAAACTTGGCATATCTTGGAATTTGCTTTATAGCCTCAAGTAGAGGTATATTGACCTCCACTTTTCTGAAAGTTTCCAAGATTTCCTTGTCGGCCTCTTCCATTTTTTTACTCTTCTGCACAACTCTCTGAGGGAATGGAAGAGGAATAGAAGGTTGCACGGTGCTTGAAGAACTGGGGCTGCTCAAAGGAATAGGACAAGCTCTCTCATGCACAGGGTTGTCTGAAGCTATACCTGCTGAATCAGTACTTTCTGAAGCAGGACCTGCTGAAGCTGCATTGTCTGAAGCTGTAATAATCTCATTTTCTTGTTCAGACTGTTGCCTTTCAGACACTTCCAGACTCTTACCTGATCTCAAGGTGATTGCACTAACATTCTGCTGAGGGTTGATAACTGTTTGAGCAGGAAGCTTGTCCGAACCCTGGGACTGAAGCTTATTAATAATGGTAGCCATCTGAACAATCTGGTTTTCCAGGTTATGAATAGTTGCTTTGGTCCTTTGCTGGAAATTCAGATTGTTGACTGCCATTTGCCTCATTAATTTTTCCAAGGAAGGCTCACTCTTGGAAGGTGCAGAAGCTGGTGGTGGAGGTTGCTGCTGCAAGTGTGGAGGTTGGTAGGGTCTACTAGGACCAACAACATGTGACTGATAGGGTACATAAGACTTCTGTGGTGGCTGCTGCTGAGAAGAATTCCCCCATCTCAAATTTGGATGATTCCTCCAACCTGGACAATACCTGTTGGAAGAAAGATCCTAATTATACTGTTGCTGCTGATGGGGTCTGCCAGAACCATATATATTTGTTGCATAAGCCTAAGGAGGAACAGGAACAACATCATCTCCTTCAAACTCATGTAAGGTGGGGCAGGCATCAGTGGGATGATCAGCAGAAGTATAAATCCCACATAGCTTAGGAACCTTCTGAGACACTGCCATCTGCTTGACCAAGGAAGCCAAATCATCAAGCTTGCTTTCCAGCTTCCTATGATCAGCAGCATAAGTAGTCTCCATCTCATGAACTCCTCTGGTCAAGGCTACTGAATTGCTTCTGGTATTGAACTGTTGGTTATTAGAAGCCATATTTTCAGTCAATTGCCTTGCTGCGACTGGAGTTTTATCCACCAAAGCTCTTCCACTGGCTGCATCAATCATCTGCCTATCCATGTTTAAAAGGCCCTCATAGAAATACTGGATGAGAAGCTGCTCATGCATCTGATGATGTGGACAGCTAGCACAAAGCCTCTTAAATCTCTCCCAGTACTCATATAAACTTTCTCTATCCATTTTCCTTATACCACATATTTCTTTTCTGATTGATGTCACTCTGGATGCAGGGAAAAATTTCTCAAGAAACATCCTCTTCAAATTGTCCCAGCTAGTAATGGATCCAGGTGGAAGGTAGTACATCCAGTCTTTTGTTGTATCTTGCAGGGAGAATGGGATGCCTTCAGCTTAATGTGATCCTCAGGAACTCCAGGTGGTCTCATGGTGGTACAAACAATATGGAACTCCTTGAGGTGTTTATGTGGATCCTCACCTGCAAGACCATGAAACTTGGGCAACAAATGAATCAATCCAGACTTTAGCTCACAAGGTACATCTAAATCAGGATATTGAATGCATAAAGTCTGAATATTAACATCAGGTGCTGCAAGCTCTCTCAAGGTCCTCTCATCCATGATATCAGAATTAAAATCAGACTCAAGGAAAGAAGAAGAAGAAAATACAGAAACAGACTCACTATCACTAACAGAAACAACAAAATACACACTATCAGACAACTCACTATCACTAACAGAATTATGCATAAATGGATCTCTAGACTCTTTAACTAACCTATGGTATGTCCTATCAATTTCAGGGTCAAATGAATGTAGGATACCTCGGTTTGCTCTAGTCATACACCAAATGCACACAAAAATGCACAAAAAGAGGCATACAACAACATGTTCAACAACTTATGTAATTCAATCTGAATCAAACCAAATCAATTCTAACATCATCTAAACAATACCTAAACTTCATACAATGACTAAACACACTAAAACAATGACTCAAAACAACACAACTAAAAAGCAGAAACTGTTCGGCAAGAGGAAAGTTCAGACAGTAGAAATGGTAAATGAGCAAGGTTATGTGTATCACCAGAATCAGAATTATGGAAATTCACTATAAGCTGCACAGACCAAACGTTAGCTGAACAAAAACACAGTATTAAAATTGACTCTAACCTTACAAACACAAAACAGACACAAACTACACAAAACAGAACTGAAAAACTCATAAAAACAAAAGTCCAGTAAGTTCAACAAGTTCAAATAAAACTGAAAACTGTAAACTGAATTTGAATTGAATTCCCCGGCAACGGCGCCAAATTTGATCGAGGCCGTACCCAATCAAATAATATGATTAAAGTGTTGTGAGGGTTAGATAACCCAAAGTCGTCTCTCAAGGAATTCAATAACAATTCAGAATATCAGATTTTAGATGGGATTTCAAATTGCAGAACTTCAGACGATGGCACTTAAGATGATACTTCAGACTGTGTACTTCAGACAGTGCTTCAGAAGATGAACTTCAGACAGATACTTCAGACAGTCCTTGTTTCAGATAATACTTCAGATCATGATTTCAGATTGACGAACTTAAGACGATCTTTCATATACCAACTTCAAACTCAAATTTCAATGACTGCCTTAAGAGCACAAAATTGCAGAATGTAACAGAAACAAGGGGTTTTGTTGATTGTTCAAGAATATCAATTCGCAAATAAAATTACAAGTGTAAAACAATTTAAGAAAACGGATTGATTCTCTTGTTCATTCACAATTGGATCCTTCATTGGTTAAAAATACATCGAACTCAATTTCTAGAATAGATTCGAATTTACCGAACAAGCGTCAATTAATTCAACAATAATCTCACTCAAGAACTAAGCAAACTTGTGAGACCAGACTAAGCGTACTGGTTATGAGATTTCTAATCCTTTACCTCCTGAATTAAGCAAACAGTAGGTTGTTAAGAATTAAGCAAACCAAACCAGAATTCTTAGTGAAGAACATATTTGAATCATCAACAAGCGTTCAAATCCAATTCAAGATTCAAAACCAGAATTCTAAAGGAGAAGATGAAATTGAATCTACTGCTGAAATTGAAATACAAATTTGAATAGAAATAAACCTCAGAATCCAATGTAAAATCACTCAAGAATTAATCCTCAGAAGTTTAGAAATCCATAAGAGGAAGAACAGAAAATGAAAGTTGCAGAAGAAGAAGAAGAAGAACGAAACCAGAAAACCAGAGAGAATGATAGAGAGCAAGCGTCTCTTTCTTCAATCCGTAAAAAAATGAAAATGGCCAAAAAGTGAAAAAGCTCCCTCCACAGAATTGTAACTGCCTTTAATTATACTATTCTCCTAAACCAAAAGATTAATCTAATGGAAGAGGTAAACATGGGCCTAGACTAACAGATTTCAGGCCCAAAATACTAAAACTACTCCAGCAACTACTTAAGAAACTTGTTGTTCCCGCCCAGCTTCAGACAGCTTCTGAACGTCAACTTCAAACTGAAAACTGCACCTCGTCTCTCAGTGGAATATAGGCATATAGAATATCAAATTAAAGCCCCGGATCTTAGCTTTCCAATGGCACTGAAATCACTGAAATCGGACACCTACAGCTCCAGATATCATCCAAACAAGACAGGTAGGTCAGTAGGCTTAAAAATCCGAATTTAAACAACATTTCTAATTAAAGCCCAATTAAGTTCAATTTGGTAAATTCCAACTAAAACAGTGGATTTAATAAAAATTAGAGTCCAAGAAAGCTAAGATTATTTATGCATAGTGTGAATAAAAATGTGTTCATCGGTTAAAAAACCGAAATGATGACATTTATAATTCTTAACTTTAAACTTTTAATCTTGAATTTTTTTCGATTTAAATTTGAATTCTGCCATGAACCAACTATCCCAAAAGCTTAAGTTGATGGGTGAAGCCACATGAATGATTTTATTCTACACGTTCCCCTCATGCAAGAGTTCATTGGGATTGAAGCATAGACAATGCCCAGACCCACTTATATTGTGTAGAAATTAAATATTTTTTATTGGAGTAGTGGAGTAGTATATAAGGATCAAACTTTTTACCACATAGTCATAGAGGCTCTGATACCATGTCATGAACCAACTATCCGAAAAGCTTAAGTTGTTGGGTGAAGTCACATTGAATGGTTTTATTTTAACAAATTCTTATCATTATTATTTAATAATATATACTACCTCTGATCCCATTTATAAGAAAAATAGGACTAAATCATCAAGACCAAGGAAATGGCTTGAAACCAATTTTTTGTAAGTATTAATGTCATAATTTTAAACTTTATTCCAAAAATATTCTTAATACTAAATAATTAAAATAACGGTAAAATTACTCATAATTAAAGTCATCATTAAAGTAATAACCCATGATTCAATAGTGGGTCATTGAAAATAGCGTAGTACATTCACTATCATGAAAAATTGTGAGTAGTAGACAATAAATTAAGGGTATAAAAGAAACTTTATAATTAATACAACTCAAAATAGTATCTTGTTTCTTATATTTAGGACCAAGCAAAAATATCTTTTTATCTCTTATAAATAGGACCAGGGGTAATATTACTCAATTAATAATTATAGTAACAAATGATCAACTTTAAAAATTTAAATGATATAATATTTAATATATCAAAATTAGTATCTCAAAATTTAAACTATATAAAAGGATATAATAAATTTAAAATTATATAAAATATTATTGTTTAAATACATGGTTGAAATAATTGATTTTTTGCATGGTATTTATGATAAAATATTTATTATCCACATGAACAAACTATATATACCTAAGGAGAAAAATTTTCTACTTTTGTGGTTGTTATTAATGCAAACTTGTTGTTATACATTCATGTATTGTAAAATTCTTAAGCCACCTTGACGATATCAAGATCATCACTTAAAACATTTTTTAGTGTACCAAAAATCATTGCATGATGTTATGAAAACCTTTATATGTATAAGGGTTGGTTCAAGTGGTATATGCTCGATTCCCCTTAAGTAAGACTTTAGATTCGAGTCTTACGTACATAAAAAACCCTGTTGAGAGAGCTAACTCCACCATGATGTGGATGTTC
Organism: Sesbania bispinosa; assembly: GCA_026901365.1. Lineage (NCBI taxonomy): Eukaryota > Viridiplantae > Streptophyta > Magnoliopsida > Fabales > Fabaceae > Sesbania > Sesbania bispinosa. The sequence continues at coordinate 383,132 of QLOH01000516.1, read as the reverse complement.
TCGACTCGAACATAATTGTCTCTTATAAAAGAAACTTGTGGTTCACACAAAAACAAATATAAAGATGGAATTTAAAATATAAAAAAACGTTAGAGGGTCAACAAATTTTGATACATAAATTAAATATGAGCATTGCTATTCCATAGAAGAGATTTATATGAAAAATGATGTGAATGTTATGTGTCAATTTTACACAAATCATGTGATTGGTCATCATTTTAGAGTCATATATGTTAATGAGTGCATTAAGGATATTGTTAAAAAAATTCATATATAAAATATTTTTGTTGGAAATTACGATATTGATATTGTATGTGTAACATTAATGCTACACAATCTCGTAAAATTTTTTTAATCTTGGTTCCTTAACTAGCACCCTTACAATTTAAAACAATTGTTAGCATTTCCCATATATTAGTATAAAAATTAGAATGGATTACTTTAAAGCTGATACTAATATTCATTTTGGATTTCGTAAAGCTCTTTCATAGGAATCAATATTTCCCATTAAATACATAACATTATGTTGTATCTAAAATTAAAAAAGCAATTGATAGTAAATCCCTAGAAGTTATGGACAAACAGATAAAAGCATGGATGCAAGCTTGGGTTTTGGGCATGAAGACTAAGGACCATGTTTTTATGTCCTTGAAATTCATGGAGGGTTGAGTATCATGATGAGTTGACTTTTATTAAATCTCTCGTCTAAAGGGTTAAGGCCTGAAGACATTAATTTGATACTTTTTTTTTCTTATTTTTTATTTGCATTTTATTTTCTTGTAATTCCCTCACATGCATGTAGCGCTTATTTTAGGATCGATAGAATTAATTTTACTTGCATTTTTCTCCTTTATGTTTACGCCTCATTCACTCTATAAAAGGGAAGGCTCTCCATTCATGTAAGGCTAATCAACGTTTTGAATACACTTAGTTTATGCTATTTTTCCTCCTCATGGTATGCGTACAGAAGGGATGGTGATGTTTGCCCAAACCATTGAGAGACTTATCCAGCTCCAGGAGTTGGTGGCGTTTCTGCACTAGAACTTATCAGCTAGATGGGTTGCCTCTATTGTGGTGTTCTCAATCATCTCATTCATTTCCATCTTTTTTAATTTCTTCTTCATTTTATTCTCTTACGTATGAATTCATATCACCGCCTTGCTCGATTATGCGCTAATTTTTGCCTTGTCTGGTTCCAATTCTAGATCCATAATTGTGTTGCTATCAATTGGTCATCAGAGCTTTGTTGAATTGTGATCAATATTGGAGGCTATGGGCCTAATTATTGGCGCGATTTGGGGCCGCACATAGGTGCAGAGTTTTGTGCATTTTCTTACTTTTCCCCTGTATTCCATCTCAATATTTTTGTAACCTAATGGATTATGGATTGTTCTGAACCCAAGGTGTTCTTTTGCTGATCTTTCAGCAATTATTCTACCTGTTTGATTGTGGACCTATGCTTATATAGAGATTGTATGTGCACGCCAATTATACTCCTCTAGGTGTTTGTTTAATTGCTTCTTTCGTGTGTTCTCGCTTGTTCTTCACACTTTTCATTTGCCTCTTTTGTTTGTGATAATTATTGTTGAATTGTGGTAAGTGGAATCGGATGTTTGGCTTTTATTTTTCAAATACCGTTCACCTACATTTCTTCCAATTTACATTTCCTTGCTCGTCCCATTTAATTTCATTTCTTACTTTCTAGTCATTTAATTTTCAGTTCATCCCTTTCCAAACCTAATTTCCTTCTCATCCCCTTTCAATTCATTCATTTAATTTTTGTTCTTCCCCATCCTTTTAATTTCTTCTCATCCCCTTTACTTTATTCCATTTAATTTCAATCATTTTCTTCTTTCCTACTCTATTCATGCGCTATTTCTTTTACTTTGTATTGTTCCATTCTGCTCAATTTCTTTTTTGTTCGTAATTCCAATTGAAAATTTGAATTTAGCATTAGCAAATCCTTAAGAAATGTGTGGTTGATCGTTCAATTTTAGTCTGAGTTGTTCTTGAGGATCTTGAGAAAGTTCATAATGTTCATGGTGAAATTCAACTTGTAACTCAAGTTTGATCCGTAAAATTTAACGTAACGACATTGGTATGTTGTATGATCACTTGTTAACGATTGAATTTGAAGGATGATTCTATGCTTTTGGTAGATTTTATATTCAAGTTGCCATAAATTTTTACAAGCCAATTTAGATTTTGGGTCCAAGCTTTGTTTAGCTAAATTGTTCATCAAGATTAACACATTTTGATCCAATTTTTAGAGGAGATGCACACATCTTTTTTGCTTAGAATTTGAACTTAATTACAATTTTTGTAATTTGCAAGTTGGTGCAAAAGACAATATTGAAAAATTCTAAAAGAAATACAAATAGAGGAAAAGTCAAAAGAAAAGTCAAAAAGACAAAAGTCAAAAGAAGGTGCAAAAAGAAAATATGTGTGGTGAAAAAGAAATCCTATTCAATTAAAAAATATCGATTAAGAAAATTCCCAATTGTTTTCCATTTGAGATGTAATTTTCATTTGTTTATATTCCTCAATTTCAATTGTATTTGCAGTTTTTCTAACTTTGGCAACTTAGGTAATTTTACCACTTGTATCAAAGTTATCACATCCATTCTTTTTGCAATCATTCTATGTTTGTTTGTCTTGTTTGACATTCTTGTATTCCTTTGTTGTAGCGTTTGTTCAAACTACCTTTTATTGTTTGTTTTTCTCGATTCCTAGTTTTGTCTTCATAGTTTTCTCTCTTTGGCAATATTTCAATAGTGTACATGCATTCTTAGCTTTTGGCGCTTGGGTTGGGTCTCAATTTGGTTTTCTTAATCCTAATCAAACCTTAACCGAGTAGAAAAGGCTAGAGTGCACATTATAGAACAAGTCTAAAAAGAATGACATACACGAGTGTCCAACTTTTTGAGTGAAACACTTAGTAGAGTGAAAAGGTCCTTAAAATTTGAAAACTTAAAAAAAAATCAAATTAGGAGTAATGGAGGGAATAACTAGCAATCTCACTAGTATAATGAGAAAGGATCTAGATGAAGTTAGGAAAGAAATTAGAAGAGAAGTGAGAAGACACCATTCTCACGATAAGATTGTTGAATGATATAGAAAAGAAAGGAAAGGAAAATAGTATAAGAGAAAATACTATTGCAAAGATGGTTATAGGAGGAAAGATAAATTATGATAAGTAAAAAAGGAAAATATCATAAGGAGGGTTATGAAAAGGATGATAGGTGGAGAAGAATAGAAGTAGAGTTTTCTAAGAAGGTTGAAGACGAAATTTCAAGACACTTGATTAAGATAGAAAAGATAGAAAAATTAGAGAGAAAAAAAAGGAAGAACAATTAGAAAAAGAAAAGGGATATATATAAATAAAAAGGAAAGAGTTCAAAAGGAGAAAGAGTGTGAAAAAAAAAAAAGAAAAACAAGAGAAACAAAGAAAGTTCGGGAGAGCATCCTACCTTATTTTACAAACATTTAGATGCTAAACCTTTACTTAGAGATGTGAATAGGTTACTGGCAACTAAGCTTAATAGAGCAAAGAGGACAACTCAAGTTTCTGAAAGGGAGTTTCTTAAATTGACTTTCTTTATGCATTATTGTATGCCTCAAAGCGTTACAAGTATGAAAGAACCAATTGGTTTTATTAGTGCTTTGAAACCTATTGTATGTTTAGGCAAACCAAATAAGTTTAAGAATGGCATGAAACTTACTAGAGATGCATGTCTAATCAATTCATTTGGACAATTTGCATTGCATGCTTGGAATGATACCAAATCTGGATTGAATATGCATGGACCTCTAGTTTGTATATATAATGTGCATATGCATAATTATTTCCTTAACATATGATGATGCATATTACGCTCTTGAACTAGTATGAAAAAAGGATAAAAATTATGGTAAGGGCATCATATGTAATAATAATTGTATGACATTCAAATCACATTATGATATGCCTCATGCTATACTTACTCATAGTGATTTCTTAAATGTTTCACCTTGCATGCAAAACTATGATAAATTCGTTATGAGTAAGTGCATTTGTGTAGACATGTCTTCTGAAGTAACTTGTAAAAAAAAATTATGGCATGAATATATGCAATATGCTTATAATAATTATAAACAAAAATACATATATTATACCCTATGGGCATGGTAGACAATAAATGAGAAAAATTAAGACATATATGCCACATAGTTTTAAATGAGTATTTATTTAGGAACACAGTATGAAATATTTTGATGACTGTGAAGCTTTAAAATTTTCTTGGTACTTTTATGACAATCATTTCTTAAGCTTAAGAGGATGGTCTTTGACGCAGGGTCTAACACATTAGTCTCTAACAAATGCATGGACTTGAGGGCTCAACCTTCAAAGAGCCAAGGAAAGCTTGTTGAGGAAGGACATTTTGAACTCCTTGACTTTAAGCGAAGTCACTTCTTATTCCTTATGCAATTGCCATCCATTCCATTTTCCTACTTCTCATCTATTTACCTCTTCCTTTCTTGGTTGATTGTAGGCTCTAATCTTTCTGATTTGAGGTCAAATCCTTTTCCAGGGGGAGGGAGTGATAGCAAATACCTAGAAGTTATGGACAAACTGATAAGAGAATGGATGCAAGCTTGGGTTTTGGGCATGAAGACTAAGGACCATGTCCTTAAGTCCTTAAAACCCATGGAGGGTGACTTTCATGATGAGTTGACTTTCATTAAATCTCTCCTCTAAAGGGTCAAGGCCTCAAGACATTAATTTGATACTTCTTTTTATTTTATTTTGATTTGTATTTTATTTTCTTGTAATTCCCTCACATGTAGCGCATATTTTAAGGCTTTAGGAACCTTGGGGTTGAGAGTTTAACACCGACTTAGGATATAATTAATTTTACTTGCATTTTTCTCTTTTATATGGTTGCCTCCTTCACACTATAAAAGGGAAGACTCTTCATTCATGTAAGGCTAATCAATTTTTTATTACACTTAACTTATGTTAATTTTTCTCCTCAAGTGTGAGTAGTGAGAGGTTGATGGTGCTTACCCAAGCCATTGAAAGACTTATCCAACTTTAAAAGTCTGTGGCGTTTCTACACTAGAACTTATCCTCTAGAGAGATTTTCTCTATTGTGGCGTTCTCAATTAAGTCTGAATTCATATTATTGCCTTGCTTGAATGATGCGCTAATTTTTGCCTTATTTGATTCTAAATCTAAATCCATAATTATGTTGCTATCAATGTCAGTCTTGTTCTTATAGCTAAGAATTAAAGTTATAATCCAACATGATCTTGAATCCTTGTTCATGAGAGTGGGATAACGAGGTATATATGCATGTAAATATAAAATGATGTGTTCATTATATACTTCATTTCATGGATCAATGTTAAACAGATTAAAGTGGGGAATTGAGCCTAATATACCAAAAAAGCATCGACCAAAATTTCCAAACGCAAGTATCGAGGGAGTCTATTCTTCCGTATAAATTAAGTAAAACACAATATATGGACAAATCAATTCATTCGTTTTTGTCGTTAGTGGTTACATAAGAAGAGGGAATGCTCATGGTTTTGTTTTCTGGGAGACACACACCTCTTAGAACATGAACCTATGCTCATGGAGTTGCCTTTTCTTCATGTGCGGCTATAGTGGGTAGTGGGTACCATTTTATGGTTCTGTTTTTGTATGCAACAAAAAAGCCATTCGATTGAAACTTGAAATATATAAATTATTATTTTGCTTCTATCAAATCAGCAACAGTGAATTAAACTTGATTAGAGGGATATTTTTAAGTGTTAAAAGTTGAAACAGTTAATTAATTTGAATTTGCTCAACTTAAGTGATCGTCTCGAGGGAAGGGGCCCTCCTATATATATATAAATTAGTACAACAAACAAGTGACCAAACATGCCTCTCACTAGTCGCTATTAGTCCAGGTATATGTGAATCCTATGGGAGTAGTAGTATAAACCCTTTTTAATTAATTAATATCATTCTTTGTTGTTTTTGTTGAAAGGTCACGAACCCTTATGTCTAATGACATTGACCTCTGCTTGCAACTTGTGTATTTTACATCCAATAAAAGAATAGACGGTTTCTTTTAGTTAATATTTCAGAAATCTCGAATTTTATTTTTTTGGTTGAGTAACATTTTTAGGCTGTGGCAATGACTTCACAGTATAAATTATAGAAAAAAAAATACTAACAAGTGTCTTAAGGAGAAATAAAAAATAGAAAATTTTTATTGAGATGTGCAGTATATCTCAGATTAGAATAAATTTAGGGTGAGGGGATGGTGACCAAGTCCAAGGCAGGAATGAGGGGATGATGCCCCAGTTCAAGGAAGGGAATGTCTCCGAGCTCAAAAAGCACTTACAAATATACTTACATTTTACCTCATCTTAAAAGGAGGGGTGGGGGTTCGAACCTACGACACCCTGTTTTGCTCCACTACCAACCACTTGGGGTTTAGATGTGCAGTATGTCTAATGTTACAAATACAATCAATATTGTGATTTTCAACCAAAAACTTCTATTTATGGATCCTTAATCAATGCTCTTATGACACTCGTTAACCGGACCCTAAACTATAAATGATGGAAAAATTTTGGTTTCAAAAAATGCATTTTTAGAAGAATTACATCCGGTTCATCAAAAAAGACTAATGAGGATTCGATCATGCAACCTATTTATTTTATTTTCCCTTCACACTTGTTAATGCACAACACGTTACAATAAAAATTGTTGATCCTAATATATATTGTTTATGCTAGATTCTGTTGTTTAAAAGGTTGACTTAACTGTCAGTTTATGTTCTGAGTTGTCTGGCGAAGGTGAAGAAAATACAATCGAATAATAATATTAATTAAATTTATTTGAATTATTTAAAATATAGTCAAATGAGATGAAATTTAAAAGGATTTTATCTAATATTTCTTTTATCAATTTGAAAATATAAAATAAAATCAACAACAATATAATAATTGTATTTTATTTATCTCTGTTTTAATTAATTTCATGTCATTTCATTTTATTCTATCTAACCTTAAATATATAAATACAGCCCTGTGATGGAAATTGTATTTTGATGTGATTGAAAATGCATCTAACTAATTTGCATTGCAGGGTGAAATTTTGATGATATGTCAAATGATAATAAAGATAGAAAAAACAAATTTCAAGTCCCAAAATTTAAATGATATTGTTACTCAATAGGAATTACATCACATGCAAGGAATACTTAAGTATGCAACCATATAATTCAATGCAAGTCTTATATTTTTAAACAAAGTCCTCAAATGATTTTTAGCATGGCAATTTGCTTTTTTTTTTTTTTTGTTAAGATGAAAAGTTGCTTTTGAGCTAATTAAAAATGTTTTCAATTCCTAAAAGAGTTTGAGAAATGTGTATAGAAAGTATATAATTCACTTGAAATCAATTTTAAAAATGTTTTTTTAGTATAAATATGGATAATAGCTATATCAGATTATTGATGTTTTTCAAAATTACCTTGGTTTATTCGCATAATAATTGATTCCCTATGACAATCAATTATCTCATGTTAGTTAAATATGTTTTTGTACCTTAAAAATTTAAAATATGGCGAAATTTGGTTTTGGCCCTCATTATTTTTTCATTGGTTTTGGTCCTCTATTTTTTAAAATCAAATGATTTTAGTCCTTATTGTTAGCTATATTCTGTTAAGTGATGTACGTAACAATATTTCTTGTAGATTTTGCTATGGAATTTGTTTCGAATTTTCCTGCAAATTTCAAAATTCAAAGGATATTTTATTCAGATTCTAAAATTTACGAGAAATTTACTATAAATTTTTCTACAAAACAAAGAAATTTTATAGCAACATTTTTATGTAAAAAATTTGTGGTTTTTTGGAAGTTTACTACATATGACTTTTCTGGAGAAAAATTGCAAGAAATTTCCTGTGAATTTTTACCAGAAAAAGTTGTAGTGGAGCCGCGTAAGTGACTTAATGGAGTATAATTACACAAAGAGGACTAAAAACACATGATTTTAAAAAATGGAGGACCAAAACCAATGAAAAAATAAATCGGGGACCAAAACCAAATTTTAGTATATGACATGGACCAAAAACATGTTTTACCCTTTCAAATTTTTCTTATTTTTGTTTTAAATGCAAAAAGCAATTGTTTGAGTAAATAATCAATTGTTCTATTTATTAAAAAAAATCCAAGTTTTGAAAGGCACAAATCTATTATGTGGTTGGCATAATTGATCGTTAGTTTTTTGAATTGACTTTTCATCGAAATAATCGATTATTTTCACAAAAATGAAACCGTTATAACAACTATAATCGTATAAGGATTCTCTCCAGTTTCTACTGCCTCTCCAACCAAGTTTAGCTACGAAATAGATACGGCTTAGCAACGGATTTTAATTTCCTAGTTATTTCAGAGCTAAACTTGGCTGGAAAGGCTGAAAGACTTGAGAGGATCCGGATCCGCACATTTATTGCAAATCAATCAACCCAATCTTTTCCTTTATGTCCTTTACTGATATATAAAAACTATAAAGATTGTGCAAAACATATTTTAATCATTAAAAACGTGTTATATCATTCATTTCATCAAAAACCATTTCGAGCAAATATTGTTTCATAGTTTATTTATTGTTAAATATTATGTTTTTATTATGCTAAGAGAGTAGTTTTTTTTTTTTACTATGGTAGATTCATTAGACAAGTTTTCTCTTATTAGGAGATTACAATTGTTTGTGGTGATTTTTAGATAAATCAAGTTAAAGATTCCAATGAACAATCTGGGACTGAAATCAAGTCCTCTTGGTGGATTCTAAAATAACGTGATGCGATTAAGAAGTAAGAAGTAGAAAAAGTAAACAACTAGAAACAATGTAAATTGAAAAGAGTAAAATAAAATGCAAGAAAGTTTAAGAAAATGTATTGAAAAGGTTTGACGAATTCTCAGACTGACATACTTTTCGAGTATTCTCGAATGAGCAAGTAGTTGTGATAATGATAGACAATATGTTTTTTTCGAGTAAGTCTTAAGTATGTAGAATGGAGAAATATTCGTTCCTAGGACTTGCTATATTTTGCCTTATTTATAAACTTTTGACCCTAACGGTCAACTAATTTACAACAGACACGTGAGACAAAATCTTAACTGCCTAATATGTGGCCGAACAGGTGTCTTAATTTCATTAGATGTATTCCACGTGTCTATTCTTCTTTGTTGAATCTTGATTCGAATTTCTTCTTAAAATACTTGATCAATCTTCATTCGAAATCTTCATGACTTTTATCCTTGTCTTTACTCGAAATCTTCAGGAAATCTTGATGATCCTTTACTCGAAATCTTCAGGAAATCTTGATGAGCCTTGACTGGAAATCTTCAAAATACTTGGTTAAGTCTAATCTTCAATCTTTTGATTATGTCAAATTCGAAATCTTCAAGCAACTTGATTAAGCTTTTGATTCTAAATCTTCTAGCAGTATTATTAAGCTTTGGTTCAAAATTTTTAGCCAATATGTCTAAGTCTGGGTTCGAAATTCCTAAAGACTTTGGCTACATTCAATTCGAAATCTTTAGCAATTTTAACACCTTAGAAAATATTCTAAGTCTGAGAACTCCTTTTATGCTTAGTTAACACGGTAAAATCGAAATTTAGAAACGTTTATCATATTTCGTACGTTTCTCATATGCCACGTGCCAACTTGTGATTGGCTTTCTTGCTTCACACTTTTTATCAGAAACTGATTTATCAGTCAAAACTTACTGGTAATTTTTTATCAGTTTCACTGATTCCCATGTTTAAACATTTATGTTACTGCTCGTGAACTTTCTTTATAAATAGTTACCTTCTCCTTTCACTTTTATTCACCTCGGAAATAAATCTCCTTCTATATTACCTCTCTTCTTCTCTTCTTAGAAAGTAAAAACTGTTATTCCTTATTTTAATCTTTCGAGTATCTATACTCGAACTCTTCTTTCTTTCTATTTTTATTTCGAAATATAAAGAGGTTCCTGATATTGGTTATTACGTTCGACCTAAGTTTCGAGTGATTTCATTCGATCTAGGTCGACGTAATGGCCAATGTTAGGAATGTTTCTAAGTTTATGGCCTTTGGGTCGAATGTCATAGCCAAAAGTAGGCATTTAATTGGTATGTTTACCTAATAATGCCTTAGATTTCTCCTTCTCTGAGGAGGTGCCTATGTCTTTTGTGGCACTTCCATCTTCCTTCTTTTTATTTACTAATGCCCAAACCTTGGGAAGAAGGGAGTTGAGATGAAGAATCAACATATGGAGGATGACCTCTTTTGCGTAAGTTGTTAGGTGGAGATGTTTGTGTCTTCTTCAAATTTTCCTGGAAGATCTCCACTTAACTCTTATCTTCTTTTCGAATTGTACGGGATGTTTGTCTTTTTTCCTTTGACTTGATTAATTCCCCTACTCAAATGAGAAAAGAAGAATTATGTATGAGAAGGTTAGTGATAAAGAATGCTCACTCAGAAGCTTTATCCTCCAAAAGTTTTCTTCCTTTCCGAAGACCAAGAGGTTCGAAGAAAAGGAAATTTGATTACTCCAGAATTTCCAGAATTTCAATAGATGAAGGCTTTTGTTTCGAACTACTTTCCTTCTTGTAATTCATTACCATTTTACTTGTGATTTCTATGTAGTTCGAAATTTCTCTTGTAATCAGTAAATATTCTATTGTCATTTAAGAGTTCTATTGTAATTCGAAATTTCCCTTTGTAAGAGTTTGTATTGTAATTCAAAATTTCTCTTGTAATTTGCTATATGGAATGAAATCCAGTTTCGAATTACCTCTTCTTTTGTACAAGTTTCTATCCTTTATCCTTGTATCAATCATAATTCAAAATCTTTGTAGTTTTAATTACCAAAGCTTTATTCGAAATATCTGACCATAATCAAACAAGGATTTCAAAATATTTAATCAACAAAGGAAATAATTAATCTTCCGAGATATTCGAAAATATTCCTCAGATAATGATCATTGTGAATTTGAATTACTTGACTTAGAATGATTTCAAGTCAAAATTATCCTTTATGTTGCTAAGATTCATTCGAATTTTTCTGTTATAATGGGAATCTTTTGCAATCATAACTTAGTGAAATTTCCACTACTAACAACAATATATGGCTTTCTTTAGTTAGGAGATTATACTCGTAATATAGTAGACTTTCTCTAATTATTTTCATTGTATATATACTAATATTGTAATCATGCTTTGATCGTCAATCAATAATATTCGGAAAAATATTTCTCTCCTTCCTCGCTAAAAACCCTAAGCCGCCTTCATTCCGATGTTTTGCTTCTACTCCACCGCTCCTCACCTCCTCTCTTTCTATTTTTGTTCTCCCGGAATTCAAACCTCCCATTTCTTTTTTTTTCCTCAACTTCCCAACCCGAACCTGACCCGATACATACTCATTCGGTCCAGGTCGAGCCGGTTTTGAACCAATAAAAGACTCATGCCTGAATTGATCCAACCCAGTGCTTGTATTCGGTTCGAGTCCAAAAAATGGTCAAACCCGGCCCAAACTGACATGTGATCACCCGTACTAGATGATTAGAGAGTCACAAAAGAGGTGTTGGATTGTGACCCTTGAAAAATTTTGGTCCAACCTACAAGTATTTTGAGAAACTTATTTATCTTTGTTCAAGGAATATCTTGGCTATCATAAGTTAATGCCAACTAAGTTGATTGAAACTATCTTCTTAAAGGCAAGCAATATAACAGGGATTAATATTACTAAAGTTTATCCTTTCAAATAGTATATTTAATACAAATACAATTTAAATAAATTAAAAATAAGGATATATTGTTTCTACAGTTATACATAAGCAAAATGGTGAATCTTACACTTTAAGTATGCTTCTGAAAGGTAAATGAGTTTATATTTTAATAAAACTTTCCAGAATACTTATTTAACTAATAACTAATCAGATTATATAAGAAAAACTATTTAGAAGTAAGTTTATATCAATATGATATTTTTATCAAGTTGCAAATGAGAAATCTGATAAATTATGCTTCAGAAGTATCAAAGGCTTGAAACTTGATGAAACTTTTCAGATAAGATATTTAAAAAATAAACAATCAAAATATATAGTTAAATCAAATTAAAACGAAGTATGTAAAGATAAGGTAATTTGCATCCCAAGTTTCAATGTTGAACAAATAACATATTTCAAGAAATGTGTTTCTAAAACACCAAACAATTTCAAAATTTAATGAAACTTTCCAGATCAATATTTGAACTGAGATGGATATGATTTATGTGAAAATATAAGTCTAAAAACACGTTTCCACACATCTGGTTTTTTATGTCCAAGTCTATGAAACATATTTGAAAGAAAGTGCTTCTAAAGCACCAAACACTATCGGATTTTAATAAAACTTTCTAGTTCAGTATTTCAACTTATATGATGTGATGTATGTGGAAATATTAGTTTAAGAACAAGTTTATCAAAATATGGTTTACAACTTGCCAAATATTCAAGATATGAACAATAACTAGCAAATCAATCAATATAAATACAGAACAAATGTTGCATAGTGATTTTTATACTGGTTCACCCTCACAATTTTTGGGCTACGTCTAATACCTACCTCAATAGGATTTTCCACTAATCAAGCTTGATTTCAAGTTATTCTTTTCCCACAGCCTCTTCAAGCTTAACACCAATATTCATTCCCAAGCCTCTACAGGCTCTAACACCAATATTCTTTGCTCAGTCTCTGCAGGCTCTGCACAATCTCAACCAACATTAAGTGCATGTTTGGAAACATGTCCACAACCATAAAATCACGTCAATTTTGGCCTTTGATCCATAAGCTACAATAGGGAGAGTTAAGAAGGACGCACGTTTAAGAGTGAGTGAACATTGTTCCAAACACACTATAACTCTCTCTAGTTAGTTTGGGAGATCACAAATTTTTTTCAACAAGAGGTAGAGTTTTGACAAATGGCTCAAATAAACACTCAAGGAGTGTATTATTCTTTACAAGTATGAACTAAGACACACTATAAGATGTAAGAACAACAACTTTATATTTTGTAGTGGTCAGAAGGAAAACCTCATTTAAGAAGGTAGAAAATGTAGTTTTCAACACTATTGCTCTTTGGATTTCTTGTCCTTGATGTTGTTTAGCTAAATGGTTGTATTTATAGGAGATTTGGTCTTGAGTACTCATCCAAATATGGTCAAACTCTCTGCTGGATTTTTAAGAGATGTCATTATCATAGGACAAATTTTTCTCTCTCATTCTTTGACCATTCAATGCTTCTAGAGGTGCGTTTTCTCTCCAATGTATTTAGCTTCTAGAGAGTTTATTCTTCTTCTGAAACATGTAATAAACATCTAACAACTTGATTTTGATCAAGGACAAATTCTGGGAAAGATTTCATGAATTTTTAAGCAGACTGATGCTTCCGGATGTGTACAGAAATTATATTTTCTGCTTTTGAAGCTTTAAACATGCTTATAAGCTTCCAACATTCTATTTTTGCTTTGTTTGCATTAGCCAATAATTTTATTAGAAGTCTTCAAATTATTTCTTGCAGTATTCCACTTGCACTATATGAATTTCATGACTTGAGCCTCAAATTATGCTTTTGGAAACTTCTTAAGTGTCCTTCAACTTGAAATATTCAAGGATAATAGATGAATCGTCTTGACCATCTGGTGGTTTTGAAAGATCCTTTTAAAGCTTCACCTTTGCTTTTGAAACATAATAAAACTTAAGTTTAATGCTCATGAGATCTTAGATGAATTGTCTTGACCTTCTTGAGACTAAGAAGCTACTTCTTGAACTTGGCACAACACTTTATGACATGAAAGCTCTATGATCACATGTTTTGTTGTTAAATGATGCTTTTGATCTTTCCACCTCTCTTTTGTAACTTTTCTTGTACTCTTTCAAGCATTCTCAAATGCAAACATTAGTACCAAAGTATTTATAACACTTAGAATATTGTTATGAAAGTTTGTTTTAATTAAAACATTTACTTAAGAGGGTTCTTGGACCTTACACTAGACTCATCAACCTAACAGATCATCCATTAAAAAACTAAAAAGTTGACTAAATAAACAAAGAAATAAACACATAATATAGAAAAAAAAATAGAAAAATCTCCATGTATATCTTCTTCCCCGTGACAGGGGAGGGTTTTCTTAACCATATCTTCCGTCAACGAGTAGGGACACGACACAGATAAGGACTGGCACAGTGAGGTGACGACGTGCTTCTACAATTGGAATGAAATTGAGATCGTGCGATTATGGGCGTATCGCGTTAGGGACAGTGTGACCGTTGCATTATGTTTCCTCCGACAAACCTACACCGATGATTATGGAGACTTTGCAGCAAGGAGGAAAGGGCAAACTAGTAGAATAGGGAGAAGTGAAAACAAAAAAAGAGATAGAAAATGGTGGTGGAAGAAGAATAAAGGACAACAATGAACCAAGGGAACGTGAGAGAGCGGCGTTACCGCTAATGTTCAGAGGAAGGGAGGGAGCGACATAAGGGAGCTTGGTTACAACTCTAGGAATGAAATGGAAAAAATGGGATGGGGAGGCACTAGGTTTTGCAACTTTGGAAAAGAAATGAATGGTAACGATTAGAATTAATCACATGTTATTTTTAATTAGTAACAGCTAAGTTGTACAAACCCTAATTAGTTTCTAATTAGGATTATATTTAACAATCATAATCATTTGTATTTATTGTATACATATTATAAATACAGCCTTGTGTGGTCTGAGTTAGACATACAGAATTTTAAATTCAACATGGTATTAGAGTTGTACCATCCACCATGACCTATCTCATCACTTTTCTGCTGCTGAGTTCCAAGTGTGGAACTTTGTTAAGGTTCAAACCCTCTTTAGTCATTGACACTATTGTCTAGTTGCTAATAATGCCTTCAGTCGCTCTCCTTCGTCGTGTAGTATTTTCCAGCGAGTTTTCGACATTTTCCGAACATTTTCCTCCATCTTCAGTTGTTGATGTCGTCAACCGGCAACGACAACCATTCCAACTTGCGACCACACCATTGGAGTCTCCCCTCTCAGATGAATCCAATGCTAACAGAACCGCCTCGAACGACATTCTGATGCGCCCACACCTGCCATATCTTTGCCGGCGCGTTTTCCTACTGGTCGCGCGTGGCAGCGCGTCCAGCCACCTTTCCGGCTGATCTCACCGTCGTCAAACTCCTCTCGCCATCCTCTATCTCGATATAGACATCTTTTGTTCGGTTCATGTCCAATACTTGGGGTTCTTTCTATTTTAAATTCATTTTCTCTCTCCTTTTTGTTGTTACCCATGATTTTTCACAACCTAAAAATATATCTTGAGAGCTATCCAGAGAAACCTACCTGGCCCCATGGCTTTCCCAGTCCAATCTTCCTAGTCTCATGGTTCCTAGTGCCATCTACCTTGCCCCACGACTTCCCAATGCAATTTACCTGGTTCCTCGGTTTTCCCTGTGTACTTAATCTGGGCTCGCGATTTATTATCTTCCATTTTATTAATATGGGTATATTTGTAACAAGCTTAAATCTTAGTAAACTTTAACTTGAGGGGGAGTGTTAGAATTAATCACATGTTATTTACAATCCCTAATTAGTTGTTATTTAGGATTAGATTTAGCAATCATAATCATTTGTATTTATTACATACATATTATAAATACAGTCTTATGGTCTAAAATTAGACACACATAATTTCAAATTCATCAGTAACTATGCAGTGGGCCTCAAGAGTCAAGTCTCAATTTTTTTAGTAGGAAACTAGGAATAGAAGATTAGTGGGTCAGTCATGTCGATCACCGGTGGTTTGTTTTTCTTGTACCTCAACTCGACCATCTTTAATTGTGACAAGTCAAAATTATTACAAGTACAACCCAATAACACCCACCCGTGTAGAATTTTGAGAAGTAATACGGGTTCGGCCAGGTCTTTTTTTTTTCAAAGGTTCGTTTAGGTCTGAAAAATATGTCCTTCCCTCTACTCAGTTGACAAAAAAAAATAGTCAACTCCTAGTGGTGAGAAATTTTGGTAATTTGGTGAGAAATAATTTCCTTGTCTCTATTTAAAATAAATTAAAAAAAAAAAGAATAGCCAACTACAAAAGACTAGTGCTTTGACTGGTTAACGTTTCATAGGGTTAGAACTTACTTAAAATATACATGCTAGTGACATGGTCTACTTGTGAAAGAAAACAAGTTTTAAATGATATCTGTAGTTAAAAAATAACTTCACACGATCCCAGCCATAAAATGAGTTTAATTTTAATAAAAAAAAAGTTATGCCAGGTACGTCTCCAAGCCGAGAAACATGTCCTATATGAAACCAATTAGGTAATAGCATGAAATCACAACAGCATTTCGAAACACTTAAATGCAGTAAAAAATAGTTAATTATAACTTGTTTGACACAATATTATTTATTGCATGTGATTGATTAAAACACATTTAATATAGCAGTAACAAGTAGTGAATTACAACCTGTTTAACACAATTGTATTTATTGCATGTGATTGATTAAAACACATTAATAGTCATACATCGATTAGTATAATGTGAATATCATGGAAATAATTACTATATAGGAACACCTGTTTTATGCTTATTTTAACTCCGCACAGATTTAATTTAATGAAAGCATATTAGGAAAAATCGAGGGTGCTGTCTTTGGTCAACTGAAAAAAAAAAAAAAACAGTTCTGGGGGCTATGTAGGTCTGTACCCAACAACTTCCTAACAATAGTGAAAGTAGCTATAAGTCTAAAAGATTTAACTGTGTTTCTAAATATTTGAAGTACATGCCAAAAAGTAGTATATGTTACTACATCTAAAATTATTAATTTAATGCAAAATGCAGACTGTTTAATGGGAGAAATCACTATTTCATTATGGAGCTTTTACCACAGCTGGAAACCATGAAAAACTAGTTCTAAAACCACAACCAAGATCCTATTATTTAAAGGGCTTGGAACAAGATCCTAGTATTTAAAGGCCTTGGAGGGCTTGGAAGGATAACCAAAAGCACCTACACAGTCATCAAATATACAGACAACTCAAATTTAAAGCTAAAGCTAGCAAGTCTAAAATAAAACACAAAACAATAAGGGACCATATTTCTATTTCTATAAAAAGAAATCATTTTAGTGCATCAAATAATCAGTATATAGCATGCTAAATCACCACTCACCAAGACCACCTAAGCTAATGGCTTGGAATAATAAACAAAAGTAACTAAACAATCATCAAATACACAGACAGTTCAAATTTAAAGTTATAGCTTGCAAAGGTAAAACAGAATAAAAAAGCAAAAAATAAGATGCCTTATTAATACTTCTATAGAAGTAAATTATTTTAGTGCCTCAAACAATCACTATAATAACTTGAATTTATGACATACTAAATAACAATCCACCAAGACCACCTAAGCTCTTTGGAGGAAAATTGTAGCAACTTTTTCTGTAGTGATGTAAGGCATACCCCTCGTTTAAAACTGGCTACAACTTAAAGAAGGAAAGCGGCCAAGGAGCCCCTCATTGGATTGATTTGCGCCTACGCACTTAAAAGTGTACGCCACACAAAATATCCTCTCCCATGGAATACCATGTCACCCCTAACTAAGGAGGGAAGCACTTGGCCTTAGGCCCTAAAAAGAAAACTCAATAATTGCAAAAGTAAAAACAAAAATTTAAAATGAATAAAATCGAGCAAATGAATAAAATGCCTTTGAAAGCAGAAAACTAATATTCACAGAGTACATGTATGCTTAATAACAGAATCAATAGACACATATTACCTAGATAACAAATTGGACAATTCCTATAAAAAGAAGACAGCCAAATAATTACAGTTTCTGGCTCTGCCCACCCACATCATCGCTAAAATAGTCCAAATATTAATATATGACAGATAACTTCAGAGCATGTAACAAGACGACACATTTTGTGAAATGTAGAGTATCATAATTCTCATGTACATAAACAAGCACGTTATAGGAACAAACATGTGCAGATGCATTCTTAATGACATGTATTATAAAAAAAAATATCCAATAAAACCATATCCATTTTAGTAAAGGGATAAATTGAGAGCTATCATTATGTCTCGGGAATGTTGAGAGATAAAGTCTTACAATTTAACAAAATTAATATATTAATATATTATAACTAAAATTGATTCCATCTTAATCCTACAAACTGAAACTCTTCAACCATGAATAAGAAAAAATAAGAAAAAATTCACTGCACCATTTAGTCTCCTTTCTTCCTAAAGGAGGAGCCTTCAGTTAATCTAGCACGTCCCCCGGTTGGCTGACATAGAACAGTTTGACAATTGCCACATACGACAACTGTTTGGGAGTGACTAAAGACCGTAGTTCTGCAACCAAGTTATAAAAACACCATCAAATTCACTGTACTTAGCTTCTGAATATTATTTCAATAAAATTTAAAAAAAAAAAAAAATCCAAACTTACATGTTGAAGCAACCCTGACATTTTACATCCTGCAAGAATACGGTAAGTGGGAAGGAAAAATTAATTATTACACAACTAATAAAAAATTCATAAAAACTCCAAAATATTTTGAAAAAATAAACATTGCGCAATTGCAAAATCAGGGAATTGAAAAAAAATATATATATTCAGAATCAAAGAATAGTAATATACAAAAGAAGGACATATAATACCATGAAGAAAGAGTTTGGTGACTGAACAAGACGCTTGAGTTTGTGCTTTCTCTTCTCCAACTCAGCTGGGGGATTTAGCAAATCAATATCATTTCGAAGAACCTATTCACCCACAATGTGGAGAAACAATTGTCATTCACAAGTCCATATGAATACTCTCAGAAAACAATGAATGATATCACACTACTCTATCTTACAAAACAAATTTAAGAAATACAACACTTGTTTCTACAATGATCTCAAAGGAACCTAGGAAGCAGATTTTAAAAAACAAAACAACAAATGATTTTTTTTAACTTTTTCATCTCATTCAAACAAACAATGAAATAAGACAAGTACAACATTGGAAACACCACCAAATATTAGAGGCATAATCTCAGATCTGATACGAGAATTAAGACAGAGAAACGTTGCTTACCATCTTGGGCAGGTGACAAAACCTCTGAAAAAACCTTAACCCTAAGTTTTGCAGCTGCAGATAAGAAACGGCAACGCACAGTGGCGAGAGAGAAGAGGCAGAGTAATTTGCGTGAAAAGGGTTATAAGAGGGTTATCTAGGCCGGCCCAAATGGCTAATTTCTAATGCTCGGCCCATAAGATGTAGCATTATATATCTCAGCTCCGGACATAAGATTGTTGACTCTGATTGTATCAAGAGTGAAAATGAGAGTAAAAAAAAAACAGAGAGAGAGAAGAAAAGGAAGGGGAAAGTAGAAAAAAAAAAGGGAAAATAAATAAAAAGTAAGATAATTTTTGAGTTGTTTATTTTGATATAAAAAAAATAAAAAAGTGAGGGAAAAGACAATGAGTATATATACAATTATCCATTTACCCTCATACTTAAAAATTATTATTATTTTTATCATTATTTTTTATTTACTATTATTATTATTCTTTTTATTTTTATTATCATGACGGTGGTGGCAGCCGAAAAAGAAGACCATTGGGGCACAGCCGCACAGGGCAAAAGAAAGAAAATGCACAAGTTGGCAGTTTTCTCACCAAATGTGGCAACAAAAATTTTTGGTGAGCCCACAACAATAGTTTTTCTTTCCCTTAATTTTCTATTCTCAATCAAACAACTCTCCATTTCATTTTCCTTGTCATTTCCTGCCTCCCACTTCTTTTCCATGCATTTTCCCCTAAACAATCAAAACAAACATACTTGGAATCATGTTAAAATGACGTTTAGATTCACGCGTCAAGAAACACTATTAGCGTGCATTAATGGGTTAGTAAAAAGGTGTATTAGCAGTGGATCACTTTTTTTGCCTGCAATAACTGATGTGATAACCTGCAAAAGGATTAATGTTATATTAATATTAAATAATCAATTTTTAAAAAATTGCTATTGAGTCTTCACTCTTTAGCCACCCAGTTTTTTCCACCAAAAACCTTGCAATCCTAGGCCATAATGTTTGCGGCACCGTGAAATTTTATTCTCCAGTTACATATTTGAAAAATTCCCCCTGTCTAGGTTCTGAAATTGTTTAAGGAGAGGTTGCCACAATTACAAAAGAGTATTGTCTTTATTTTTTAATTCATATCTGCATCTTCTACATCACTGCCTTTCATTTGTTAATTGTTTAGTAAATGGTGCTGCTTATATTTTAGGGATGAGGTTCCACAATGCACTTTTCATTTGTTAATCCTTCAGCAGAAGCGCTTTTTATTTATTAGACTTTGTATCATGGAATGAGGTTCCACAGTGCATCTCTTTGGTTGTAACTAGAGATAATATCTGTGCAACGCACGGGTTTATTTATATTTTATAATTATAATATTTGATAAGATTAATTTTTAAATAAATGTGTTAAAATTATTATAGATTAAATATATTAAAAATATGTTAAGAAATAAAATATATTACATGCTAAAGATGATGAAATAGTGAAAGGTATTTCTTGGATAAAAGTTATTTTTTTACTGTGGAGGATAAATCATTGAAAAATGTATAAATATCATAATTGGTGGACATTTTTTTCATAATTAAAAATAATATATAAAAGTGTTGGATTTAAGTAACTAATTAATGTAAAATGATGTAAAATAATATATTTAGGTTTAGTGTTGGACATTTTTTCATAATTAAAAATAATATATAAAATAATATATTTATATAAATTTTATTATGTAAATTTTATTTTTATTTTCTATCTTAAAATATAATATTAGTTATTTACAACTTTAGGTTATTGATAAGATTTTTTTAAAAAAAAAATTGTCAGTGATAAAAAGTTTATTTAAAAATAAATTAATTATTGAAATAATTAAAAAAAATTAAAAAAATAGAATAATAATTAAAATAATTCATAAAATTCTTAAATTACGTATACTGTATATATAATTATGAGTATTTATTTTAATTTAGTATTAAATATTTGATTTTAAATATTTATTATATATACACTTATATATTTTTTAAAAAAAATTGTATTTAGGTAGGCTGATTAATTGTAAAAAAAAAAAGATATTGCCCCTCCTTGGCTTAGCTTTTCGACTTCGCCCCCGCTCACATCTATCACTTTTACTCTTTTTTATCTCTTCATATTCATCCAAGTGTAAGACAAGGGTATATGGGTGTGGGTATATTATCTTCTTTTTATGCACCTTGAAAACATTCGAATAGTAAGAAATTTAAAAAGTATAAAAAATGACCTAAAATTGAAAGAATTGAGGTTGAGTGATGTTTATATAGAGCATACCAATGTAGTTATATTTAAAACTTTTAAATTGTATAATAAACTATAAGATCAAGAAAATCATTTACCTTAAAATTAATATAATTATATTAATCATGAGTATTTGACATTTAGAATTTAATATTCGTCATAATATTTAATAATACTAATTATATAATATGAATTAATTGTAAAAGATGTTTAGTATTCCATAGGTTATATTTGATGAATACAACATTAATAGTAATGTTAAAGTTAATTTTATATTAATTGAAATACAAAATTTTAAATATATTAAAAATTAATTTTAGATAAATGATAAACAAAACTCACAAAATTACTTCAATACTAAAATCATGTTAAATTATTTATTTTATTTCTATAATACTTTCTAGATAATATTCAAACTCTATTTTTAAATTTACTTAATATCTATTTTCTAATTTATTTCAAATAATTCTTATAAGATTTAAATCATATCAAATTAGTTGAATTTATTGTTTTAGTATAATTATAAAACATTATATTTACGATTTTATATTAAAAATCATAAGAACTATTTAATATTTTTTAAAATTAAAATTTAATCATAAGTAGTTGTGACCTATAAATATTCTTATATTAAATTAAATTTGTAGTAAACTATAAGATCAAATAATTCATTTAACTTAAAATTAATATAGTTAATTATGAATATTTAACATTCAGAATTTAATATTTGTCATAATATTTAATATATTATATATAATAGTTATAATATTTTATAATATAAATTATATTATATAAATTAATTACAAGAGATGTTTAGTATTCCATATGTTATATTTCATGAATACAACATTAATAGTGATGTTCAAGTTAATTTTACAATATATATAGATATAGATAGATTGTACACACATATTAGTACAACAAGCATATCTCAGATAAATTAGAATTTTTACAAGTCTTAAGGGTTTGGTATCATTTAAATAGCCTAAGAGAGAGTTTATTTCAACAAAAATAAATAAGTAGACATAATTTTGAATTACTTATTCATTACTGAAGTATGAAAACTTATACCAACAAGTGATTAGTTCAAGTGTTACATATTTGATATCCCTAAAGCAGGGTCTCGGGCTCAAACAAGATTGTCTCTCATAAAGAATATCTATGGCTTAGACCAAAAATTATGAAAACTTATACTTTTTACGTTTCTTCTTTCCTCATTATATATAGTGGCAACACTAAATTCAATTCTTACATGATGTCAAGTAGAATGAAGGACCAACACTTATGCAATTTGTGGAAGCTGACAACATTATATTATATAATATTGATCCTTTTATTTGTACGTACCGGTCCAGTAATTATTTTCTATTGTGTTCCTAGAAACATTTTGTGGCTAATGCAAACTTATCATAAAAGTGCAACTTAAACTCTTCATTAGCAAATGGCCAAAGATGATGATATGTTTAAAGCATTATTACCTCTTTTCAAGGTACCTATTTTAGATGACTGCTTCTTATCATGTAGTATAAGTATTACATCTTTATTCTTTTATAACTTATAAAGTCCATTTCTTACAAATTTAAAAAAATGGTAGATTTCAAGCAAAGTATATGATTAAACTTCATCTTATTTCAAAATAATAAGGTGAAAATAACCTACATTAAAATTCATACTCTAATAACCATTATCTTTATAATAGACATGTTAATTAAGAAGTCAATACCTTGTGTGTTTCTCAATTTTTTTATAAGAATGCATTGCTACATTATTTACATTGATAAATCTATAACATGTAGATTAATAGATAAAAATCCAATTTTCCATCATTAATGCATATCAATCACACATACCATTTTATACATTATGGCTAATATACACTAGCAATAAAGAATGGTCCATAAATTTATCTATGCAATAGCACAGGTCACAAGCTAGTTAAAATTAGAAACAATAATATTTGACAAATCATTTAGAAAAAATAGGATTATATGTTACAACCATATTTTGATAAACCATATTTGATAATTAATATTATCATAGTACAAAACATATTGTATGTTAAAATAAAATAAAGACTCGCATCCTCAATCATAGTCAAACTAATTTTCTTCTAATTTAATATTTTAAAGTTGTTGAGTTTAAAAATTGTCTTTATTTATTTATATATATATATATATTTCACCACATTAAAAGTAATTTAGAATGCATATTCCTTTAATTAAAGAGTGGATATTTCTATTATACTAATGAATAATATGGATCATAAAGTGATGGTTTTTCAATGCTTGGCATTATTAATCATATTTTGAACAAAGCTATTACAAAGCTATATGATAGCTTTCGAGTATAGTCGACCATACCATAAAGCAAGTAAAGCACTAAGTGCTTATGAAACGCAGCATTTCACTTAAAAACAAAAAAAGAGATAAGGGATTGTATAAAGGGGAAGCTTCTCGACCATGAGAAGGGACCCTTCACCCCCCCTAATTCGCATACCATAACCCCCCACCCCACCCCATTGTTCTTTTTTCCTTCCTCCCAATCCCTGTGAGCTTCATTTCCACTCAAATCCCTTATATCTATTGAAATGTGGTGAAAATCAAAATTCCTACTCATTCCCCTTTTCTTTCTAGAACTAAGTTTGGTAAGTTTTGGTGGGGATAGTGTTTTGAGGAAGGAGGAGAGTGTCCACACCGCAAGGGTTGCTCATTTCAACTCTCTTAGGTATACTCACATCTCGTAGCTTAAAGAATAGGCTATTGGCATGTGTTAGCTTTAGGTATAATTATTTTTAGAGTTTTGGACACTAGTATAGGGATTTTATGGTTATTCATAATGAGTAAAGTTTCGAATAAACTTCTAAATGTTGAAAATAATTGTTGGTGCTCAGATATGTTGACTTCTACCTCGCACAATCCTCTTAGAGTTGTTTGGAAGCAGTTTGGCTGACTCTCTGTAATGTGAGTGGTTTAACGGTCAACGTGACCCATTTTAAATATTTTTAGAAGTACTATTTTAAATTATCATGCTATATTTTAATGTCGGTTATTTAAATAAAAATATGTGAAACATGCTCTTTATAGTGATTTCATTTCAAATGTTGATAAATTATAAATTTTACATTGATTATATTTGATGAAAATGGAGATTTAATTTTGGAATGGACTTAGAGAAAATAGAATAAAATTGATATTTATATTATTGGGATCTTTGTTAGAACCTCGTATGTCGTTAGCGGATGATAACGACCTAGGTGCTCCTAGTTGTATGATTCCGGGAGGAGAGGGCTATCCATTAGATGGAGCCGCCACTGTGTGGAAAGGGCTATCAACGAGATGGAGCTCCCCCGATGATATGATATGATATGGCACTAAGACATGATATGATTCCTAGAGGAGAAAGCTATCTGTCAGATGGAGTCGCCGACAGACCACTCTTGGAGGAGAAGGCTATCAGCGAGATGTAGTTTCCCCTGGTGATATTGAGATATGGACATGGTTCTAGAGAGGAGAGGACTATCTGTAAGATGGAGCCGCCCCAGGGGAAAGTCCACCCTTCAAAGGAGAGGGCTTAGATAGAGAAAAAATGCATAAATAGAGAAGGTGAAATCCCCGCGGGTTTCCCGAACCCGACGGGGACCCGTGGGATAGGGTTAGGTTTCATAATTTCATACCCGCTCTCTTTAAATCAAACCCAAACTTGACCCGACTTTTATGAGGGTGAGGGCTGCCTAATGCTAAGGGTATTAGTCTGTGCACCGGTCACGACCTTGGATTTGGGTCGTGACAGCTTAGGCCCCCAAAATAATTTTAGGTGTTTTAGGCCCTAAAAATATTTTTGATTGTTAATATTTTTCTAAAAATATCATGAAGGAAATTAAAATTAGGAGTAAAGACATTTTTATAAAAAATTAGGCCCCTCATCTTACAACTCTCCTAATCAGTAACTATCTTATTATTTTATTAATTGATTTTTTAAAATCTTGTTAAATCATAATTAAAATCCATATATTTCATTTATTAATTTTACAAATATTAAAATATATTGAAGTTTCCATTGTATTGATTATTATAAACATTAATTAATTACCTATTATTAAAATATCAAGAAAAATCAATAATGTCTCAACAAAGATTAAGTAAATTAATTACAATAATTTAATAAGAATTTTGTATTTTAAAAAATTTGAATTTTTTTAATAAAATTATAATAATTTAAATTAATTATTTAATTAGATTATAAAGACTTTTTGACTCGTTTTAGGTCTAAATACAAATTAGATCAGCCATACTTTTGAAAAGAGGTTTTAAATCTCTTAAAATACATCTATTGTTCAATCTATTATTAGAGTAAACTCTCAAAATTGTCCCTGAAAGATTGGTCATTGGTCAATTTGGTCCCTGAAGGAATGAAAATTGTAAAAAAGTCCTTGACAAATGCTAACATCAAGCAAATTGGTCCTTCTGTTAACCCAGGTCTGTTAAAGTTAACAGAGTTGCTGATGTGGCATAAAAGACTGAAAATCTTTATATTGGTCCCTGCATAGTCAGACAAAAAGATTGGAAACCCATCAAATTGATCCCCCTAACACTGAAACGTCACAAACAATTTTCCTCCATCTCCTTTCACCTTGCAAAGGAAGTAACCGTGTGTGAGTGAGATAGGGAAATTTTCTTCTGCAATCAAACAGTTTACGTTGAAGAAAAACTAGGGTTTGAGTTAGAGAAGGAGAAACCCAGCGTTTGCTGTGTGAAGCAACGGTGAAGTAGGCGCAAGCAAGAAATCACCATTGGAGGTACGAGGACTAGGTTTACTCTGTTTTCTATTACAGTTTTTTACTTCCGGTTTTGTTGCAATGGTGAATCTGAGATGTTTTTGTACTAGAAATTTATGGTTTATGGTATTGTTCTATTTTTTACATTATGATTGGTTTAGGGAAAAATCTTTTAATGTGGGTGTAGTTTAAGGGATTTCTATAATTGTTTGCTTGATTAGTGAAGTCTTGATTTTATAAATGGAATGTATTTAGGTATTTGTGTATGGATGGTAGTAAAATGTTTTGGAAGCATTGTGTGGTCCCTTGATTGACTGTAAAATTTTTAACAATGTGCATCTGTTGTTGTGGTCCCATGGTGGTTTTGTAGTATGAAAAACAAATCAAATGTACTGTATGATTGTTAAATTTGCATGAAATGTCACATGTCACACACAGATGCAACACTATCTCTGCCTAAGAATAATATTGTTGATTGTTACAGTTGGAACCAAACATAATTACTTTGATTCTTCATCATAGAGGATCCTTTGTGCGAGAAAATGGAGAGTTGAAATATGTAGGGGGAGAATTATGTGTGTGGGAAGGCTTGGATGTGGACACAGTGAATTTATTCACTGTGGAGACAATGTATAAAGAGCATTACTACCGTAGGTTTGAGAAGATTTATTGGCTGAAACCTGGGAGGGATTTAGACCTTGGGTTGAGAGAATTGGAGAAGGATGCTCATGTTGTGGAGATGTGTAATGCAGGGAGGGAAAACAATGGGGAGATTGAATTTTTTTCCTACATCCTGTAGACCTCCCTTGTATAATAGTGGATGAGAACTCAGACAGTGGAGAACAGTCACAAAAACCAGTTGATGTTCCTGATCACACACCCATGGCCTCACCTGAATCAGCTGTGTCAACACTTGTGCCTGCACCCATGCCTTCATCTGAGATGCCATATGTGCCTGCACCCATGGAATCACCTTTGCCTACACCCATAGTATCACCTTTCCCATCACCCATTGCCTCACCTATTCCTACACATGTGCCTTCACCCGTGCCTTCACCTGTGCCTCACCTGAGCACACACCCATGCCTTCACCTAAATCAGATTTTAGTGATGACTATGAAAGTGCTGAGGACAGTGTTTATAGACCCTCCCTGCATGTAAGTGATGCAGATGAAATGGATGATCAACTCCCAGTTACTAGGAAAAGGGGAGCATCAAGTACTGAAAAGGGGAAGGGAGTATCAGTTTCTGGTAGGAGGAAGAAAGGGAAAAATGTTTGTGGGAGTGGAAGTGGGGGAACCTCAGACAGAGCTGAAATTCATCACAATGAAGGAGATGACATATCTGAAGAAGATGAGTTAGTTGTTGGTGGCACTGTTGGGCACAAGCAGACTTACACCCAGGGAATGCCAAGTGAACCTCAGGGTGGTCCTCAACTTCATGAGTTGACTAGTGATGAGGAGACAAATAGCTATCACTCTGAGCAGTTGAACACACCAGTGTCATCTGAGGATGAGCAGCCTGAAGTAATGAGGAATGTTTTTCCTTAGTTTAATGAAGGTGCTGGATTTGGAAATGTTAACTTGGAGATAGGAATGGAGTTTCCTACACTGGAAAAATTCAAGAAATCTGTTAGGGACTACACTATTCACTTGGGCAGGGAGATTAAATGGGTTAAAAATGACAAAGTTGGGGTCAGAGGAAAGGGCAAGGTTGGAGGGTGCCCTTGGCAAATTTTCTGTACCTTTAGTTCTGTCACCAAAAGCTACCAAGTTAAAACATTCAATCAAGACCATACTTGTGCCAGAGGCTTCAAAAACAATGCTGCCAACACAAAGTGGGTGATGAAAAGGCTTGAAGAGAAGTTAAGGACACAACCCATGCTCACTCACATGGAAGCATTTGATCATATGAAGTCTGAATTTGGGGTGTATCTAAATGATTCAAAAATTTTCAGAAGTATGTGGGAAGCTAGGAAGCTGGTGGAGGGGGATGAAGCTGCACAGTATACAAGATTGTGGGATTATGCTCATTAGCTGTTGAGAAGCAATCCTGGTTCAAATGTCAAGATGGATGTTATCCCCATACCTGAAGGTCCCCCACAGTTCCAGAGATTTTATGTCTGTCTTGAGGGATGCAAGAATGGTTTTTTGGCTGGTTGCAGGGCATTCATTGGCCTAGAGGGAGCCTTTCTGAAGGGATATTTTGGTGGGCAAATACTAGCTGCAGTTGCACAAGATGCCAACAACCAGATTTTCCCTTTTGAATATGTTATAGAAGATGTTGAAAACAAAGACAACTGGATGTGGTTTCTCACCCTCCTTCATCAAGATATAGGGGACTATCAACGACATGGGTGGAATTTCATGAGTGACATGCAGAAGGTTACTGTTTTTTTACTACTTCATTACTTTTTATAATAGGAACTATTTTGAAGGATTTTTAAACCTTTCAGGGACCATTTTGAAGTACTTTTAGGTCTTTCAAGGACCATTTTGAATTACTTATTTGTCTTTTAAAGACTTAATTGAGATATTATATTATCTTTCAGGGACTTAAATTATGAATAATTAAATCATTTATGGAGTCATTACATAACTAACTTTCCTTGATGTATTTCCACATGGTCTTATTCCAGCAATGCAAGAGGTCATGCATGGGGTTCCACACAGGTTCTGTGCAATGCATTTGTGGAAAAATTTTATAAAACAGTGGAAAGACTTAGACATGAGAGGGGCAGTGTGGCAATGTGCCAAGTCAACAACTGTTGCACAGTTCAATGCAAATATGGAGAGGGTGAAGACAAAAAATGAGAGGGCATGGGCTTACCTCGACAAATTCCCTCCCCAATCATGGACAAAGGCATTTTTTTTAGTGAGACATGCAAGACTAATAACATTACAAACAACAATTGTGAGGTGTTTAATGCCAAGATATTGAAGTATAGAAGCAAGTCAATCTTAACAATGGCAAAGGAAGTCAGATTCTATATTATGAGGACTATGGCAAATCATAAGATGAAGTTGGTTGGTCACATTGGAAGACTACCCCCAATGCAGCAGAGCAGACTTGACAAGGAGAAAAAAGAAAGTAATCAATGGACACCTGTGTGGTCAGGTGACAAGGATGGGGCAAGATATGAGGTCCAATCATGGCAAGACATGGTGGATGTTGACTTGGGCAGGCATACATGTACCTGCAGGTTTTGGCAGTTGACTGGAATGCCATGCATGCATGCAATTACAGCAATTGCAAGCAAGAATCAAAGACCAGAAGAGTATTGCCATGGTTGGCTCACTATGGGAGCTTATAAGGCCACATATGAGCATTTTATAAAACCTACACACTGTCAACAATTTTGGGAGAAGACTGATTATGAAGCCCCAATCCTACCTCCAATTAAAAGATCAGTGGGCAGACCTAAAAAACAGAGAAGAAGAGATGTCAATGAAGAGCCAACCAATGCCACAAGGCTAAAGAGATCTTATGCTGATGTGATTTGTTCAAGATGTGGCCACAGTAACCATAACATAAGGAAATGTACTAACATAGGAGTGCCTCAAAAACCCAGAGATTGGGTACCACCAGCTACTGCAGAGCAAGAAACAGTCAACAATGACCCACAAGCAGGGCCAGATGAAGTAGATCTCAGCCAAGGGGTTCCTACTGCTGATCCACCAGAATCACAGCCCAATAATGTATTTAAATTTAAGATTTTTAAGCATTTTTTTATTACAAATATGTATGATTTCTAACTTTGACACTTTCATCATTCTATTATGCAGGCACAACCAAGGAATGTGGAAAGCCACACTTCTGAAGTAGCTACTGCTATTGTTCAGCCAACAATTACAGTAACAGGTACCATTACTGTTCAGCCACCACTGGTAAGTCTCCTAGTTCTCTATTTTCTTGGTTTAGTCATTTTTTTTTCAATTAATAATTTAAGATTAACAATTTTCATTGTATTATTGATTGTAGCTTTCCCCAACCTCAAACATCATGGGGGGCACACAGCTACCAGACCACCAATCAGAGGCAGAAATTTCAAGAACCCACCATATAGACCTCCAGGTACAGTCCCTGGAGATTTAAGGCGTAAGATGAATACAGTGAGACCTCCTATTGTCACACATACATCACCACCAAAGGCTGCACACCACAATTCAACAACACCCCAATTGCAACTACAACCATCAAATGAGACAATCCAAGCAGCAAGTCAAGGCACTAGAGCAAGGTTTATGCAATTCATCCCTATACCAAGAAGGCCACCCCCACCAGGTCATTCAGCAGCAGGAGGACCACCAACAGGGACACCTAAATGATGATATATAAAGCACTGCCAGAAAGTTCAAGCTCCTTAATGTCTTTTGGAACATTAGCACTTAGTGTGCCTTCTTTGTCAGGAATTTTACTTTGCTTAGACAATGTTTTTTTGTTGAACTGCCATTGTGCTTTTTTGTTGCTTAGACAATGTATTTTTGTTTCCTAGACAATCAGTTATTATAGTTGGGCAGTGTGGTTTGTTAATGTTCAGAATTTGAAACCTTTAGCTTCAACAATATTAGCTTCTTATAATTTGGTGCATTCAATTATAGCTCTTTCACAATTTATACACTTTACTAGATGGGGAACAACAAAAACAACATCATGATTCATTTCATAACAGATTTCTTTGACAGCAATAAAGACAGTCAATCAACAATGCTTAATGCACTACAGCTTCATTGTACATCACTGACCCTAACCTAAACTACTTAGTGAAACAAAATAATTAACTGCAACAAGATCATTACAGCCATCAAACACCCAATTGCAATTACAATGTTCCTAACATTTCTAAGTTCAGTCCCTAACACCCTAAACTTCACAGTTAAATGATTCTTCATCCAAGCATCAATGTCTGGTTCATATCCTGCAAAATCCACATCGTCAATCCAATAAAAGTAGTTGCAATTTAAATAATCATCCTGTAAGCAAAAAATTAAAAAGTTACTGTCAGCAACCCTAAAATACAAGTCATTGCAAAATCCAATACCCAAATAACAGGTTTCATTACCTTTGGTAGAGGACATGTATAAAATGCCCTCCCTGGATTTCTCTGTGTTTTTGAGGTCCTAATAGCAGCCTTCCTTCCGCAATGACACAACCTAACACCGTTAGCCATTGATGCAGAGGACGTACTCGAACCACCATTGAAGCTTCTCTTCTCCACTCTAGACTGAGGAATTTTAGAATCACCACCCACCCTCCTTCCACGAAAGCGATACTGAACCCTAGGGTTTCTGCAAAATGTTGAGGCAGAGGCGAAGCTTGAAGGAGACTCTGGAAAGAAAATTCCAAACGTTTCCCTTCCCTGTAGAACGAGAGAGGGAAAGGGACCAATTTGATGGGTTTCAAATCATTGGGTTAACGGAAGGACCAATTTGCTTGATGTTAACATCTGTCAAGGACATTTTTACAATTTTCATTCTTTCAGGGACCAACTTAACTGATGGCCAATCTTTTAGGAACCATTTTGAGAGTTTACTCCTATTATTATAAATGTGTTTCTAAAAATTATTTTCTTCATTTCAAAAGATATTCAAGAATCATGCATAAATTTATATAATAGTTACTTAAAAATCACTCTATGCATAAATTTACATGAAATAAAACATGTAACTGCTAACTAATATTTATAATAATCACTCAAAAGTTACAAAGTACATATAAATTAAGGGACTATTCTTAGATGTGACAACTAATGTAAAATGCTGAGATGAAAGACTAATGTTAAAATATGAGTTGATTCTAGAGGTGTCAATGTGATAGCTTGTGCTTCACCTTTTATAGATGGGACTCTATAAACAATAGTGCCCCAAAACTTGAGGGAATAATGTAATATTATAGATATAGATTGTTGTACGCCAGGTATGAATAGTAAATAAGGTAAAGTAAAAGAAATAAATAAATCAAGAAAGTCAAGCCATTTGATTAAAAAAAAAAGTGCATACATATGCGACATTATATCATCGGCTTCTTTACCAATAAGAATCAGGAACTCTTCATCCATTTTGGGAGCTGTGGATATGGGAGGGAGAATATACATAGATCAATCGACAGCAACTGCTTTTCCCTTAACAATAGTACTCTAGTGCTCTACCGTATCAATCCTACATTGAACTGCTTCCTCCATGCTAATTAAAGTTTGTTTTTTAATTAATCAAACTAACTAGTGACTGGGACAAAATTCTCTCATTTACACATAGATAGCCAAAACAAGATTAATTCGTGAGCCTTGGGGGCTTAAGAAAGTGTATACTCCTCACAAACCCTTTTCCAAGCTCACCCGCTGCTTTTAACACCTTGTAAGGGTTATATCCATCCTCAACTACGTCCTCTTGCTTCCGCTTCTTTAGAAAAGAAAGGAAAACGAAGATCAGAAGATCCATTTGCTAAGATTTGCATAGTAAGAATTTATAATATATACTCACAAAATCACCAATATAACGCAAGTTTTATACCTTAGAAGAATATGATTTCCCCCACGTTAGGCCAATAACATCACCTCCCAGAGAATCATGCCATAACTGGAATGTGGTGGAGAACTCTTTCTGCAAGTGATAAAAGAAGATATGTATATTAGCAAAGAGGATATTGATATATCCCACAAAGGGAAACAATATTATGTTCAATATCAAATCATTTTCATTGTACTTGCCTCTAAATCTCTAATAAAGCACTTTGATGGATCAAAGTCCACCAGCAACTTATTTTTAAGTTCTTCTGGCCTGCCCTTCAAATCTTTAGGCAACAAAAATGGCTGGAAACACTTGCTAGAATGTCCTTTGGCAACTTGTTTTCCTGCCAATATTGCAAATGAGAATATTATTTGATTAGTTAAGCATAACTTGTGAAAGTGAAGCAGATAAAGTAAAATATGGAAAGGAAAGGCTGTCAATAATTAACGTTCTTTAACTTAGGACCTGTTTGGTTTGCATTTTCATTTCCTGTTTTCACTTTTTGTTTTCATTCTGTTTCCTGTTTTTCTGAAATTTTATAAAGGAAAAACTGGAAATGTTGGAAACAGAAAAACCTGCTATGGCTAATGAAATTGTATATTGCCTTACTACAAGTAAGAGGAAAGGATTGGAGGGAAGCAATCTTGTCATTTGGGAGAGTATTGGGGCCTTTGAGCCTCGTTCCGTAAATAGGGAGATTATCCCTATTCTTTCTAATAAAATTACCAGTGCAGTTCCTATCAATCCCCCCTCACCCTTGAATCAATTTAGGACTGTATAATTATGCAAACTACCAGCTACTAAGAATTGTACCGTGATCAACTTCTGATGGGAAGAGAAGTCTTCGGGGATAAGGGAGTTTGTCCTTATGGAGAATAATTATTGCATCATAATTGTTTAAAGGAGTTCGGAAAATGCACTGCAGCAAGAATTGAAAAATTCATTAAGTCTCACAAAAGAAATCTTTTCTAAAATTAAAAATTGAAACAAATAACTGAAAAATGTGCTGGACTCACCTCCCATCTGTATGGACCAATCTCTTCCTGAAATGTGAGTTTCAGCAGCAAATTTGCACTACTTCGGGCATAAGCAACCAACCTTTTAAGTTCCTATTGAAGTTAAAAACATTGATGAATCATCATCACAGGGAAACCAATAGCTCATTGTAATAAATTAGCGTGCACTAAAAGCATATGCAAAGGAATTATTGGATTAAACAATGTTAAAATGTAGATTAAAGGTTCAAAGCATCAGCCCACGCAACTTTTACTGAACCCCAACTGTTGAGGACATTCTCACTGGCAATTTATTGTCAACTAAAGACAATCTAGCACCCAAACAAAATTATATATCGTAGAGAATTATTCCTAGAATTAAGTGACTACAAAACAGAGGAATGAGGACAGACATTGCAATTAACAAACATGTACCCGTCATTTGTTTTTATGGAAAGAGGGAAGAAAGAGAGGTAGGAGGGAAAGAAAAGTGATGGATCCTACCATCTTTCTCTTTCTCTCCAAAATGAGAAGAAAGTGGAGAGAGAAATGGGTCCCACGTGAGAATTTCCATCCATATCCTTCAGAAAAATATTACTTTATTCTCTACTCTTTATTTTAGGGGCAATTTTGTCTTGCTATAAAAAATCTCTTTTTTCTACTCTCACTCTCCAACCAAACCAAGGAAGGAGAGAAACCAACAATTCTTACTCTCCTTTTCTCTTAAACTAAACAACACAAAAAATCCACTCTCTTTCCCTCCTCTTTCTTTCTCACCTTTCTTTCCTCTTTCTCTCTTCCCACTTTCTCTCCTCCTCCAAACAAAGGGGTAAAGAAAGGAATGCAAGGAAGAAACATTAGGCCTTGTAAAATATGTTTGACAAAGCTCAAATTATATCCAATTTAAACAACTAACCAATGCACTAGGTGATAATCCAGTCCAAGCCTCAGATGCTTTATCATAAACTGTAGCTAAGAACATCACTGGCCCTGCATTTTGTCCATTCTCTCCCTGACCTTTTCTTCTTAGTAAAAAGTTCTCCTGAAAATTCATACATTTGCCATCAAGAAGAACATATATATATAATATACTTTCCTGAAACCAACATCATTAACAAGTTTTTACTTAATTATGAACTCAGATACATAACTTACATTTATTTCTTTCGCATCACTTTGGTCCAAATCATTATTTATGTCAACAACCATGGGAGAAAAAGTCCAATCATAGTGTGAGAGTAACTGCAGGAACCTGCCAAAGAAATCAATAAGCTAGGATAAAATTATAATATTAATGTCTTCTGAATAGGCCCAAGCCCTTAGTAGCAGCAATGTGATATTTGAATGTTGGGTCTCAGGAGAATTGTCCATCACAACTTCAAACCCAGTTTTGACCCCCCCCCCCCCCAAACAAGGGAATGACCGCCACATTAACTGCGGTAATATGGTTTAGGATACTCCACTAAGAAAATTAGTTTTAAGAAAGTATGTCAACAGTAGGACATTCAATATCTCCCGACCAAATGCAGAAGATTTTGGTCTATCCAAGCAAGCTAGTCTTTTTTCTTTCAAAAAAGAAAAGGGACTATAAAAGGAGAAAGGATATGATAAAATAGTCCTCAACAATTTATTGTAAAAGGGATAAGAGGGTAAGAATTTGACAGTTTGTGATAAAATGTTCAAGAGTTATCACAACAAAAATAGTCATTTCATCTCTTGCTAAAATTAAGATTGCTGACTAGATAAGTAACTATCACTAGGAAACTCACCGTAAAAACCCAGTGATTCGTGAGCAGGGAGCATCAAATGGCAAAGGATTAAGAAAGAGATATGCAACCAACAGCTCAACAGCCTCCTCAACCAAGCAAGCTGAAAATAGATGTGATGCAGCCCAACGTTTTGCAAGTCTGGACATATTAAAAGCCTATGGATGAGTTACAGATCACAAATGAAACATAACTTGACATGGAAATTTTGAAATGCTCACCTAACTACCGGTCCATATATTGGGAAACGAGTTTGTAATCCATTGATCATGCTAGCATGTTGACTACGAATAAAAAGTTTCTTGTCAGCAGAAGGAACCTGCTTTGTTTGACCATTCCCAACTGCATTTTAAAATGGTTTGATAAGTGAAAATGAGAAGTGGCATTCCAATTAAATCATCAGAATCATACAAGTGGAAGTCCATACTTTCCTTTGTGAGTAAAGTAAGGCCCCTCTCATGCAAAATTTTAAGGCGAAATGCATATCCAGACATTAACACATCCACATCATCCTCAGTGGCAGTACATGTCATCCCCCACATCTTTTGAAGACTGCCATAATAACAAAATCATATCATATTAAATAATGAAAAAAGAATAAGATCCTGAAATGATTAAGGATCTAAGCCCCCACCTCTCTCCAATTTGAATAAGGAAACTAGATTTTGTTTTTTCAATAGCGATTTCATCCATTGGCCAGTTCCCAGAACCTTCGAGCTGTAAAAAGCGAAAAATAAGGTCTTCATAATTTGTAAACAATTAGTTCATTGAAGACCAATGGATCATAAAGCCATACCTGAATCATAACTTCCAGTGGTTGAATGCATGATGGAACTAACTTATTCAGTCTGAGAGGTTCAATTTTTTCATTAGCTAGAAGGTGAGGTTCAGGAGGGAAGACTGATGTAAACCTGAAAGCTGTAAATTAAATGATAATAAGCACAGAACATTGAATTGGCTCAAGCTTCAATGACATTTATATGTATAACTCAAAACACCCTTATACTTTTTTCCTTCGGTAAAATATTTCCCAGTTTTTGGTAAATAAAAACATACACCCCAACCATTGATACAGATGACTTTAAAAAATGGTAGAAGAAAAACTTTAATCAGTCTGTTTTTAAATAAATAAAATGTTTATCCAAGTGGGTAAATACCAGAGTCTAAAGGCTGTACACTAGACACCTTCAAAGGAAGGCCTTCAATAAGACGCAAACGCTTTGATAAAACATCAAATGCCTCGCACAAACTTCCAGAGTATGAAATAGGATCTGTAGGTTAATCATTTCAAAATCATTACAGCTGTTAATAAGATAAGCATAAGGGACCAAGAAAAAAAGGAGAATTCACAAATATTGTTACCTACAGCACCATTAGACAAAGAGAAATCAAGTTGATCCACAACAACTACAATATTTTCCTTGGATAGAGAAAGATGCCGACTGAGTACATGCTCAGCTATTCTTTTTAAGACAAGATGTCTTGCCCATTGCTCACATTCCCATACTAGGAATTTTTTCAGAGAGAAAAAAAGAATTACGAAGTTAGTCATCAAGATACATTATCTCATCCAACAAGACAAGAGCTATGATAGTCATACTGGATCAATTAAATGAAATGTAACAGTAGATGCCTCACCTGTGCTTTCTGCAATTCTACCATCTTTAAATCTTCTAAGTTCTGCTTTCTCTCCCCAAAACTTTCGAAATTCAATAGCCTGCTTCAAATCACAAGGGCTGTATTGCATGCAAAGAAACACAAATTTGGACAAAAAATGAAAAACAGAGTGACCATGAACAGAAGATTATACCTCTTCTTTACATTCAGCATTTGGGCCAATATCAACCATCCTAAATGCTTTCTCCAAAGTACTCACTGAAATTCCTATGAACAAGGGCTCTTTGTCAAAGATTGACAAGCCCTGAAGTTGAGAATTCAATTAGAAACAGAAGACAGTATGAAGCACTGTTTAAATGAGATAATGAAAATTCATGCTTTAAACCATACATCATCCACGTTCCATTGGCATTGTGTGTTTCTCCATATGACTCGAATGAATTTTGCTCTATCATTCAAACCTTTAGATAAAATACCATGTATTTTCTCCTCATACAATCTCCAGCACTCATCATCCAAACAAAATCCCAACGCATATACATCCTTCTTTCCCTTCAAATTTATTCTATAAGAGCAAAACATGTAATAAGATAAACTTGCAACTTTTATAACTTGAAGCAAGTCATCATGAAAATGATTCAAAAATAGAACAAACCATCATGAAATACAGTATCTTGATAAATAAGGTATCTATCATCAAGGAGAAAAGCAGAGGCAGGAAAAAAAGACAGACAAGCCCCTACATGTTATTATGCATCATAATAAGCCCCATGTGACTGTTTATTTATATCATTATAATTATAATTTCAATATCCATGTTATCATCCACATTCACCAATGTTACTTTTCAGACCACCTTTCTGTTCAAATATCCTGCCATGTAACAAGCAGAAATTTTAGGATGCCACAAAACGTTATAGGACCTAGAAGACCCTTATTTTCAGTTTAAAACTTTAAATTACCAACATATCTCACCAACCTCTTACATATATATTCTCTTCAAAATTCTGCCCAAGTAACTATTCCTTCCATTTGAAGAACCGCTTAGCATTCCTAATTAAAATCTCTACCCTATCCAACACTATGCTCAGTTCCCCTTGGGTAAATTTTACTTTGTCCACCAGAAACTTGATGGAGAGCCATAGTACACCATTACATGCACAAATTTTATATTCCAACTACTTACCTAAAAGTTGTATAAAGGGGATAAACAATTATATTATAAAAAGAGAAAGATGCAAAAGATAATCACCCATCAAAGTGATATAAAAAGGAGTAAATGATCTATCCATAGCACAGACCAAAACTTCAAAACTGAGACATCATAGTTACTAAAAGAAAACTTGTTAGAATCAACTGCTGCAAATATAGGCTGGAAAAATATTATTCAGTTTTTATAAGCAGTATAAATAATGCCTGTTTTTGCCGTTTACCTGCATTTGAAGAGCTACTTAAAATCTAAGGGTATGTTTGGTTAAGCATTGGAACGTGATAAACTCACGTTTCCAACGCTACAAATAGTTGCGTTGAGAGGTCCAAACTTGAGTTTGGCCACTTCTCAACGTCAACCAAACATGTACTAAATACGACACCTATTATTCACTTCATTTTCCTTTATCTTTATATTTGGTTTAGTTTCCAAGTTTTGTTGCAGCTTGCTCCAACATCTTACCTTAGTCAGATTATTATTGTGTAATTTATGTATATGACAATATAAGCAACAAAGTAAAGCATTCTGAAAATTTCAAGTCAAAATGTGGTGAGAAGCATTCCTATATTACTATTCAAGAGGCAAAGCTCTCAAACAGACAATCAATGACAAACAAACATTAAATGAAACAACATTACCTCATACAATAGTCATATTTAACAGCATAGTCAATCTTGGTCATAAAAACTTCCTCAAATCCACCATCTCTACACTTTTCCATGCACTTAAGTGTCAAAGCAGCTTCGTCTTGAAGCTGAATATAGAAGTGATAAGATCCACAAAAAAACAAATGAATAATTAAAATGAGAACTAATGAAAGTTAATAACAAAAGCTTAAAAAGAACCCTTTGATTAATTGTCTGAAAATGGAGGATTACAAGTTACAACGCTCAAAAGAATGTCACTTTGAGGTATCTTGAACACTACGGAAGATGAAGAACAAAGGAAAATATCCCTCAGCTCCAAGAGCTGTGGACCTAAAACTGTGGCCGAAATATTCCAAAACTTCCAGACTGCTTCTCCCTTCAACAACCTCTCAATTAAAAACGGTTATTGACCTCATCACTCCCCACTTAACATAACCTCTTCCTATATCTGATTTCCATGTGTCCCCTCCTTTTTTATAGAATAAACTTTATATATGTTTGATCCATGGCTTAATTGGTCTAGCATTTGGCCCATATCTTCTTTGGGCCTACACTCTATGGCTATATCAAGTACTGTGGGATTTATAATTTAGAAAAGGAAAAGAAAAAACCAAGTTGATGTGCCGGCCTAGAGTACCTGAGTAAAACCAATCCTTGACATCCGAAAAGCCAAATTGAATCCTCCAGATGGATGACATATGACAACTGGAAATGACTCTTTAAGTTGCATCCTTTCCTACAAATGAGAATCATGAACACAACACATTACATGACAAACAACTTCCTGGTAAACAATGTAACGAAAACAGCATACTGTGTGAGAAACATTGCAAATACGTAACAAAGGAAACAATGAATAACTAAGAATATAAAAGGAAACTTATGAAGAAAGTTCTTAATAAATGGGGGGGGGGGGGGGGGGGGGGGGGGGGGGGAATTTCCATCAATCCAAGATTAACTCTGGTGTGCAAGTGAGTGAAAATATAAAGAAGCTACTCACTAATGAAGGGTGGTAAGCTCAATAATGCATTAACAGAATATGATTTAGTTAAAAGAATAAGATTTAGTTAAAAGATTTCACCTATCAAATCAACAAAGAAAAGGGAAAATAATAAATAAAACATGAATGCAAAAGATGTACAAAATAGCATTATAAAAGCAGACAATGAATAATTTAAACAAAATAAACTGTCAGTAGAGATCTGTATATCAAAACAAACAATAAATGGAGCATAAATGAAATTGATACACAAAAATATAATTACAACAGTAGACAATAAAAAAATTGAGATCTAGACCTCTTTTGAAATGTTGCTCTTGCCTTCCTTTGGGAAGTAGAGCCCTCGGCTCCATGACTCTGAAGTGGCTGCAAAACCAATTGCAATAATAAATATCTATTTATTGTAAGAACATATATCAAAATCTCAAAAGCCCCATTCCCATTCCATGCTAAATTTCAAGTCAGTAGCAACCTGCCTACACATTCACTAAGAAACTATACATGCCAGCCAAGACTGTTAGTAATTCTTTTGGATGATAATCAATCATACTAGTTAAGAAAAACAATGATAATGCATCGAGAATTCAAAAAAATATG
This sequence comes from Sesbania bispinosa, assembly GCA_026901365.1. Classification (NCBI taxonomy): domain Eukaryota; kingdom Viridiplantae; phylum Streptophyta; class Magnoliopsida; order Fabales; family Fabaceae; genus Sesbania; species Sesbania bispinosa. The sequence goes on along the minus strand of QLOH01000516.1, from coordinate 342,608 downwards.
GAAAACACCATATAGTCATCAAAATGAATAAGTATAGGGGGAGAGCTAAACAAATGTTTTCCATACCATTTTTATTAAAAAAAAAAAACAAAGATGCGTATCATATGTATAACATATTACAAAAGAACTAATAGTGTTACTATATATAAGTCAAGAATCATAATTCTCCAATATGGACAGCTTCACTTTCGTAACAGATCAATTGTAGTACACTAACATGACAAGGAGAGCTAAACAAAAATAAGCTGAACTGCAAAGGGAGGCCATACACATACCAATGAAGTTCAAGGTAATGCGAATTATTTCAGTTGCCTTCATTGACTTGCTTATTTGTTGCTTAGAAGCAAGGTATGCCAGTATAACGGAAATAAAAAATCCATTCATGCAATCATGAACATATATTGAACTTCTTTGTCGGGCCCATACCTAAATCAATGAAGACAAACACTGAGTTCTGTTTTCCCTTGTATATTTTTGTATATTGAAAATGTTATGCAGAAATGTCGAAAAGAAATTCAAATATAAAACCTTAAGTAGGATTAAAGCCTCTCTTAGTTCCTTCCATCCAAGGAAAATCTTGTCAATGAATTCAGTGTCCTCTATAAACATGTCTTCCAGAATACTGCAATTGTACTTTGGCGTAGCATGAACAGCAGTCCCTTTCAGAACATTAACAATCAATCAATACTTTGTATGAACTATGAAAAGAAGAAGCAACTATATCAATAAACAGAATATGGGTGTTGAAGGCACAAACCATTATTCAAAGTATGAATGTTATTACGCTTCAGGTTCAACTTTGATATGTTAAATATAGACGTAGCCGACGGAATAATTCTAACAAAAACACCGGGAAATTCAACAAGCTTTGCAGCTGCAATTATTTTCTTTGTTAGTCAAGCCAACAATACTTTGAAGTAAAAGGCATTAAAAGGTAAGTGCTAAGCTAACACAGTACAAACCTGGATACACAATCAGTAAGGGTTTTCGGGCTTCATTCTGTAGGGTAGACCATTCAACCCTACCAATAGATGGAGAGGTCTCCAAATACTTTTTCATCAAGCATAGATAAAGGCACCTCTTGGCATGGTATCTGTAATTCAAATAATCTTTCTCATGGAAGCACTCCTAACAAAACAGAAAAGTAGTTTTAAACATTTAACAGAGATCAAAATATATATTTGACATTGACAAATTAAAAAATTGACACATTTAAACTGAGGAGTGCAATTTAGAGTGTAAAGTACAGGGTTATTATAATCTCTGGTTGAACACGTGAGATTTTAACAACTTCATAGTTTATGATAAATGTGCACATACACTTAATAATGATCTCAGCCATTGAAACCCCATACTATACCTTCTAAAGTGCAACCCTTATTTTGAGAAGCCAAATCCTATAAAGTTTGGTTATCCTTCTTAATGTATACAGGTAATAATTATGAATACTCACCTTTGGTAACCTGATAATAAGATCGACATTTAATTCAGGCCTGGCAAGACTCTCTATAGAGTAACTGCCCCCAATCTTAATAAACGCTGGCTTCTTAAACTTGAACTCGACCTTATCAGCACCAATGTCCCTAACAAAATTGGACGCCATGTCAGCAGTTACCTGAAAATTCACGAGCATTGAGCATAATCAGTATTGATAATTGAATGCTTCAAAAACTAAATGAGAGAGAGACAGATGGAAGAATGGATCACCTTAAAATCATGGGGGATTTTGTCGATGGATGCTTTGATGGCGGAAACGGTGTCGTCCACAAACTTAGTGAACTGAGGTGAGTAGTCTACGTGGATCTCCTTCAATAGCTCCCTCACCTTTAGGTCTGTTGAGTCCATGAAAGTAGTGTCGCCCTCCATTGTTTACTTCTAGTTTCCTTTCTCTTATGTTTCCACAATGACGATTTCGCAGAACAAGGTTTCAGCAACAGGTATGATGAGAAACGCAAATATTTGGATTTGAATCTTCTTTCCATAATAATCATAAAAAAATTTAAATGCAGACTAGAAATCAAGGGTCTTGTTCTCAAATCAACTAAAAGACGCATAAAGTAGAAGTTTGCAACCGAAAAACTTAACCTAATCTTCAGTAGAATAGCGAATGAAGAATGAAGCAAAACATGATTCTACTCACCTGCAAATGTGCGCTAAGTGAACTGGGTATGGGTTTGTTGCGAATGTGAGTTATCTAACTCTCTTTGAAACCTCTCAAATTATCGTCGCTATTGAAAACCGTGCCGCGCCCTTCTCCTCCTCCTCCACGCTAGGATACCAATAGAGAGGGTTTAAGGGTTTAAGCCTTCAAAGGGTTTTTTTATTTCTGATTTTATTAGGGTAAGGAACACGCCAAGAAATTCGGGTGGAAATTCGCTGAACTGCTTGTCACCCGCCCAATTTTATTTAAGGCTTAATTTTACTTATTTAATAAAAAGATCATGTCTTAGATTTTTAAAAAAAATAATAATTAAATATGTCATATATTTAGTGTATGTTTGACCCAATTTATTTTGCTCCGGGATTCTCTCTCCAGTTAATTTTAACTGGAGAGTGCAGTTTCATGGTTGTGATTTTTTTTAATAAATTTTTTTATTTTTTTTATTAAAAATAAATGACTGAGATCTCATTTTTTTTATTTAAAGGAGAAACTGGGTCAAATGATTTTTTAAAAAAACTCTTATAAATAATAAGTAACTTATTTTTATCACATAAAAATAGCTTTTATAAAAGCAGCTTTTCCTAGCTTTTCACTTAGCTTATTATTATTAAATGTCGCTCTTAAAATCCCATATATCGTATATGTGATAAAATTTCACTTTTTTTTTTCGTTTTTAATTTGTACCTCCGTTTAATGATTGTGGATCAACAGTCGAATTTGTTACCTTTCCTAGAGTTTGAGGATTGATCACCCATTGCATTTTGTTTGTCAAATCACCCATTGCTTAGGGCTGTGATGACATGGTGTGAATGATTTGTTTTTTTCTTTTAATATATCTCTACCCTGAGTTGTTAGAATTCAATGAATTATTGGTTGAATTCTTTACAAGTTAATGTCATTCACATAATAGCGTATTAATTTATATTAATAATTTCAGTAAAAAAAAGTTTTATTCAAGAAAAAATATAATTATAAATTTCACCACAATAATTCACAATATATAACTTTGTTTTATATTTAAAAAGTATTATAATTATAATATTATGTTTCGGTATAGAAACATAACATAAAATAATACAAGTAAACGACTCACATAATACAAATAGTTTTACAAAATTAACAATGAAAATTAAAATATACATTTTAAAATAAGTTTAACTAATAAAAATATTTCAATGATATATGAATGTTCAATATTTTTAAATTTTTATAATCTCAATAATTAATTTTTTTTCTAATCACGTGTATTTTTAGTGATAAATTTTTTGATTAATTTATTGATTATAAATATTTAGAATTTTATAATTTAATACTCTTTATATCAATTTATAGAAAATAAAAGATTTTTTCATAAAATATTTTATGAAACAACTTTGAAGTTGAAAAAATTCAGAACCGCCAAACAACTTTAACTTTATTTTTGAAAACTCTTATTTTTTACTTTAACTTTATCCCTTGCTTGAACGACCTAAGGCAGAGGAGTTATCAGAGAGAGTGGCGATACTCTTTGAGTTTTCCTCTAAGGAGGGTGACACCCCCATTTTCAACCATTGAGGGGTACGAAATTAAGCAAGCAAGACGATAACACTGACAATTTATAGTGTGAGGTTCAAAGATTGAATTAGAAGTGGGGCCTAGTTGGTGCAGACCTAAATTGGACCATAATGTTTTGTTATTATTTTTCAAATATTATTACTTGAACCATCGGTTTCAAAAGAATTTTTTATTATATTTACTTTCTTCATTTTTCTTTTTCCTCAATTTTTTTTATCTTACGCATTTGTGTAGTTAGTCTCTTGTTAAAAAATACAACTCTTATTTTTTAAGATAACCATTCTACGGTTCATTCTACATTCCATTTAAGATGAGATAGTTTGGTTTAAGTCATCGAATATAGATAAAATAATGAATTATTATACCTTTTAGAGTTTTTAATTTTCACTATTATTTTTATATGAAAGTTTGGGATTGTTATTATCGTATGGTCAAACGATTCCTTTTTCTTCAATCATTTGGTTTTTTTTTTTTGTAATTATAAACATTAATTTTACTATTATATAATATTTAGTTTTTTTTTGTAATTATATTTTTATATGCAACAATAAATTCTTTACTCAAAATATAATAATAAAGTCGCATAATGAATGTAACTGAAGACACCTAATAACACTTGGTCAAATGAACAAAAAAAAGAGGAAACTATAAACGAGTTTTAATTACTGTATTATAATGTATAAATTTACAATTTTAAAAATACTTGATTGGGTGATAAGTTGGTTTAGGTTGAAAAGGAAATTTTCGAGAATCGAACCTATTATAATTTAATTTATTCAGATTTCAAATCATATAAACTGATTGACCAAACTAATCTAGATTAATTTGATTGGTTTGGTTTGGATCATTGGATTTATTGAGTCAATCTGATCCGATGAACGACTCTAAAACGTACCCTACTATGTGTGTGTGTTTACGTCATAAGAAACAATGTTACAATGCTATTATAATTTATGAGTCAGACATATTTTAATTTAAAGACTATTATGGCAATTGATTTGGTAAAAGAGTCATTTATATTTATTTGAAATTATTTCATATTTTTGTAACACATTTTAAACTTAAAAAGATTATTTCAACCTATTGCATTATATCTTTTCCTTTGCCCAATTATGTCGTTGTCTTCTTTTATGGAGAAAGGAGTCGGCGATTCAACGAGGTTGAATTGCTAACGCTGAAAGCATACATATCATTGGGATTGGTAGTGGCGGTGGTGTTGGTGATTCCACTAGGGTTGCTTGCATCATTAATGGCAGGCACATAAGTGAGGTCACCCTCTTCAATTAGTCTTCCATTGGTGATGCGAACTTGTGGTGCACAAGCGTGTTAACATTGAACCCACAACAACCACACGACCTGCAGTCACAACCTTTCCTCCAACAACCCCACCAAATACTTTGCTCTGTGATCCTGAGAAGTTAATGAAAAAGGAGGAACGGGAAAGGGTACGTGAGAGTGGAGTAAAAAACACCACTGATGTAAGTACCCATGAGAGATATAATGTTGAAATCTCCAGTAAAAGACAAAGTGTGAAGTCTATTAATCAGTTTGAGCATTCAAACCTGACTCAAAGACTTAATATCCTTTAGTTTTAATGATTAACAAATAAGATTATATAAGAACATAATAAGAACAAATAAGATTATATAAACAGATACTACTGAGAAAGGTATTGGTTTATTGATTGTGTTTCAGGTTCGAATATTCATAAGAAGACTTGATAAACAAAATCAGGATCAGAAGAACAAATGCAGGATTTAATATAAAGGTTGTCTGAAGCGTAGAAGTTGTCTGAAGTAAGCAACTCGTCTGAAGCGTTGAAGCTGTCTGAAGTAAGCAACTCGTCTGAAGTGTTGAAGCTGTCTGAAGAACGCAACTCGTATGAAGTGCTGAAGCTGTCTGAAGTGCGCAACCCGTCTGAAGACGTGAAGACCGTCTGAAGACATGAAGACCGTCTGAAGACGTGAAGACTATCTGAAGAAGTCTACAAATAGAATCAAGAATTGATCTCTTGAAGACGTTGCTAAAGTGTAAAGCACACCCTACCAAAATGGAGTACACTTATTTTAGTATAAAAGCTAAACATGCTTTTATGCCTCGATCAAAGTCTTGCACAAATAAGGAAACTCTGCAATGACTTTCTCTAATGACTGTTGCACCTGCAACAAAAGGCTTTTCAGTATAAAAGCTAAACATACTTTTATACCTCGACCAAAGTCTTACACAAATAAGGAAACTCTGCAATGACTTTCTCCAATGACCACTGCACCTGCAACAAAAGGCATTTTTGTGTGCGCAGACCTACTGCACCTGCACCTGCACCTGCTGGTTGTCCAGAACGGGATAGAAGGCTGAGTAAAAGCAACCAAAAAGATGTTTGAATAAAACATATTAAATTCAACATCTTTATTCATCTATATCTCAGAAGAAAAAAATGCAAAGAAGAATAGAGCAACAATCGTCTGAAGAAAAGAAGAAATGTATTATCTGAAGAAAAGAGCTTATTGAAAGCATCTCAAGCTGGAGATAAGCTTGAAACAATTATATAAGATGAGCACATGTTGAAGCTGATAAAATTACAATGAGATAAAAGCAAGCATTTGAGTATATGTGAAGAAATCAATTGTCTGAACATATAAACTCTCTCAGTGCATAGAACAGATTTCAACATTGAAGAAATCAATACAGAAGCTAAGACTATATGATTCAACGACTATAATATCATATGTCTTTATTCAAAGAAGAAACTTCAACAACAGCTTTTGGACTAAAACACCTCATTCAAAGAAGTAAGAAGAAATGGTGTTAGGAAGCAAATAAAAAGGGAGCATATACAAATTAAGCAAAAGGACGAATCCAACGGATATCTCCTCATATACACTCCAAAGGAAATCAGAGAAAAGCTGAAGAAAGCAGAAGAAAATTAAGAGAGAATTAGCAGAGATATATCGAGAAAAACTCTCAAAAGAGCTCATCTCTAGAAGTGTCAGCACAGAATCGTCTGAACACTTATTTGCTTAAGGAGAAGCAACCGTTTGAGACATTACTACACAACGGCTATATGAGCCATATCATCAATTATCTCAACGGTATTATGAATCATCTTCAAACGGTTATATTCCAACAGAACATATAAATAGCCTCAAGATTAAATTTGAAGATGTTGATTGAGAATCAACCATACTGTCGACCTATTGGTCAGTTAGTCAAAGATTGTTGTTCGGAAGAACAACCAACCAAGTTGGCCAAAATGACAATGAACCAATAATGGTTTGAAGCCACGAATGTACCTTGGTTATTCCAATGATACGGGTGAGAAGGTAGCCCATGGAAACCAATGGTTGGAGAACAAGGCTGGAGCTTAAAGTCAGTATCTACCTAGCCAATTCTCAGAGGATGTTATTCCTCATATCAGAGACAGGGATTGTACTTAAACTTATATACTTGTATCACTATCTTACCCTTGTACTTAGAATTCATTCATTGTATCATGAGTAGTACTCAGTTAACCTCTAGTACAGGAAGAGATTAAGTTTATGTTTCGTGGAAACTTAAACTTGGTTTAATTTATAAACAATTTATGTGTCTGAGAGCCTAGAGAGGCTTGGTGGAAGAAAGAATACTCTACACTTGGTTAAGTGTCTGAGAGCCTGGAGAGGCTTGGTGGAAGAAAGAATACTTGTTAAGCCTGGAGAGGCTTGGTTGACAAAGAATACTTGGTTTAGAGCCTGGAGAGGCTTGGTAAGAAAGAATACTTGTTGAGCCTGGAGAGGCTTGGTTAACAAAGAATACTTGTTGAGCCTGGAGAGGCTTGGTAAGAAAGAATACTGCATGAGTTGCCTGGAGAGGCAGTTGAAAACAAAGGAATACTTGTTGTTTAGCCTGAAGAGGCTGTGGTAAAAGAATACTTGTATCTGAGTTCAGATAGTGGAAAATCCAGTGTTTGTTTGCCTCTGGGACTGGATGTAGCTCACGGGTTTGTGAGTGAACCAGGATAAATTATGTGCCTAAGTTTTCTTTCCCTTAATCTCTTTATTTACAGTTTTCATATTTATGTTGGGGATTGAAAAGTGTTTATTAATAAAATGATCTTTCATATGAACAAAACATGAAATGTCTCTCATATCATTTGAAGCATTACAAAGAATGTACCTTGAAGAACTTCTGAAATAATTATCTGAAGTGAGTCTGGAAAGAGCTCAGTTCAGAAATCAGAAACAGACTTGGGAAATCAATGATAGAGAGAAAGAGATGCATGATCAAATGTTATTTGGTCGCAGAATTCTTGAAACACAAGTATGTTCACAATTACAAGAAATTCCCAGAATTTTGCTGGCAATTATTAATTGTTGTATTCTTCCTAAAAGGAAAGATGCAGTCATCATCTCAGATATGGAAAGATTCGTGTTGATTCATCTTCTTCAAAGAAAAAGACTAAACCTTCCCAGAATCATCCTCTATCATATGATGAGAAGAAAACTAGAAGAAGTCAAGGACTTTCCTCATACTACACTGATAATGAAAATCTTACAACATGAAGGATTTCCTATTGAAAGATTCTTTGATCAAGACTCCTCATCCTCTTTCACTATGAGCGAATATGAGCAAATCAAGGAAATAACAACTGAGAAAATTAAAGGTCATATTCACATTGACAATACTTCCTTACCATCTCAGAACAAAGAGGAGTCATCTGGTTCTTCAAAGAAACATTCAGAAAATGCAAATTAAGGAGATTGGAAGAACGTATTGGACGATTGGAAGACACACTCAAGTTTTATCAAAGAGAGTTGACAATGCTGAAAGAACAAAAGGAGAAAACCAGTGCAAACGAGAACCAATCTAATGATCAATGATAAACTTGTGCTTTGTTTCAGAGTCTTTGTATTTATGTCTTTTATAATATTAATATTCTGTTCTGTTTGATTTCTTTGTCTTCCATTTTTGTGTTTCTAATTGTGCATAGTTAGTCATATCATTAACATAATTCTTTCTTAACCAGATAACAAATGATATCCCTGAATGTAAAACATCTAAATTAACTTAAAGGTAGTATTAAAATGTGTACTCTAAGATAAATTTGATAAGAGAATTAAAATCAATTAACTTTCTAAGATAATTTGGTAAAATATAATCTGCAACCTAAAACATTTAATTCAATAATTAATAAACTTATTTAAGATATACCAGGTGCTACTAAAAGGTATTTTAGTTTGTGTATATTTCAGATAACAGGTTTTTGAGAATAATCTCAAGAAGACCTTCATAATAAAATACCTTCTAAACGTATAAATCAAAGTAACATCATCTAAAATGATGAGTAGTGTGATGACATCTCGATTGTTTGAACCTGTTCAGAAAGTTCGAAATGAACTCGCTGAAATTGTGGGTCAACAATGTTTAGATGATTAACACTCTATGCACCAAACCTACCTCAATTCTTGAGAAGATAATTTTGACTTAGTAACATCCATATTCTCTGAACCTGTTCAGAAAGTTCTCTATGAACTTGCTGAAATTGTGGGTCAAGAATGCTAAGGTGATTAATACTTAAGCCATTAAAAGTCTATCTCAATTCTTGAAGATAGGTTAAGATGATTGTTCAAAGATTCTCTGAAGCACAGAAAGACAAAAGACTAAAAGGAGGATTTGCAGACATCAAGCGACCTCAGAAGAAGAAAAGTCTTCAAAGAAAGGAGCAATGTCAGAAAGCATTCTTCCATCCAGAGAATAATGAGGAAATCTAATGGTAACATTACTTCACCTTAAAACTTAAATATCTGTGAAAAATTGTCCTCTAGTAATGAGTTTAATCAACAAATAAAACTTTAATTAATGAGTAAAAACTTAAAAGACTCAAAATTTTAAAAGCTTCTCAGATAATAATAATCATAAAATCCTTTGCTCTGATACCATAAAAATCTGCTTAAAAGTTTTCCTCGTAAATGTTTTCTCACATTTTCTCTTCTATTTTTTATTATTTTGTTCTTTTCTGTTTCAAAAATATTTCAAAAAGTATTGTTCTTTTCTGTTTCTATCTCCTCTTAATTGTTTTTCAAAAACGTTTTCAAAACTTACTTTATCAATGCAAATGACTCAACTTCCTATATACAACACCTGACCTATCAATGACACACGTTTTGATGTTCTCAAAACAGACATTATTGTGGCCACAAAGAGCATCTCTATATCTCATAAAACAACCATCCATAAGGATCAATCTATGCACTTCTCTATTTTACCCTTGCTTCAAAGTCCTATAAATTCACAAGAGCACTTCACACAAGCTCATATCTGCAAAGCTCTTCTATAGCTTTGTCTAAGATATTGAGTGAATTTGCTCCCAGAAAGACCATGAAGAAGCAAAGGAAATAAAAGAAGGAAAGATGTTGTTGATAAGGCTATGCCTCAATCTTCATAGGAAGAAAAGAGAGGATGTAATGATAAATGTATTTTCTGTTTAATGTAGTTTTCCCTTTCTTTTTCAAAACCTGCTCTTGTAAATATCAAATGTTTTGAGAAAATTTAAACTTGTGTATTTCTATTTTTATTTCAGTTTCTCTTGTTTAAAAATTATTTATTAACAATTGGTATAAGAAGTTATTGTATTTTTTAACAGTTGGTATTTATTCTTTAACTTTTGGTATCTGAACAATAATAATAACAAATATGAGATTAACGTTTCTGATAAAAGTAAATGAACTGAAAATAGGAATGTATATATATGAAACTCAATACTATGAACCTTTTAATTAATGACAAAAGGGGGAGAAATATAAAACTCACAAAATGATGTTAATATTGTATGTACTAACAATATGCTGGAAAGTATATAAAAGGGGAGAAATATAAAAATGGGGGAGAAATATACAAATAACAAAATGATGTATGTAACAGGTAACTAGAAACTCAGAAGATAACAACTGTCATAACTGAAAGTATAACAGTAAGAATAACTTATGATAACAATTGATATATGTAATAATAGTGTAATTATATAACAATTGGTATCTGAGATAAGTTAATATATATGGTATTATTAGTTCTCAATGATTAACAAACAACTAATAATTGGTATCTAAAAGATTAACATCTAGTTTCTAAGAAGTACTAATAATTGGTATCTAAAAAGATTAAACATCTAGTTTCTAAGAAGTTAACAATTGGAATCTAAAGATTAACATCTGGTTTCTAAAGGATAAGATAACAAAATGTATCTAATCTTGTTAGTATTTAGAATATTAACAATTGGCAACATTTAACAAAACTAAAGAATAAATGTTCTTCTCAGGGGGAGTATTATAGATAGGGGGAGCCTTTTATATACTTAACCATCTTTCCTTAAAACATTTTGTAAGTTATACATATCTTATTTGTCATCATTAAAAAGGGGGAGATTGTGAAGTCTATTAATCAGTTTGAGCATTCAAACCTGACTCAAAAACTTAATATCCTTTAGTTTTAATGATTAACAAATAAGATTATATAAGAACATAATAAGAACAAATACTATTATATAAACAGATACTACTGAGAAAGGTACTGGTTTGTTGATTATGTTTCAGGTTGGAATATTCATAAGAAGACTTGATGAACAAAATCAGGATCAGAAGAACAAATGCAGGATTTAATATAAAGGTTGTCTGAAGCGTAGAAGCTGTCTGAAGTAAGCAACTCGTCTGAAGTGTTGAAGTTGTCTGAAGAACGCAACTCGTCTGAAGAACGCAACTCGTCTGAAGTGCTGAAGCTGTCTGAAGTGCGCAACCCGTCTGAAGACGTGAAGACCGTCTGAAGACGTGAAGACCGTCTGAAGAAGTCTACATACATAATCAAGAAATTGATCTCTTGAAGACATTGCTAAAGTGTAAAGCACACCCTACCAAAATGGAGTACACTTATTTTAGTATAAAAGCTAAAAATGCTTTTATGCCTCGATCAAAGTCTTGCACAAATAAGGAAACTCTGCAATGACTTTCTCTAATGACTGCTGCACCTGCAACAAAAGGCATTTCAGTATAAAAGCTAAACATACTTTTATACCTCGACCAAAGTCTTTACACAAATAGGAACTCTGCAATGACTTTCTCCAATGACCACGCACCTGCAACAAAAGGCATTTTTGTGTGCGCAGACCTACTGCACCTGCACCTGCACCTACTGGTTGTCCAGAACGGGTTAGAAGACTGAGTAAAGCAACCAAAAAGATGTTTGAATAAAACATATTAAATTCAACATCTTTATTCATCTATATCTCAGAAGAAGAAATGCAAAGAAGAACAGAGCAGCAATCGTCTGAAGAAAGAAGAAATTTATTATCTGAAGAAAAAAGCTTATTGAAAGCATCTCAAGCTGGAGAATTAAAATAAGCTTGAAACAATTATATAAGATGAGCACATGTTGAAGCTGATAAAATTACAATGAGATAAAAGCAAGCATTTGAGTATATGTGAGAAATCAATTGTCTGAACATATAAACTCTCTGAGTGCATGGAACAGATTTCAACATTGAAGAAATCAATACAGAAGCTAAGACTATATGATTCAACGACTATAATATCATATGTCTTTATTCAAAGAAGAAACTTCAACAACAGCTTTTGGACTAAACACCTCATTCAAAGAAGTAAGAAGAAATGGTGTTAGGAAGCAAATAAAAAGGGAGCATATACAAAATAAGCAAAAGGACAAATCCAACGGATATCTCCTCATATACACTCCAAAGGAAATCAGAGAAAACTGAAGAAAGCAGAAGAAAATTAAGAGAGAATTAGCAGAGATATATCGAGAAAATCTCTCAAAAGAACTCATCTCTAGAAGTGTCAGCACAGGATCGTCTGCACACTTATTTGCTTAAGGAGAAGCAACCGTTTGAGACATTACTACACAACGGCTATTTGAGCCACATCATCAATTATCTCAACGGTATTATGAATCATCTTCAAAACGGTTATATTTCCAACAGAACATATAAATAGCCTCAAGATTAAATTTGAAGATGTTGATTGAGAATCAACCATACTGTCGACCTATTGGTCAGTTAGTCAAGATTGTTGTTCGGAAGAACAACCAACCAAGTTGGCCAAATGACAATGAACCAATAATGGTTTGAAGCCACGAATGTACCTTGGTTATTCCAATGATACGGTGAGAAGGTAGCCCATGGAAACCAATGGTTGGAGAACAAGGCTGGAGCTTAAAGTCAGTATATACCTAGCCAATTCTCAGAGGATGTTATTCCCCTCTATCAGAGGACAGAGATTGTACTTAAACTTATATACTTGTATCACTGTCTTACCCTTGTACTTAGAATTCATTCATTGTATCATGAGTAGTACTCAGTAACCTCTAGTACAGGAAGAGATTAAGTTTATGTTTCGTGGAAACTTAAACTTGGTTTAATTTATAAACAATTTATGTGTCTGAGAGCCTAGAGAGGCTTGGTGGAAGAAAGAATACTCTACACTTGGTTAAGTGTCTGAGAGCCTGGAGAGGCTTGGTGGAAGAAAGAATACTTGTTAAGCCTGGAGAGGCTTGGTTGACAAAGAATACTTGGTTTAGAGCCTGGAGAGGCTTGGTAAGAAAGAATACTTTAGAGCCTGGAGAGGCTTGGTTGACAAAGAATACTTGTTGAGCCTGGAGAGGCTTTGTAAGAAAGAATACTTGTTGAGCTTGGAGAGGCTTGGTTAACAAGAATACTTGTTGAGCCTGGAGAGGCTTGGTAAGAAAGAATACTGCATGAGTTGCCTGGAGAGGCAGTTGAAAACAAGGAATACTTGTTGTTTAGCCTGAAGAGGCTGTTGGTAAAAGAATACTTGTATCTGAGTTCAGATTGTGGAAATCCAGTGGTTGTTTGCCTCTGGGACTGGATGTAGCTCACGGGTTTGTGAGTGAACCAGGATAAATTCTGTGCCTAAGTTTTCTTTCCCTTAATCTCTTTATTTACAGTTTTCATATTTATGTTGGGGATTGAAAAGTATTTTTCATAATAAACTTAACACAACTATTTCAATAAAATGATCTTTCATATGACAAACATGAAATGTCTCTCATATCATTTGAAGCATTACAAGAATGTACCTTGAAGAACTTCTGAAATAATTATCTGAAGTGAGTCTGGAAAGAGCTCAGTTCAGAAATCAGAAACAGACTTTAGACAACTTCTAGTCATCTAAAGTATTTCAGAAACCGTTCTGAAAATACTCTTTGTAATTATTTTCAGAAGATACTTTGAGAAGCCTCTGTTTAAACAATCTTAAGCTTTTGAAGAACCTCTATTTTTCTTATCTTCCGCACGTTTTAATTATCTCTGATCTTAGACTTGTTTTGAACATCGTTCATCTTCATGGTTTAAATTAAAGATTTCCAAAACCAAACAAAAAGCTTAAAACACTATTCAACCCCCCTTCTAGTGTTTCCTGTGTTCTAACACAATGGAGGAGCAATATCATAAAAAAGGATGACAAAGGGGTAACATTAGAGACAAAACCTGAACAACTTAGCACTGGGATACCCACACAGTGACGAGAAGCGAACTAAATGATGGGCTCATAATGTCATTTTCAGCAGAGATTCAATGATTATTAGTTTAACACGTTGGTTGTTATCTTCCTTGATTATGATGGGTGGCTTTATTGGGTTTGTTATAGAGGCGCGGGGCCTGCCCTTTCGTCCCTTGGAGTTGGAGGGTGTGGTTACGCCCTTCTCCTCCTTGGTTTTGCAGGGAAGGATTCATCACTCTCGGTTAGAGAAGGAGCGTGGTGTTAGTCATGGCACTAGATTCAAATTGTTGTTGGAGAGGGGAATCAGTTTCCATTGCTTGAACCACCTAAGGCAGAGGAGTTATCAGAGAGAGTTTTGCTCTAGGAGGGTGCACCCCCATTTTCGACCATTGAGGGGTACGGGATTGAGCACGCAAGACGATAATACTGACAATTTAAAGTGTGAGGTTCAAAGATTGAATTAGAATGGGGCCTAGTTGGTGCAGACCTAAATTGGACCATAATGTTTTGTTATTATTTTTAAATATTATTACTTGAACTATCGGTTTCAAAAGAATTTTTATTATATTTACTTTTTCATTTTTCGTTTTCCTCAATTTTTATCTTTTATCTTACGCATTTGTGCAGTTAGTCTCTTGTTAAAAAATACAACTCTTATTTTTAAGATAACCATTCGAAGGTTCATTCTACGTTCCATTGAAGATGAGTTAGTTTGGTTTAAGTCATTGAATAACGATAAAATAATGAATTATTATACCCTTTGAAGTTTTTAATTTTCACTATTTCTTTTATATAAAATTTTTGGATTTATATTATCGTATGGTAAAACGATGCATTTTTCTTCAATCATATGGTTTTTTTTGTAATTATATTTTTCCATGCAACAATAAATTCTTTACTCAAAATATAATAATAAAGTCTCATAATGAATCTAACTGAAGACACCTAATAACTCTAATAACTCTTGGTCAAAATGAACAAAAAAAAAGACATAACTATAAAAGAGTTTTAAGCACCGTATTACAATGTATAAATTTCAAATTTCAAAAGTACTTGATTGGGTGATCAAGCTGGTTTAGTTTGAAATGGAAATTTTCGAGAACTGAACCTATTATAATTTAATTGATTCAGATTTCAAATCAAATAAGCCGATCGACCATACTAATTTGAATTAATTTGATTGGTTTGGTTTGGATATTCGGTTTCATTGAATCGATCTGATCCGATGAACGGCTCAAAAACTTACCCTACCATGTGTGTGTATTCACACCATAAGAAACAATGTTACAATGCTATTACAATTTATGAGTCAGACATATTTTAATTTAAAGACTATTATGGCAATTTATTTGGCAAAAGAGTCGTTTATATTGATTGAAATTATTTTGTTTTAAAATAAAGTATTCTACGTGTATTATGAATACATGTCATATTTTGTAACACATTTAAACTTAAAAAAGATTATTTCAAACTATTGCATTATATCTTGTTTTCCTTTGACCAATTATGTCGTTGTCTTCTTTTATGGAGAAAGGAGCTGGCGATTCAACGAGGTTGAATTGGTAACGCTGAAAGCATCCATATCATTGAGATTGGTAGTGGCGGTGGTGTTGTGATGCCACTAGGGTTGCTTGCATCAACATTAATGGCAGGCACATAAGTGAGGTCACCCTCTTCAATTAGTCTTCCATTAATGATGTGACTTTGTGGCGCACAAGCGTCTCGAACATTGAACCCACAACAACGACACAACCTGCAGCCACAACCTTTCCTCCAACAATGCCACCAAATACTTTGCTCTGTTATCATGAGAAATTAATGAAAAGGGAGGAACAAGAAAGGGTACGGGAGAGTGGAGTAAAACACCACTCATGTCAGTACCCATGAGAGATATAAAGTTGAAATCTTCGGTAAACGACAAAGGAGGAGCAATATCAGAAAGAGGATGACAAAGGGTAACATTAGAGCCAGAACCTGAACAACTTAGCACTGAGATACCGACATAATCACGAGAAGCAAACTTAATGATGGCCTCAATAATGTCATTTCCAGCAGAGATTTCAATGATTATTGGTTTAACACATTGGTTTCTATCTTCCTTGATTATGAATGGTGGCTTAGGTTTGTTCTTAGAGCCGCGGGCCTGCCCTTTCGTCCTTTGGAGTTGAAGGGTGTGGTTACGACCTTCTCCTCCTTGGTTTTGCAGGGAATGATGCATCACTCTCAGTTAGAGGAGGAGGGTGGTGTCGGTGATGGCTCTAGGTAAAAAATTTTGTTGGAGAGCGGGATCATGTTTCCCTTGTTTGAACCACCTAAGGGTGAGGAGTTATCAGAGAGAATGGCGACACTCTTCGAGTTTTGCTCTAAGGGGGTGCACCCCCATTTTCAACCATTAAGGGGTACGGATTTGAGCAAGCAAGACGATAACACTTACAATTTATAGTGTGAGGTTCAAAGATTGAAGTAGAAGTGGGGCCTAGTTGGTGCAGTCATAATTGGACCATAATGTTTTCTTATTATTTTTAAATATTATTACTTGAACTATCGGTTTCAAAGGAATTTTTATTATATTTACTTTCTTCATTTTTCTTTTTCCTCAATTTTTTATCTTTTATCTTACGCATTGTGTAGTTAGTCTATTGTTAAAAAAATACAACTCTTATTTTTTAAGATAATCATTCTATGGTTCATTCTACGTTCCATTTAAGATGAGTTAGTTGGTTTAAGTCATCGAAAAAATATAAAATAATGAATTATTGTGCCTTTTGAAGTTTTTAATTTTCACTATTATTTTTATCTAAAAGTTTGGGATTTATATTATCGTATGGTCAGACGATTCATTTTTCTTCAATCATTTGGTTTTTTTTTAATTATAAACATTAATTTTACTATTATGTAATATTTAGTTTTTTGTAATTATATTTTTCCATCCAACAATAAATTCTTTACTCAAAATATAATAATAAAGTCTTATAATGAATCTAATTGAAGACACCTAATAACACTTGGTCAAAATGAACAAAAAAAAGACGAAACTATAAAAGAATTTTAAGTACCGTGTTTGATAAGTGTTAGAATTACGTAAATTTCCAAGCAAATTGCATCACTTATTGATGATGAATTGTTGAATTTATACCCAATTTCACCTTTCTTAGCTTAAATTGTGGCTTCATGTATTTATTGAAACTAAATCTGAACTTGATGCTATTTTGATAAAGAATCTGTTGATTTTACAGATAAAAAGCTAAAGTACAAATGAAGCATCAAGAGGACAGTGAGCAAGGACAGAAACAACATAGAACAAGCTTCAAAGGAGGATAATTCAGAGAAACCAGATGTTGTTTCCTGCGCTCCACCTGCGTTAAGCGCAGGCAGAGCGCAAGAATGTCTGTTCAGTTACTATTTCATGTGCTTCACATGCGCTGAGCGCGGGCAAAGCACAGGAAGCGTAACCTAATTTTTAATGTGCCACAAGCAGAGTATAAAAAGCCCGTTAGAACGGTATTTAAAGAGACTTTTAGGGATTTAGAAGACAGACAGAGTTGGAGCTGGAGTCTTGGGCAGAGAAAAATGTGACAGTCTCTTGTTGGTTTGTAATGGCTACATTGAGTAGCTAAACCACTTTTTAGAATTGAACGTAGTCGATTCAATCCCCAATTGTATTTGAATCTTTGTTATTTAGGAATCTTTATTTTTTATAATATTGGTGTTTTTATTTCTGTTCTTAATGCTTAACTTCCGTCTTTGTAACGAGTTATGATGTGATTTATTAAATTAGATGGGAAACAGTTTTCTAAGTCTGATTTGGGTAAAAACACTCAATATGTTGTATACACTAGGACTAGGGTTCAATTTATTGATAGCTGTTAACAATTGATCTTAAAGCTAGGCAATTTGTTAAGCAGCCAAGGAATTGGTGTTTAGGGGATTGTTCTAAGAATTTCATACTTGAGGAATCAATGTGAATGAAATTTATTTGGGCTTCAATATTTATAATTATAAATTCCTAGATATCATTGATTTTCAAATTACAAGAGGGGTGCGATAGAAGAAGTTCAATCCTAGTTTCCTTTATTTGCTCAATTTCATCCTTGTTTCTCTTCGTCTAAGATTTTCTTTATTTTACTATTGTAATCTTCACAAACAACCCAATCTTCCACGAATCTTTCTTACTCAGTAAGTGTGAGCATTAAGAATTTAAATTGTATCGTTCCTCATGGGTACGACAACTCTTACTGTTAAACTATTATACTGCTGCGATATTGGTACGCTTGCCAAGATCTCAACAAGTATTTTTGGCGCCGTTGCCGGGGAACGGTGTCTCAATTTAAATCTTAAATCATCTTATTGAGCTGTGAATATTTTATTTTTATTTTATTTTATTTTTATTCCTCTCTTTTGGGCTAACCCTTGTTTTAGCTTTTTGATTTATGCTCTTGGAGGTCAAGTGTCTCAAGACCTACTGGAATTTGATCCTGAAATCGAAAGGACGTCTAGAAGGAACCGGAGCAAAAACAGGAAGAAAAAAGACAAAGACAAGCTCAAAGAGACAATCTCACCACACTCTGTTCAACTAGTGAAGTAAAAGCTGAAGATATGGCCGAGGAGCAAGTAAATCCTCCTCCACCAAGAAGAACTTTGGGAGACTATGTCATGCAACAAGGACCACGCTATTTTTCAAGCATAGCCATACCTGCTACTGCAAAATCTCTAGAGATGAAGCCAACATTCTTGAGTCTCATTAGTGCTCATCAATTCACAGGATTGGATTATGAGGTCCTTTACACTCATCTTTCTACTTTTATGAATTGATTGGTGCAATGGGTTTTGAGGAAGGTGATTTGGAATTAGTTTACTTACGTTTATTCCCTTTCTCTTTGATAGGTAAAGCTAAGGAATGGCTGAAATCTCATCCAAATCAGAGTCTGGCTAGTTGGAGCAATATGGAAGAAAAGTTCCTAAATAGATTCTTCCCACCATCTCGCTATATCAAGGCCAAGTCAGATATCTCCACATTAAGGCAGGGACCAGAGGAACCAATTTGTGAAGCCTGGGAAAGATTCAAGTCTTTGCTGAGGAGGTGTCCCAACCACGGTTTTGAGGATATTGCACAAGTGAGTATCTTTTGCAAAGGACTCAGACCTGACACCAAGATGATTATAGATGCTGCAGTAGGAGGCACAATCAAGTCAATGGATGCAGAGCAAGCTACCAGGATTATTGATGCCTTAACATTAACTGATCAACAAGCTCAGCATCGAAGACAACCAGTTCAAAAGAAGGGAGTGTTAGAGCTGGACACTAATGATGCGATCTTAGCTCAGAATAAGATCCTTACTCAGCATTTAGAAGCACTCACCAAGCAGATGGCTAGCTTCCCCAACAGTTGCAGGTAGTGCAGTCTTATCCTGGCCAGTCCCCATAATTGACTTGTGACTTTTGTGGAGGTGACCATCCCAATGGTCATTGTTCTTATCAAGACACTCAGGAAGAACAAGTTAACTACATGGGAAGTCAAGGGAGACCAGCCAATCTCTCCAACAACAACCAATTATCAAACTACTACTCACAAGGTTGGAGAAATAACCCGAACAATAATTCTGGTTGGAGACAAGATGCAGGGTCTTCTAATAGGCCAACTCCCTTTCAACAGCAACAACAAGGATACCCTCCGGTGCATGACAGACTATCGAAACTGGAGGAGAAACTGGATAAATTCATGCAGTCTTCCGCTACTTATCAGCAAAATACAAAAGCATCTATTAGAAAGTTAGAAACACGAGTTGGCTAGTTAGAAGATGATATAGCAGAGCACAAGAAAGGAAAATTCACAGCTAACACCCAAACCAATCCCAAGGAGCAATGCAATGCAATGCAGTCACCACAAGGAGTGGTGCATCAATAGGAACTGGTTTGGGGGGCAACGTAATAGCTGAGAAGCAAGTGTTGCCATAAGAAGAGAAGGATAAAGAGAAGAAAGAAGTTGAGAAGAAAGCAGAAGGCTCAGAGCAGAAGGAGTATTCAGAAAAGAAGTTACCTTATCCACCGGTCCCATAAAAGAAAGAAAAGGACAAGATGCTTGTTCAGTTCATGAACTTGTTCAAAGGAGTACAAATAAGTATTCATGTTCTTGAGGCATTGGAGCACATACCCAATTATGCAGGGTTTATGAAGGATCTTCTGACTGAGAGGAGTAAAATATATGTTGAAGACAAAGTAAAGTTAGAAGCAGGATGCAATACTATCATTCAAAAGCTTCTACCACAGAAGACGCAGGATCCTGGAAATTTCACAATCCCAGTCACCATTGGAAATTTAACAGCAAAAAAGGCAATGTTAGACCTTGGAACTAGCATAAATCTGATGCCTTTATCCATGCTCAAGAAGACTGGTGATGTGAAGGTAAAACCTACAACAGTGAGTCTGCAACTGGCAGACAGGTCCATCAACCACCCATATGGATAGCTGAAGACGTTTTAGTAAGGGTGGACAAGTTTGTGTTTCCTGTGGATTTCACCATCATGGACATGGAAGAGGATGCTGATGTTCCGTTGATTTTGGGACGACCATTCATGAAGACAGACAAAAGGTGGTAGTTGATGTTGCCAGAGGTAAACTCACGGTCAGCATGCATGATGATGAGGTGACTTTCAATGTGTTCAAGGTAGCTCCAAAACAGAAAGAACAACCAGATTGCTTGAAGATAAACTCTACTGAAGGAGTCTCATATTCTAACACTAAACCATCAGTACAAGGGGTCAAGAGAGAGGACGCTGATTGTTAAAGCACTCATAAGCCGCAGAAGAAAAAGATTAAAGTTCTTAATAAGAAGTTGAAAAGAAGAAGAAAGCAGCTACAGGAATCACTGGTGGAACCCAATTTTAAAAGAAGAAAACAAGAACCAACATCAGCTACTGATAGAGATGTTGGTAAAACAAAAGGATTGGGGGAAGGTTTGTTACATGAAGTCAGTGGTGCATCAATACGGTTCACCAAAACTCCATCTTCAGCAACCACCATGAGAAAACAGGCGTTAAGCTATATGACGTTAATCGAGCGCTTCCTGGGAGGCAACCCAGTGTTTTAATTTTTAATTTTTACCATTTTATTTTGATTTTTGTTTTAGTCTGTATATATCATGTGTTAGTTAGGTTTCTGTGTTTGTTTAGTTTAGGAAATGATAGGGAATGGTAGAGTAAGTGTGTGGGAAAGAGATATAGATACCTTGAAGTAGGAAGTAACAGAAAATTTGACTAAGTGTTAAAAAATTCAATTACGTTTTCTGCGCTTCACCTGCGCTCAACACAGGTAAAGCGCAAAAATATAAAATTCAACACTGTTTTTTGCGCTTCACCTGCGCTAAGCGCAAGTAAAGCGCAGCGACACACTATAGTAAAAATTGTAACTTGCGCTCCACCTGCGCTGAGCGCAGGCAGAGCGCAGGTGCGCGCTATTGCATAAATTTGAAGCAGAAGAAGGGGAAGGGTCATTCCAACCTTCTCCCCTGTTTTTCTTGAGAGATTTTGTGCCAATCCTCTGTGATTTTCTTGATCTTTCTTCACTTCTCAGTCACAAATCTCTTCCTTTCCTACTTCTTTGCTATTCAAGGTATGTTTTTACATTTTTTAGTAAGTTTTACCAATTGAAATCATTTGTTTCTCTGTTTTGATCTATTGAACCTTAGGCTAGCAAACTTGGTTTATAGTTTTACATGTTCCTAGGATTGTTTGTCAATATAGCCTTTAGGTGATTTGTTGGCTGTGACTGATCATTTAAACAGGTGACTGTTGGTATGCTCAGTAATTTTTGCAAGATGTTATGGTCAATGGTGATAATGCTCTGTTTTTGTTTAAAAAATTTACATTGACCATTCTATGGAAATTTTGAATTGATTCTTGCTCTTTCTGACTGAGCTTGATATCACTTGCCAAACGTATGCTCTGTTTTGAATTTTATTGGTTCCAATGAGAAATATGCTTTTAGGATTTGTTTTTGCATTGCAGGTTGATATTACCTGGTGCCCTACTGATTTTCATTGAGTTCTTTGGTTGTTACTCATACACTGCTGATAAGAGGATTGTGTAATCCATTTGAATTGTCTTGAACTGATTATGTGTACTATTCAATTTTAGCAGATGGTTCGCACAAAGATTACTAATGCTATTGGTTTTTCTAGGGATGGTCAAAGAAAGAGGGTAAGCAATGACCCTTCTTTAGATGTTGGACCATTCAAGGACACCCAAGCTGCAGAAAAGTACAAGTACATACAGAATTGCAACTTTATCTTGGAGAGGCCAGTTGAATTCCGGGCTGGGGAGTTTGATGATTTCAATTTGGAAATCACCCGGAGACAATGGAGAAGGGTGGCTGAGCCGAATAGGTTATTTGATCCTGACTTAGTCCGAGAATTTTACTCCAACGCTTTGGGAGAGCCAGGAGGGGTGGTTGATAAGCGGTCATATGTTAGAGGCAGATGGGTGGCATATGATCGTGACATGATCAATGATTTCTTAGACCACCCATCTCCTGCTGATACTGAAGGCGCACCCTACCAGTTTTACCAACTATTGCAAGAGGTCGGGACTTATGGGAATGATGTGCTTGATACTAGGACTGCCCCGTACTTGTGTTTACCTGTGCGTTCATATGAAGTAAATACCTATGGGGAGGCTTCTAGGATTATGAGAAAGGACCTACGCAACATATCTCAAATATGGATGGTTTGGTATTGGCCAACATTAGGGCAACTACCCATGCTTCTGATATTACCATTAAGACTACACATCTCCTATATTGCATTCTCTCTGGTGCATATGTTGACATCGCAGGACTCATTTCAGAAAATATGCATCTCATGATCAGGATCGCAGTGGAACGTAGGAGTGAGCGCTCAAAGATCAGTTTAGGATTCCCTGCTTTCATCACCGCCTTATGTTGGTACCAGGGGGTCGAGGTACGTCCCATTGCTCCCATCGGAGCCGCTATCACCCAGCAGTATATTGAGTCTTACTGCATTCCACATGAGGAGATGGAGCCGCCTCTCGAATCCAGGGACGTTCATCCCTGTTCAGCTCCACAACAACCACCACCAACTGACATACCACTACACCCTTTTATGGAGCACTTGTGCAGTCAGATAATATATGTCCACAGAGGGATACTGCACTTGCAGAACTTTCTATATCATAATGTGTCGGGACCCCACCCAAGCATGCCTCCAGAGCAATTCCAGGAGTGTTTGGATTGGCCAGGGAACAGGCCTATTGCTCCGGGGGGAGGTGGAGCAGAGGATGATGATACAGAGGATTATGATTGATCTCTTTTACGGTGGTTTTCTTTCTTGTTCATTTTCTTTCTTTTCTTTTCTTTTATTTTCTTTCATTTGATACATCTGTACTGTAATTGACACACTAGTTCTATACAGTATGGATTCTAGGAATTCTTTGTTTTATTAGGATTTAGGAATTAGGACTTAAGGAATTTAATTCAATGTTTCAATGTTAGGCAGCCAAACTAACTGAATTAAGAAAAGAAAAAGTAATTAAGTGGCTGAATTCATAATCAGTTAGGATTAGGATTTTGTGCAGGAAGGTTAATCAAGATAGTTAATTGTTCAATAAGTGATTTCATCAAAGAAAAATAGCCATAAGCCTGTGAGTTTGTGAGACTAAACACTTTGAGAGTTTTCACTGCTGCTTGTCAATTGCTATTGCTTGAGTTTTTGAATTATATACTGCACATGAAAAGCATGGAAGTGATTAAGGCAACTTGTAAATATGTGAATTACTCAGTGACAAATAGCCAACCTGTAAATAATATTTCCTATTTTTTTATAGCCCATTTGAGCCTGAAATTTTCTTGTTTTATGCACCCTAGCCTTGTTATGGATCATATCCTGTCCCTTACACACTTAGGGATAAAGAGCATAGGTGCAATTTATTTCAATGGAAATGGGTATTGGTTGGCTCATTGAAGTTGTAAAAGAAGACATATTGAGTAATGGAATTCACTCTCCTAAAAAAAAGAAGTGTATTTATATAAAATATAGGGTATATTAAAGGGAGTGAATTACCAAAAGAGGAAGAAAATTGTTCAAAGTAAAGAATGAGTGGTGAATTGAGTGTAACTTAGAATATTGTTTAAATTGTAAATATACTCTCTTTTCTTGAAGTTGTGTCTTTTGATACATCCTGAAAAACCATAATTTCTTATTAACATAGCCTCATTACAACCTGAGAAAAGTCCTTTTGATCTATGCTGATTATGTGTATGTTTATTAGCTGGAAACGATTAGCAATTTTAATTGTTCAACTGCAATGGAAAAATTAAGGGAAACACTCACCCGTGAGAATGAGAGAATTTCCTTGATTTATCACTTTTGTTTCAATTGTTGTTCTTGCAAAACTGAATGTACTTTTATCTTATTCTAATTGATGATTGGAGTCACCATCTGGTTCTAATTTTGATATGAATTTGGAAAGAGATAGTTGTCTAGCAAGAGATGTTGATATTGTATTCCTGTTAATCGAATGTTCAGTTGGGGATTGTAATTAACTTTTATATTTGTTTTTCTTGCTTGAGGGAAAGCAAGAAGCTAAGTTGGGGGAGTTTGATAAGTGTTAGAATTACATAAATTTCCAGGTAAATTACAACACTTATTCATAATGAATTGTTGAATTTATACCCAATTTCACCCTTCTAAGCTTAGATTGTGGCATCCTGTATTTATTGAAACTAAATCTGAACTTGATGCTATTTTGATAAAGAATCTGTTGATTTTTACAGATAAAAAGCTAAAGTACAAATAAAGTATCAAGAGGACAGTGAGCAAGGACAGGAACAACATAGAACAAGCTTCAAAGGAGGATAATTCAGAGAAACCGGTTGTTGTTTCCTGTGCTGAGCACAGGAAAAGTGCAAGAATGTCTGTTCAGTTACTGTTTCTTGTGCTTCATCTGCGCTGAGCGCAGGCAAGCGCAGGAAAACGTAACTTAATTTTTAATGGGCCACAAGCAGAGTCTAAAAAGCCCGTCGAAAATGGTATTTAAAAAGACTTTTAGGGATTTAGAAGACAGACAGAGTTGGAGCTGGAGTCTTAGCCAAAGAAAAGTGTGACAGTCTCTTGTTGGTTTGTAATGGCTACCATGAGTAGCTAAACCACTTTTTAGAATTGAACGTAGTCGATTCAATCCCCAATTGTATTTGAATCTTTGTTATTTATGAATCTCTATTTTTATAATATTGGTGTTTTTATTTCTATTCTTAATGCTTAACTTCCGTCTTTGTACCGAGTTATGATGTGATTTATTGAATTAGCTGGGAGCAGTTTTCTAAGTCTAATTTTGGTAAAAACACTCAATATGTTGTATACACTAGGAATAGGGTTCAATTTATTGATAGCTGTTAATAACTGATCTTAAAGCTGGGCAATTTGTTAAGCAGCCAAGGAATTGGTGTTTAGAGGATTGTTCTAAGAATTTGATACTTGAGGAATTAATGTGAATGAAATTTATTTGGGCTTCAATATTTATAATTATAAATTCCTAGATATCATTGATTTTCAAATTACAAGAGGGGTGCGATAGACGAAATTCAATCCTAGTTTCCTTTATTTGCTCAAATTCATCTTTGTTTCTCTTCGTCTCAGATTTTTTTTATTACACTATTGCATTCTTCACAAACAACCCAATCTTCCACGAATCATTCTTACTTAGTAAGTGTGAGCACTAAGAATTTAAATTGTACCTTTCCTCGTGGGTATGACAACCCTCACTCTTAAACTATTATACTGCTGTGATATTGGTACGCTTGCCAAGATCTCAACAGTGTTACAATGTATAAATATAAAATTTTAAAAGTACTTGATTGAGTGATCAAGCTGGTTTAGTTTGAAAAGGAAATTTTTTAGAACCGAACCTATTATAATTTAATTGATTCAGATTTCAAATCAAATAAACCGATCGACCATCTAATTTGAATTAATTTGATTGTTTGGTTTGGATATTTGGTTTCATTGAGCCGATCTGATCCGATGAACGACTCAAAAACTTACCCTACCATGTGTGTGTATTCACACAATAAGAAACAATGTTATAATACTATTACAATTTATGAGTCAGACATATTATAATTTAAAGACTATTATGGCAATTTATTTGGCAAAAGAGTCGTTTATATTTATTGAAATTATTTTCTTTTAAAATAAAGTATTCTACAAGTATTTTGAGTACTTGTCATATTTTTGTAACACATTTAAACTTAAAAAAGATTATTTCAAACTATTGCATTATATCTTGTTTTCCGTTGACCAATTATGTCGTTGTCTTCTTTATGGAGAAAGGAGCTGGCGATTCAACGAGGTTGAATTGGTAACGCTGAAAGCATACATATCTTGGGATTGGTAGCGACGGTGGTGTTGTGATGCCACTAGGGTTGCTTGCATCAACATTAATGGAAGGCACATAAGTGAGGTCATCCTGTTCAATTAGTCTTCCATTGATGATGCGACTTTGTGGCGCACAAGCGTCTCGAACATTGAACCCACACCAACGACACAACCTGCAAGCCACAACCTTTCCTCCAACAATGCCACCAAATACTTTGCTCTGTGATCATAAGAAGTTAATGAAAAGGGAGGAACAAGAAAGGGTACAGGAGAGTGGAGTAAAAACACCACTCATGTGAGTACCCATGAGAGATATAATGTTGAAACCTCATGTAAAAGACAGAAGGAGGAGCAATATTCAGAAAGAGGATGACAAAGGGTAATATTAGAGCCAGAACCTGAACAACTTAGCACTGAGATACTGACACAATGACGAGAACGAACTTAATGATGGCCTCAATAATGTCATTTCCAGCAGAGATTTCAATGATTGTTGGTTTAACATGTTGGTTGTTATCTTCCTTGATTATCATGGGTGGCTTGGGTTTGTTCTTAGAGCACGGGGCCTGCCCCTTTCGTCCCTTGGAGTTGGAGGGTGTGGTTACGCCCTTCTCCTCCTTGGTTTTGCAGGGAAGGAAGCATTACTCTCAGTTAGAGGAGGAGGGTGGTGTCGGTGATGGCACTAGGTAAAAATTGTTGTTGGAGAGCGGAATCATGTTTCCCTTGTTTGAACCACCTAAGGGTGGGGAGTTATCAGAGAGAACGGCGAAAAATCTTCGAGTTTTGCTCTAATGTGGGTGCACGACCATTTTCAGCCATTGAGGGGTACGAGATTGAGCAAGCAAAACGGTAACACTGACAATTTATAGTGTGGGGTTCAAAGATTGAATTAGAAGTGGGGCCTAATTGGTGCAGACCTAAATTGGACCATAATGTTTTGTTATTATTTTTTAAATATTATTAATTGAACAATCGGTTTTAAAGAAATTTTTTATTATATTTACTTTCTTCATTTTTTCCTTTCCTCAATTTTTATCATTTATCTTACGCATTTGTGTAGTTAGTCCCTTTTTAAAAAATCCAACTCTTATTTTTTAAAATAACCATTCTACGGTTTATTCTACGTTCCATTTAAATGAGTTAGTTTGGTTTAAGTCATCAAATAAGATAAAATAATGAATTATTATACCTTTTGAAGTTTTTAATTTTCATTATTACTTTTTTATAAAATTTTGGGATTTATATTATCGTATGGTCAAACGGTTGCTTTTTCTTCAATCATATGGTTTTTTTGTAATTATAAACATTAATTTTACTTTTATGCTATATTTAGTTTTTTTAATTAAAATTTTCCATGCAACGTTAGATTCTTTACTAAAAATATAATAATAAGGTCGCATAATGAATCTAACTGAAGACACCTAATACCACTTGGTCAAATTGAAGAAGGAAAAAAGACGAAGCTATAAAGAGTTTTAAGTACCGTGTTACAATGTATAAATTTAAAATTTTAAAAGTACTTGATTGGATGATCAAGCTGGTTTAGTTTGAAAAGGAAATTTTTTAGAACCGAACCTATTATAATTTAATTGATTCAGATTTCATATCAAATAAACCGATCGACCATCTAATTTGAATTAATTTGATTTGTTTGGTTTGGATATTTGGTTTCATTGAGCCGATCTGATCCGATGAACGACTCAAAAACTTACCCTACCATGTGTGTGTATTCACACAATAAGAAACAATGTTATAATACTATTACAATTTATGAGTCAGACATATTATAATTTAAAGACTATTATGGCAATTTATTTGGCAAAAGAGTCGTTTATATTTATTGAAATTATTTTCTTTTAAAATAAAGTATTCTACAAGTATTTTGAGTACTTGTCATATTTTTGTAACACATTTTAAACTTAAAAAAGATTATTTCAAACTATTGCATTATATCTTTTTTTGCTTTGACCAATTATGTCGTTGTCTTCTTTATGGAGAAAGGAGCTGGCGATTCAATAAGGTTGAATTGGAAACGTTGAAAGCATACATAGCATTGGGATTGGTAGTGGCGGTGGTGTTGTGATGCCACTAGTGTTGCTTGCATCAATATTAATGGCAGGGCACAAAAGTGAGGTCACCCTCTTCAATTAGTCTTCCATTGATGATGCGACTTTGTGGCGCACAAGCGTCTTGAAACATTGAACCCACAACAACGACACAACCTGCAGCCACAACCTTTCCTCCGATAATGCCACCACATACTTTGCTCTGTGACCATGAGAAGTTAATGAAAAAGGAGGAACAAGAAGGGTACGGGAGAGTGGAGTAGAAACATCACTCATGTGACTACGCATGAGAGATATAATGTTAAATTCTCCAGTAAAGACAGAGGAGGAGCAATATCAGAAAGAGGAGGACAAAGGGTAACATTAGAGCCAGAACCTGAACAACTTAGCACTGAGATACCGACACAATGACGAGAAACGAACTTAATGATGGCCTCAATAATGTCATTTCCAGCAGAGATTTCAATGATTGTTGGTTTAACACGTTGGTTGTTATCTTCCTTGATTATCATGGGTGGCTTGGGTTTGTTCTTAGAGCCACGGGGCATGCCCTTTCGTTCCTTGGAGTTGGAGGGTGTGGTTACACCCTTCTCCTCCTTGGTTTTGCAGGGAAGGATGCATCAATCTCAGTTAGAGGAGGAGGGTGGTGTCGGTGATGGCACTAGGTAAAAATTGTTGTTGGAGAGCGGAATCATGTTTCCCTTGTTTGAACCACCTAAGGATGGGGAGTTATCAGAGAGAATGGTGAAAATCTTCGAGTTTTGCTCTAATGAGGGTGCACGACCATTTTCAGCCATTGAGGGGGTACGAGATTAGGCAAGCAAGACGGTAACACTGATAATTTATAGTGTGAGGTTCAAAGATTGAATTAGAAGTGGGGCCTAGTTGGTGCAGACCTAAATTGGACCATAATGTTTTGTTATTATTTTTTAAATATTATTAATTGAACAATCGGTTTCAAAGAAATTTTTATTATATTTACTTTCTTCATTTTTCCTTTTCCTCAATTTTTATCATTTATCTTACGCATTTGTGTAGTTAGTCCCTTGTTAAAAAATACAACTCTTATTTTTTAAGATAACCATTCTACGGTTCATTCTACATTCTATTTAGATCAGTTAGTTTGGTTTAAGTCATCGAATAAAGATAAAATAATGAATTATTATACCTTTTGAAGTTTTTAATTTTCACTATTACTTTATATAAAATTTTGGGATTTATATTATCCTATGGTCAAACGGTTCCTTTTTCTTCAATCATATGGTTTTTTTTGTAATAATAAACATTAATTTTACTTTTATGCTATATTTACTTTTTTTTAATTAAAATTTTACATGCAACTTTAAATTCTTTACTCAAATATAATAATAAGGTCGCATAATTAATCTAATTGAAGACACCTAATAACACTTGGTCAAATTGAAAAAAAAGATGAAGCTATAAAAGAGTTTTAAGTTCCGTATTACAATGTATATATTTAAAATTTTAAAAGTACTTGATTGGGTGATCAAGCTGGTTTAGTTTGAAAATGAAATTTTCAAGAACCGAACCTGTTATAATTTAATTGATTCAGATTTTAAATCAAATAAACTGATCGACCATACTCATCTGAGTTAATTTAATTGGTTTGGTTTGAATATTTGGTTCGAAGCTATAAAAGAGTTTTAAGTACTGTATTACAATGTATAAATTTAAATTTTAAAAGTACTTGATTGTGTGATCAGGCTGGTTTAGGTTGAAAAAGAAATTTTTGAGAATTGAATCTATTATAATTTAATTGATTCAGATTCCAAATCAAATAAACTAATTAACCAAACTAATCTGAATTAATTTGATTGGTTTGGTTTGGATCTTTGGTTTCATTGAGTCGATCCGTTCCGATGAATGACTCCAAAACTTACCCTACCATGTGTGTGTATTCACGCCATATGAAACAATGTTACAATGCTATTACAATTTATGATTCAGACATATTTTAATTTAAAGACTATTGTGGCAATTTATTTGGCAAAAGAGTCATTTATATTTATTTGAAATTATTTTGTGTTAAAATAAAGTATTCTACAAGTATTGTGAATACTTTTCATATTTTTGTAACACATTTAAACTTTAAAAAGATTATTTCAAACTATTGTATTATATCATGTTTTCCTTTGACCATTTATGTCGCTGTCTTCTTTTATGGAGAAATTAGTTGGCGATTCAACGAGGTTGAATTGGTAACGTTGAAAGCATACATATCATTGGGATTGGTGGTGGCAATGGTGTTGTGATGCCACTAGGGTTGCTTGCATCAACATTAATGGCAGGAAAGTATGTGAGGTCACCCTCTTCAATTAGTCCTCCATTGATGGTGCTACCCTGTGGTGCACAAGCGTCTTGAACATTGAACCCACAACAACCACACAACCTGCAGCCACAACCTTTCCTCCAACAATGCCACCAAATACTTTACTCTGTGATAATGAGAAGTTAATGAAAAAGGAGGAAAAAGAAAGGGTACGAGAGAGTGGAGTAAAAACACCACCAATGTGAGTACCCATGAGAGATGTAATGTTGAAATCTCCAGTAAAAGACAAAGGAGGAGCAATATCAGAAAGAGGATGACAAAGGGTAACATTAGAGCCAAAACCTGAACAACTTAGCACTGAGCTACCGACACAATGACGAGAAGTGGACTTAAGGATGGCCTCAATAATGTCATTTCTAGTAGATATTTCAATGATGATTAGTTTAACACGTTGGTCGCTATCTACCTTGATTATGATGGGTGGCTTGGGTTTGTTATTAGAGCCACGAGGCCTGCCCTTTCATCCCTTGGAGTCGGAGGGTGTGGTTACGCGCTTCTCCTTCTTGGTTTTGCATTGAAGGATGCATAACTCTCGGTTAGAGGAGGAGGTTGGTGTTGGTGATGGCGCTAGGTAAAAATTGTTGTTGGAGAGAGGGATCATGTTTCCCTTGTTTGAACCACCTAAGGGTGAGGAGTTATCAAAGAGAGTGTCGAAACTCTTCGAGCTTTGCTCTAAGAGGGTGCACGCCCATTTTCAGCCATTGAGAGGGTATGAGATTGAGCAAGCGAGACAATAACACTGACAATTTATAGTGTGAGGTTCAAAGATTGAATTAGAAGTGGGACCTAGTTAGTGCAAACCTAAATTGGACCATAATGTTTTGTTATTATTTTTTAAATATTATTAATTAAACTATCGTTTTCAAAGGAATTTTTTATCATATTTACTTTTTTTCTTTTTTCTTTTTCCTCAATTTTTATCTTTTATCTTAT
The DNA here is from genome assembly GCA_026901365.1 of Sesbania bispinosa. Classification (NCBI taxonomy): domain Eukaryota; kingdom Viridiplantae; phylum Streptophyta; class Magnoliopsida; order Fabales; family Fabaceae; genus Sesbania; species Sesbania bispinosa. The sequence goes on along the minus strand of QLOH01000516.1, from coordinate 310,660 downwards.
GCATTTTTGTAGTTAGTCTCTTGTTAAAAAATATAATTCTTATTTTTTTTTTAAGATAACCATTCTACGGTTCATTCTACAGTTCATTTAAGATGAATTAGTTTGGTTTAAGTCATCTAATAAAGATAAAATAATGAATTATTATACTTTTTGAAGTTTTTAATTTTCACTATTACTTTTATATAAATTTTTGGGATTTATATTATCGTATAGTCAAACAGTTCCTTTTTTTTCTTCAATCATATGACTTTTTTGTAATTATAAACATTAATTTTACTTTTATGCAATATTTAGTTTTTTTAGTTAAAATTTTACATTTAACATTAAATTCTTTACTCAAAATATAATAATAAAGTCACATAATGAATCTAATCGAAGACACCTAATAACACTTGGTCAAATTGAAAAAAATAACGAAACTATAAAATAGTTTTAAGTATTGTATTATAATGTATAAATTAAAAATTTTAAAAGTACTTGATTGGGTGATTAAGTTGGTTTAGGTTTGAAAAGGAAATTTTCGAGAACCAAACCTATTATAATTTAATTGATTCAGATTTCAAATAAAAAATCTGAATTAATTTTATTGCTTTGGTTTGGATCTTTGGATTCATTGAGTCGATCTGATCCAATGAACGACTCTAAAACTTACCCTACCATGTGTGTGTACTCACGCTATAAGAAACAATGTTACAATGCTATATACAATTTATGAGTCAGACATATTTTAATTTAAAGACTATTATGGCAATTTAATTGGCAAAGAGTCGTCTAAATATATAATAAATCTGAATGTTAGACAGCCACATGTCACCATTTCATAAATCTATTCCCATTAATAGTTACACAGTCGTGCAATGCATGACTTTTGAATTTTTTTGCCTCGCTCTCACTCTTCCACATAAGAAGTTACTTCTTGGTATCTTCATTAAACCGCTCAACAATCTTCATTCCCCATAACAAAACCTTTCCACACTCATCAAAAACTTCCGCTTACCCTCTCCTGGTATAAACATTCTCTAAATAAACTTTCGCTTATCCTTTCATTGTAACCACTCTACAACTGCTCCACAATGTCTCGCCCAATAGGCAATCTCTTTGTACTCATCAACAATCTCCTCATATCGATTCTATGTAATTTCTCTGATCTCTATTTTTTGGTGCTTGCTGTGGTGCCATGATAAATTTAGCTGCACCGGTACAGTGTAGTTGTGGACTGATAATGAACTGTCATGTGTACAATCTGATCTAACTTGCTTAATTTATAAAAGTTCCCCAAAACCTTTTTTATTTCAAATATTTTCCTTGTTCTTTTTTTGTAAATTGTTAAAACTTTATAACTTTTGAGGACTTAAACTTCAGCAACTCTTCATATTCCTCTTTTCATCTTCAAAGTCGAAGAGCAACAGAGAGAGAGAGGGGACTGGAAAAACGAAGTGAAGCCGAAGTTAAGCGACGAACGATTTTCCATCGTGTAGCTCTCCGGGTAACAATTTTCACTCTGTTTTGCAAAGATTTCGCACTGTGTTATGCTTCAATCGGTCTTTCTTGGCTTTATTTAAACAATGTGGTAGTGAAACGTCTCTGTTAATCTAGCTCTACACCGTATTTTGTTCTTCGATTTTTATTTGAACAGCTTTAATGAATGTTTTGAGATACTCCGAAGCCCTAAAATTGTTATTATCTCTGTCTTATAGCACATTTTTCCTCTCTTGTTTTGATTCATCAGAGGTTAAATGATTCATTGCATGTTTAAATTACAATAGTTTTTTAGGTTTAGGGATTGAAGTATTTTGTGTTTCGATTTTTCATTTTGGGTTTGTATCTGCCTTGTGTTACTCTGCTTTGTTCTTTATATTTTGTTCATGGAATTGTTAGTTTATTTTTATGTTTTTTGACTGAATTAGCTTTGGTGAAGTGATTTAAGGCACATCAAACTCTGTTTGACTATGGAATCAGAAGCAATTAAGATTGAAATAAAACCCACAATGGTAATTGTTTTATTTTTTCAATTTCTATATAAGCTAGAGATTTTAAAGTGTTAAAATGTTTATTTTAATTTCTTATTTGTTACATTATGTGTATTTGTATTAGGTGAATGTGTCATTTCCTTTTGATTTTTTCGATCAAAGGAAGGACCAGTTAGGCAATAGGTTAGTTCTGTTTGATGATTTTGGACATGAATTTCTTGTCCCTTTGCTATTTGGATACAAAAGTGCTACAATGTGGCAAGTTATGGTTGAAATTAAAAAGTATTATGGTATTGAAAAGACACTGCACCTTTATTTAAATCACCAAGGAGGATGCAGATTCAGATTTCAGATCAAGAATGAGGAAGTGAATGAAATATTGTCTCCTGGTCTGGTGAAATTAAGGGGTAATGATAATGATCATGAGGTGATTGATATCAGTTCTGGATCTTCTGAGAATGAAGATGTAATTGTTAATGAAGGAGTTGTAGATGTTGGTAGGCAGGCTGGACCTGGACGTGGTCATCATCCAGTGATCATTTGTAGGCGGCCTGCACGTCTTCGTCATCCAGTGCAGGTGTTTTCTTTTGAGAAGGTGATATCAAAATCTCAAGCTAAAGGTGGTTAGACACTGGTTAGTGTCAATTATACAGTTTTGTTTATGAGTCACATAGACAAATTGTTTATTAAAATTACTTTACCATGATTAATTTTTTTTGTTTTCATTTAATTATCCTTACCAGCCCCTTCCAAGGAAAATTGTGGAGAACTTTATCCGTAGATATTGGAGAGATTTGAATCTTGAAGTTCGTGGTACTCGTCGAAGTTATTGTTGTAAGTTGCTGTGGCGCCCAGGGAGTGATAAAGATAAAGATTGCCATCTTGGGAAACGCTGGTACAACTTAGTTAGTGAGATGGAGTTGAAAAGAGGAGACTGACTGGTTTTCAAGAGCATAATTGTTGGATTGAACGTGATGAGTGTAACCATACATCGCAAGGGGTCTTAGATGGGGCATGAGTTATATATTAGTTGGCAATTATTAGTGTTATCAGACAGACAGTGAATCTTTTTATTAAGTTTTATATTTTGAACATTTTCTCAGCCTGACTAGTATTAATGAAAGTATAATTTTATTGCCAAAATGTGTGCAATGTGTATACTCTCTATTCAAATTTTGATATGCTCTTTGCATTTTAATGCTTAGATAATGGGGATGTATTTATGGTCTCTGTTTGTCTTTTAAATACAACAGTAACGAAATAAGCGTGAATGGGTCACAATCTTTTTCATCAAATAGAAGGGGTAGCACTTTGAATGATGAGAGGTTGTGTCTATGTGGTCACATATCAGTTATGAGGACTTCGTGGACAGAAAAAAAAAAACCAGGACGAAGATACTTAATTTATCCTGTTAAGGCAAACAATTGGGGTGAAGTGAGTTATTGTACTTGTTTATTCAAAAGTGTTTCTTGAATGGTTTAATAGGAAATATGTGTTAATATTACTACATGACTTTATACAGGGCTGCAAATACTTTGATTGGTTAAATGGTCCACATGATAACCATCAATGTGGTGAAAAGTGTTCTTCATATGACTCCGGACATGGAACTTCCATGGTTGAAGTGCAAATGTTGAATGAAAGTCTTAAGTCACAGATTGAAAGCTTGCAGTGCTATGTGACTGAGTCAAGGAGGCGTGAAGAATTATTTCTGTGTTTTATTATAGGGTTATGTTTTCTGATTTTGTTTTTTCTGATGTATATTTTCAAGTAGATAAATTTCAAGATCAATGTTTATGGAAGGCATTTTGAGCAAATTTATATTGAGAAACTTCCCTATTACATGGAAGTGTATGTAATTGATATGGATTCTGTTAGTGTTTATGGGTAATCATAGCTCTAAGTAAATGGAAGTGCATTATATGTCTAACTTGCTTATTCTTATTCTAAAACTTTAGACTTGTAACTTGCTTATTCTAAAATGAAAGTGTATGTAAAATATATGTCTAAGTTGCTTATTCTTATTCTAAAATGACAGTGTATAATATGTCTAAGTTGCTTATATTCTAAAACTTTAAAGTTTATAGTTGACACAATTCTAAAACCTTAGTTTGTAGTTATAACTTACTTACCAAAAAATTTTAGTACTAACTTGGTTTCCGAAGAAAATTGATTTTTCATATAAGGCATTTGTAACTTGTATAGAAAGTGCTACTTACAATAAATCTTGGAACTCGAGAAGGCAAGTTTAAGGATTGAATATGGCAACTTAATCCAAAATTTGTGAGTCGATATATAAAGCATAAGAAATGCAATGCAGTTTAACAATTGGATAAGTCAAGTTTAAGGATTGCATATTGCCGAAGATGGCAATCTTTATCAATCCCTAAAGCGTAAGAAATCGAGGAAATGCAACATAACAATAGCATAGGCGATGACACACATTACCACAAGAAATTTAAGCTTAATATCACCAGAAACTTGTTCATGAAAGTATAAATAGCTGCTTATATAAGCAGCTATACACATCCAAAATATAACTTAAAAGCTGCTATGAAAAGCAGCTGTACAAAACATTGTTCAAAAAGACAGGAAGTGAAAGTGAATTAAATTGTTCAAGCAGTCCCGGACTGATCACCACCACCAGAAGGCAAGCTTTCCAACCAAACCAACGTCCTATCCACAATTTGTTCTTGAAGAATATTTCCTGGATTAAGTGCCAAGTCAAGAGCTATCCTAAGTCTGGTTCCCTCGTCAACCTGTTACAAAGTAATTCCAGTAAGGGTTGCATGTCTTACTAAAAGTATTACAAATTCAACATAGTTAATATACTTGTCTTAATTCTGTACCCGTTGACTCCCATCTCAACCATCCACAAGATAACCCATGCTCCACAATCATTTCTACTTTTAGATGTCAAAAATGGTGGGAAATGAGCATAATAATTTATTTATATAACAGGAAAATCATTTCAAGAGAAAAGTACACTCACGATTCAGCATTTTGTTTGCAAATTCCTTCTGGCTCATAGATTGGCCACTTGCTCAGCTTTGGTTTATCAGTTCTTTCATACATGTAGAAATTAGGGTGTTGCATAAGATTTTCCATGTACAGAGCCTATGTATTAATTGAAAGTATATGAATAAATACCCTTACAGTATTATTAACCAAATAAAACCACCTCATAATCCTTAAACTTACCATTGTATGCACACTACGAAGTCTTGCTTCCCTTTTAACCACATTGGGGAAGGTATCAGGATAAACAACCTCCTTATTTATGAAGTCAAGAACAATAAGGTACCAATGGTAATTATCATCATTCATTGGTATAAATACCTGACAAAGATATATTACTGATGTCATTTACAATTATCCATTATGAAAAGGCAATTATCATGGTATAATACACATGGCACTACCTTGTTCAGAAAATCCACTTTCACCATGAAGATGTCATAATAAAATTCTACCATTTGCAGAAAAGGCATGTTCCAAGCGAGCACAAATTGCTTATTTAAAACAAAAATAAAAATATTTATTGAAAATGACAATAAAGTTAATCAAAAATATCATAAATTAAAAATAACAATGATCAGAGTATAGATTTGTTACAGAAGAGGTTGTTGGCGAAAACCAATAAGATGAGTTTTTGACATCTGCCCTTTCACGAATAGTGCGCATGCATGCAGAGAGGTTTATAACCTGTGATATATCACATGAATAAATTTGAATTAAACAAAATAATAAAACTTATAATAAAATTGAACATATAACTTATAACTGTGCTTATAACTTACATCTTGTTCAATTTCACCCTTTGGTTTAAGACTGTTAAAAAGAATCCTCTGACCCTCACAGTATTCCAGTTTTGTCCTCACAAGTATCTCCTTCCTACAATTACCATACTCTAAACCATTAAGAAGGAATGGCAAAACATATGTGATGCTATACATGGATATGAAAACTATTCTTACCTATCAAGTTCTTCTTTCAAGGGATGGCAAAAGATATATGATGCCACTGCAGCCTCCACTTTAAACAATGAAATTTTAGTTCTTGGTTTGAACATATCTTTCAAGCACTGAAACAAAACCATAAACAAGTTATGACATATTTAAATTAAGAACCAGTGAAAATAAATAAATTAAGAAACTTAAGAATCTGTCAAACCATATACCTGAGGCACAAATTCCCCAATCATTTTTTCTTCATTTGTATCATCTTCATTAATGCTAGGATTTAGATAATACCCAGAAGGTGTTGATTTTGTAACGAGAAGCATTCCACGACTCTTTGCAGAATATGGAGACGAAAAGACCTTCTTTGTAGATAAATTTTTTTGTTCATCACTTTTACCAACATCACCCTCAGTTAGTTTTTTCAGAATTCTTTCAACATCATCCTTGGGAGTCCTATCTATAATGTCCTCCTTGAAAGCAGGAATGACCTTTTTTGGTGTATCAAAACTACTCTTACTTCCTATAAACAATTTTGCAAGTACATCAATAGTATCGATTACCTTGTTCAACTTGTTCTCCATTTTACTAACTCTATTTTCCAGACAATTATGTGACAAATATAATAGACAGGTACAAGTTATATGGAAAGCTTTTTTTATTTAAAACAGAAAAACTGGAGTTTGTAAAACAAAATGAGGATGAAACATACACTCTGTGGTGGACTGTCATTTCCTTTAGGGTTGAAGTCGTCATCAGAATACATATTTAGAATTTTATCAAAGTTATTATCCTTCTCTGTTCCGGTATCCCTGTAAAAAATAAGACAAAGATTGAAAATTTTCATTACCCTAAAGCATGCATGAACACTTGAACAAACAAAGGTCGCGAGGAAAGGAAATATTATGATGTTAAAATTACCCACTTTGAAGAAATCTCTACAATCTGTTGAGCATCTTCTTCACCGTGAGAGTATGTATGATTTCACCATGAAACAACACCTTCAAAGAAGCATCATCCGACTTACTTCTTCGAGCCCTCTTTCGGTTACTCCATCTCACTGACGTTTTGCTCTTCGACTTCGCCGTGTTTGTCATTGTGCTGATATCGTATTGATTAAAGGATAGAGACAGACTCAGTGAAATGGTGTGTTATAGAATAGTGCTAGAATCAACCATTTTATAGACAACTGTGAAAACCCAAACCATTGTCTTGGTTACTCAAACGTCGCATACGAAGCGGAAGAGGAAGAGGAAGAGGCACCCTCTGTTCTGCGTGTATCGTTGCAAGAGTAGTGGTATTATGGCAGTGGGTTCAGAATACTAGCAAACGTGATAAATAAGCAAAATGCTGCGCGCCAACTTAATTAATATTTTATAAAAAATTACAAAATAAATTATTAAATTAAAATAAAAAATTAAAAAACTTTTTAAAATATTAAACATTAGACTGAGATAATTTTAATAATAATGATAAATAATAATATTAATAATAATAATAATTAAAAATAATAATAATGATAATACAAATAATAATATTTTTTGTTATACAAATAATAATATTTATAACAATAGTAATAATAATAATGATAAATAATAAGATCTAAGAATAAGATATAAGATATAGAATATAAGAACAAGATATAAGATATGGAACAATAATAATGATAAATAATAAGATCTAAGAATAAGATATAAGATATAAAATATAAGAACAAGATATAAGTCTTGAGGACAAGGGATGATGACCGCTTCCAACCACAGCCAGGTGTCGGCCCCAGGCTTAATGCTACCCGAGCTGCAAAATGGTCCCTTCCCCCAACCGGATGGTTCAAAGTAAATGTAGATGCTGCACATGCTGCAGGTGAGGTTTGGGGGATTGGAATAATAGTTAGAGATGACCAGGGTTTTGTCCTTGCTGCTGTTTCTCGCCGTTTATCATCTCTCCCAGACCCGGGTCTTGCTGAAGCAATGGGTCTCAGGCTAGCTATTCAGTTTGCTGCTGATATGTGTTTTGACAAGGTGGTTTTGGCGTCAGACTGCAAAAACAATGTTGACCTTTTTCAGTCTGCTTCTTTTGGTCACTCTTACAACTACATGATTATTCAAGACTGATTTTCTCTTAGTAGTTATTTTAGATTCTTTCAAATAAAGCACGTTGGTAGGAATGACAATATGCGTGCCCACTTATTAGCTAAGTTTGCTTGCTCTCATCCAGAAAATTCCTGGATCGAGGAGACTCCACACTGTATTGCCCCTGCTCTGGCCCAGGATGTTTTGTCCATGGCCTTTTCAATTTAATCCACATTATTTAAGCGTAAAAAAAAAGATATAAGACATAAGATATAAGACATAAGAATAAGATATAACATATAACATATAAGGACAAGGGATGGTGCCTCTATCTAATTCTTTATATCTTATAAGATATAAGATATAAAATATAAATATAAAATATAAGAATAAGATATAAAGAATAAGATATAAAGAATAAGAATAAGATATAAGATATAAGATATAATAATAAATTATAATAATAATAATAATAATAATAATAATAATAATAATAATAAGAATAAGAATACTGATACTCAATTGTGTGATAACAAATCTTGTTTTGGTGTAGTGGCTGTCTTGCACTTGTTGCATGTGTTGGTAATTGGGTTCATATCTCTTATTTGATAATTTTTGGAAACAAATTTCTTTTCTTATTATTCATTATTTAATTATTTTCAACGTACAAAATTAATATAAACTTCACAATTCAGTAATACAATTCTCTAAATTAAATTACATGCTTAAAATGACTATAATATTATCATTTTATTAATTTAAATAAATAAAATGTAATCACATTCACATAAATTATCATTGTTCCAAATCAGAACCACAAATACACCTGTGTTTGTCTAAAATAATATCATGATCATAACTTTCAATTTTTCTCATATAAGTTAATTAAATCAAAACACAATAATCTCTTCCTATACGACTGAAGATCATCATCATCTCTTGGTATATGACTGAAGCTCATCCTTCCTAAACCATTGAGCCTTTCATCTGGGTTCATGTCACTAATAAACTGTAGAAAAGACAAAGAAAAATACAACATAAACATATTACATATTACATGATGACTTCATTCAGAATAAAAGTAAATGAAAAACAAACAATGAATAATATACCTGTGATCTATTTCCATAAGGGTTGACATTAGAAAAAATGGGAGGTGTATGAACAGTATTTCACATATACATTTGAGGATATTGAGACATATACTGAAACCTATTAGCATTTAAACCTTCACCAAATCCATGAATCATTGATGGTCTAAAATGTACAGATCCTGACATACTTGGAGTATCATGTTTGAAACATAAACGTGATTATCAAATAATGATGGGGTGCTCATCTGATTGACATTGAAATCAGATTTAGTATTGAATTTGGATCTCATACCACTCTCATGAGTCGTATTTACCTACAAGAAAAAATTATCCTTTAGTAATTCAACATTTAAAAATTAAATTTACAAAACTTTTCAACATTTAGCACTTACATCACTGGACCTCAATTCATTCACTGATTCTTGAGTCAGTTTCACTGCTTCATTATGTTTCACTCCTCCATTACGCTTCCTTTTCTTCTTAGATTGACCCTAAATGAAATAAAATATGATCAGCATCATTCACAAATAAATTACTTATTGTATTCCTCAATTCATATAAGCTTACTACTCAGCTTGTGTGAAGCAAAATTATGAACAACAGAAACTGATACATCATTCAAATCCTGGGAAAATCGAGGATTCACAGACAGCTGCTATAATAAACAAATGCGTGACAAATTGAATATACATAAAAACCAAAACCTTTATTAAAAAAAGTATATTAACATATCATATTACACTTTGGTCCCTCGACTCTTCATCAGTCTCAACAGATGATTGCTCCTCAAGAACTGTATCCAACTGATCACAAGTGGCATATTTTTTGCATGTCCTAACCGTGTGCCCTGGACGCTTACAATAAGAACATCTCCTTTTTTTGCTCTTTTTCTTGTTCTTTCGAGGAGCACCTTTGGTTTTAACAACCGTGGGATCACGCACTACTCTTGATATATCAACACTGTTGTTTAAGTCAATACCTTCTTCCTTTTCCATCTGTTTAGCTAACTTATGAATAGATTTAATGTTTTTGATGAAGTTGTGAGGATTTTTACGAGCAGCCTTGTTAAGCCTGTTACATGCAGCACCAACAGCACCAGACCTCAATAAGTCCTTCTTTGATGTGTCACCTTCTTCAACACAAACAACAGAAATGTGGTCAACTTTAGCTAACCTTGTCCATCTTTTGCAAATCAAAGATGCAGGAAAGGATTCCATTTGCTCATGCTTCATAGCACAAAATATATGTGAACATAGGATGCCACATGATTCAAATAAGCGACAGTCACAAATCAAATTACCATTGGACTTATCTAACTGAACAACATTTTCAACATCAGGGCTTCCAAATTTATTCATCTTCATTCTAACTACATTACCAACATCTGACCTATCAATGACATTTATGGCAGCAACTTTCTCGATTTCCTTACGAACATCAAAGAACTTATTCCTCGTGTACAAATTAGAAGCTTCAAGTTCATACTTTTCCAATGCAGTTGTCATCACGGGTTGAGTGTATGTAGACTTGAAATATGAGGTTAACTCATTGTGTCTGTATTCATTAACAACTTTGTCAAAATTGTGAAGAAAATCCACAAGGCTATTTTTGCTCTGAACATACCTCTTAATGAAAGAGTTTATTCCTTCACAGATAGAAGTTGTCCTAATCCCAGCAAAAAAATTATCCCTTAAATATGCAGTGGCCCACATCCACTTCAGCTCATACATTTTTCTAACCCACCTATTTTCCCTCAGGCCATGTTTATCAACAACTTTGTTCCACTCATTCTCAAACTTCTCACGGGTGAAATTTCCATAAATTAGGATTTTAAAATCCTCAAGAAACTTAGGATTCTTAACATTCTCACAAGCATTTTGATGAAGGTGCCATGCACACAGCCTGTGAATAGCATCAGGAAAAACAACCCTTATAGCTTCACGCATTGCACCATCTCCATCAGTAACTACAGCCTTAGGAAGTTTATTGCACATGGCTTCAAGAAATGTTTCAAGGACCCATTTATATGTTTCAGTCTTCTCATCCGCAACCAGAGCACAACCAAAAATAGTGGTTTCACCATGATGGTTATAACCAGGAAAAATGACTAAGGGTCTGTTATACTTATTTTTCTTGTATGTTGTGTCAAAAGCAACTACATCCCCAAAACAAATATAATCAATTCTGCTACCTATATCAGCCCAAAACAAGTTTTCAAGTCTATCATCTTCAGTTATTGTAAACTTTACAAAGGTAAGTGGATTGTTATCAAACTTTGCCTGAAGGTAACACAAAGCTGCAAAAGCATCACCATCCTCAATTTTTGCCCTCTTCACCTTATCAATGTGATTGTACAAATCCTTCTTACAGAATCCGAGATCAGAATAACCCCCCTTCTGGCCCATTATAAGCCCCATAATATTGCAAGTCCTAACATTGTAATGATGTAGACCGTCAACCTGTGCCTTATCAGCTACACTCAACCCACGATAAGCTGACATCAAATGAACCATACTAGCAGGAGTCAATTCATGGTTGTGGGCTGGCTAAAACAACCAACAATCAACTTTCTACTCTTATAATCTAAATGAATTCGAAGCCTTGCATTACATTTTGTTCGTGTAATGGCGTTTGCCTCCCTCTTTCTATCAGTCCTATTAAGGTGCTTCCCACTTCTTTCTCCCTCCTTGTTACATACAAATTGTCTCATTGTCATTACATCATTACGATCTTTGTACACATTATGTTTCCTAACAGCAAACCCTATGAATTTTGCATACTCACGGTAGAAAACATATCCATCTTCTTCAGAATCAAACTCAAGAGCTCTGATATCCTCATCTGTAAGTTCAGATATCTTTTTATGACCATCAGCAATCTCATCAGAATCAACATTATGTTTAGGAGGTGAATTAGATTTTTCGGGTTCGACACCATCACTCTTCCTATTAGATTCTGTCCTCATAAAAATATCAAATAAATCTTCACTCAATGTATCCATCCAAACCTAAAATTGAATAAATTCAAATATACAGTAACATAATTTGATTCAAGTAAAAGAAAAACCCTAAAACTATGAATCTTGAGAAAATCTACAGTAACACAATTTCATTCAAGTAACATAAAACCCTAAAACTACGAATTCTAATAAATGGAAAAATCGAAGAGGAAAAAGATTACGAACACTGAACAATATGAACGTTCACTCAAACAAATCATCCAACAACATAAATCAATTGAAAGAAACTGAGAAAAAACCTAACCCAAATCTACTCACCTGGAAGAGGGAAATCGAACGAATCAAAGAAGACGCAAGGCCGAAGATCCAGTGCAATTCAATCTTGATGATAAAAAAAGATGAATCCGCCACCAAACGCAGGGAAAAAATCAACGAAATAGCAAGACGAGTTCGAACACATACTTCAGCTGGCAAGACGAATTCAAACACATACTTCAGCTGAGCATAGCACCTAAACAAACAAAAACTCACAGGGGAAAATAAAATAATTTTGAAAAGTTATGAGTTTAATTGAATAATTATTAAATTGTATGAGGATATAAGTTAATAAAAACAAAAAAAGTTCAAGGATAGAAATAACTAAACTTACAAAAAAAAGTACACTTGTCACACCCTTAGCATGTACACATAACTAATGCACCAGTGCAGTTAAATTATTGACTGCACCGTAGAATTTGCCTTTTTTTTTCATATTTCCTGAAAAGGTTTCTCAGTTCTCTCTATTCTATCTATACCTTTTTCTATAATCTCTTATCTTTGTATTTTTTTGCTTACTCTGATATCATTTTTTTTTTCATTCTGTGAAAAAACCCTCATTTTTCTCCTTCGGTTGAACTTGCTTAATCTATGTATCGGTGTTCAAGAGGCAAATTTTGTGGTAAGGAAAACGTCATCTGTCAAGTATTGTTTCAAGTTGTCTATTTACTCTGATCCATGTGTTTTAATCTTCCCTATTTTCTCATCCCCTCACTTTGTCTTCAATCTTCCCTTCAGGGTGAATTTTCTTCTGATTCTAAAGAGTCAATCGCAGGAACACTTTCTACATTCTCTTCTTGCCCGACCGTTTTGGATGGTCTCTTTCACACAACTTTTTGGGGGAACAACATCAAATGAACTCCAATTGATCTTACTTTTATGTTTTAACCTTATGTGTAATGCTGTAAGAGATGCCCACGTTTGTACTAGTGTTTGTAATTCTGGGAACAATTCATTTGACTTAATCAGGGATTCTATCAAGTATGCTTTAGTTTTACTTCCACAATATCCTATTCTTTATGTTCTTCCATGTTAGAAGTCAAGACCCAGAGCATATTAAATTTTCATTTGATTTCTAATGAAATAGGATACTAGAGAAGAACATTGTCTCGTCTTTAAAACAAGAAAATCCCTACACATTCTTGACATTTTTGGATAGTGTACTTGGGGTGCCTTTTATACTGATTTGTGTCCATAAGGAATAAGGGGGCATTAAAGGTACCTACTTCTACTACATTTTCAAATTTTTTCTTCTTTGTGATAGCCTGCAAAATTTGAAGTACATCAACGATGATTTTGTTTTTTATTATACAGACTCTAAAATGGAGATTGTTCACCAAAATTTCATTTTGGACAATGGATTTTTGATTCAAGAATTATCTATACTAAACGGTAAGATGCTTCCAAGTTACCCCTCTTACAGTTCTGGAAAGCTTGAAAGTCGAAAAAATGGTTAGTTTATGCCTTTCAGCCTAAAGGTTAATTTTCACTATGCATGTTATCTGATGTTAAACTAACTAATTTGTTTAATTCAATATACCACTCACGTTATCTGCAGAAAATTGTGCAATTACTAAACTAGGCCCTAGACATGATGCCTGATTCTTTGTTCAGAATTTACTGTGTCACAATCATGTGACATGCATTTCTCTTAATCTCATACATATAACTTTTCTCTGTTAATTGACATGAAATTAATGCTGCAGAAATCTCTTAATCTGTTGTTGTGGATGTGATTTATTAACTTTAAAAACCCTTTGGAATGAAATGGCTAGACACCCTTGCTCATAATTTATTAAGTTAATAGTCACGTATTCATGATCAGCTTGAGCAGAACATCAGAGCTTGAAGAAAGATGAAGCATGCAGAAGGTGGGCGTGGGACTGGAGTGCACACTATAGTCCTACCTTTTGCCTGTTTGCATTGAAACACACAACACTGATGTGTAAGCCTCAAACGGGCTAAAAGCACAAACATTCCAAAATATTTTCTTATCACGTTTTGAGTATTACTTCCCCAATTTTAAGAAACTGTTTTGTATTGAAATATAAAATATTAGTGTAAAACTTAAGTAGACCTATTATTTATTGTATATTTTTGTATATGTCTATATGATACAAAATTACATTGGCGTCAAGATCCTCTGCAGCGCTGCAGGAGCCTACAGCAGTTTAGCTACGGAATAGCTAGGGAATAACTACCGATTTTAACTACGGAATGTTTCTGTAGTTGTTCCCTAGCTATTTGGTAGCTAATCCTGCTGCAGGCTCCTGCAGCGCTGCAGAGGATCCAGATCCCATTGATATTATAATGAAGAACAACTCTTCCGTAGCTTATTTGAGTGATCCTTTTCGGTAAATAAATCTTAAATCCTCCCCAACTAAGGCATACTTTGAAGTCACTATGTTACTGAGAAATAAGAATAATGATTGCTTAAGAAACTTCAGCAATTAAATAGAGAAGACAACATTTTAAATTAAAATTTGGAAGAATTTTCAGTAATCAAGAATAAAAGGACATGTTTTAGTATATTTCTTTTTTTTTTATTGGGTCTTGTATTTCGTTCAATTATAATTTTTTTTTAATTAGAACCGCAATATATACAAAGAAAAATTTGCTTAGCAGCACATTAATTGTCTAAACATGGCTGTAGGCTGTAGCACGGAACATCCTCTACACAAAAATCTTCCAACAATTGAAAAGCCTTTTTGAATAAGTAATCTGCAGAAAAACCGAATTGTTCTAGAGATTTATAAACATAATTACAATATTTTTAATCAATAAATTGTTAATGGATATTTGAAGGTTAAATATTAAGAAATAAAAATAAAAATAAAAATATATCTATTTTTGAAAAATATTAATGGCTATAGGATGTAGGACATTTGATAAATTATTAAATTATACAATAAGGATACATGTTAAAAAAGTAGAAATGATGGCTATAGGATGTACGGCATTTTGATAATAGTGGAAAATGTGGATACATATTTGTTATTTATTTTTCATTTATTCGAATTTTTGTTTTATTTGACTACAAATTTGGGAAGGATAAACAATGTGAGCGTTTAAATATATGTTTTATGATAATATTTAATAAGAAATAAACATTTTGTTAATGGATATTTTAAGTATCAAATAAATGATTATAAAAGATTATATTACAATTCAAATATATAGTTTAAGACTACGTTAAGTTTACAGTTGAGTAGAATTGAATTGATTCTAGAAATGAATGGTTAACGTGAATGATGCACACTTTACGAAGTACATTGAACGAAAATGATTTAAAATCAATTCCGCAAAATCATGATTTTGTATTGTGTAAATTTAAAACAATTGGGTCATAAGTATTTAACTATAGAGTAAACCGTCAAATGGTCCCTGAAAGATTGGCCATCGGTCAACTTGGTCCCTGAAAGAATGAAAATTGTAAAAAGGTCCCTGAAAGATGCTAACATCAATCAAAATCGTCCTTCCGTTAACCCAAGTCTGTTAAAGTTAACAGACTTGCTGATGTGACATAAAAGACTGAAACTCTTCATTTTGGTCCCTGCCCAGTCAGCCCAAAAGATTGGAAATCCATCAAATTGGTCCCTGCCCAATCAGCCCAAAAAATTGGAAACCCATCAAATTGGTCCCACCTCTCTCTAAGCTCTTCCTCTTCCTTGCTTGTTTTGTTGCTGTTTTTTATCCCTCCCAATTATTCCACCACCTCTTTGAAACCTTAATCATCACCGTTCCATGGTATGTATTAAAATATTTTTTAGGTTGACATACTCTGTTGTTGGGCTGTCCTCTGCCATAAAATATGTCAACCTTAAGTTCACAGAGTATGTCAACCTCAAAAATATTTCAATTATGACACGTAACAATTTAAGCCTAGACATAATTATAACACCGAAACATACATCTCAAATAAAAAATCATGACCTATAAACATGGTCATGGAGAAAGGCATGATTAATAACTTATATTTTTGGATTTAATTCGTTTATAATTTGATGCAGTTTCAAAATTTCCACCCGCTTTCATAATATAGTTTCTTAATTAATTTATTAATTATATATTTAAATAATTTAAATACAAAATTTAGCATGAATTCAACTCGTGCTTATGCACGGGTGGGATGCTAGTTTATATTTATTTGAAATTATTTTGTATTAAAATAAATTTTTCTATAAGTATTGTGAATACTTTTCATATTTTTGTAACACATTTTAAACTTAAAAAAGATTATTTCAAACTATTGCATTATATCTTGTTTTCCTTTGAGCAATTATGTCGCTGTCTTCTTTTATGGAGAAAGGAACTGGCGATTCAACAAGGTTGAATTGGTAACGCTGAAAGTAGTGGTGGGAATAGGCCAGTCGGACTGTCAGGGGCCTACGGCCTGACCTGTTTATGGCCTGGTCTGGTCTGACTCGTTTGTTAAAAAGGTCAGGCTAAGGCTTGTTAAAAGGTCTGTTTAGTTAAATCGGCCAGGCTTCAGGCCTATGAAAAAGCCTATTAGGCTTGACATGTCGGTCGTTTAATATAATAATATATAATATATTAAATTAATTATATAAATAACTATAAATATAATTAATAAAACTATAATATAGTAAAAAACTAGAGTATATTAAAATAATTATATAAAAAAGCATGCTTAAATGGCCTGCTGGCCTACATAGGCCTATAGGCCCGTTGGCCTGTTTGTAGGCCTTATCATAAAACAGGCTTCTAAACAGGCTTACAGGCTAGACCAGACCTTAAAAAATGCCTGTAACAGGTAACAGGTCCAGGCTCAGGCTTAAGAATTAGCAGTCAAGCGAGACTCAGGCCTGCCAAAGCCTGGCCTAGCCTGGCCTTTTCCCACCCCTAGCTGAAAGCATACATATCATTGGGTTTGGTAGTGGCGGTGGTGTTGTGATGCCACTAGGGTTGCTTGCATCAACATTAATGGCAGGCACATAAAGTGAGGTCACCCTCTTCAATTAGTCTTCCATTTATGATGCGACCTTGTGGTGCACAAGCGTCTTGAACATTGAACCCACAACAATAACACAACCTACAGCCACAACCTTTCCTCCAACAATGCCACCAAATACTTTACCCTGTGATCATGAGAAGTTAATGAAAAAGGAGGAACAAGAAAGGGTACGGGAAAGTCGAGTAAAAACACCACAGATGTGAGTACCCATGAGAGATATAATGTTGAAATCTCCAGTAAAAGACAAAGGAGGAGCAATATCAGAAAGATGATGACAAAGGGTAACATTTGAGCCAGAACTTGAGCAACTTATCACTAAGATACTGACACAATGACGAGAAGCGAACTTAATGATGGCCTCAATAATGTCATTTCTAGTAGAGATTTCAATGATGATTGGTTTAACACATTGGTTGCTATCTTCCTTGATTATGATGGGTGGCTTGGGTTTATTCTTAGAGCCACGGGGCCTGCCCTTTCGTCCCTTGGAGTTGGAGGGTGTGGTTACGCCCTTCTCCTCCTTGGTTTTACAGGGAATGATACATAACTCTCGGTTAGAGGGGGAGGGTGGTGTTGGTGATGGCACTAGGTAAAAATTGTTGTTGGAGAGAGGGGCCATGTTTCCCTTGTTTGAACCACCTAAGGGTGAGGAGTTATCAGAGAGAGTGGCGAAATTCTTCGAGTTTTGCTCTAAGAAGGGTGCACGCCTATTTTCAGCCATTGAGGGAGTACGAGATTGAGTAAGCAAGACAGTAACATTGACAATTTATAGTCGGAGTTTCAAAGATTGAATTAGAAGTGGGGCCTAGTCAGTGTAGACCTAAATTGGACTATAATGTTTTATTAATTTTTAAATATTATTAATTGAACTATCGATTTTAAAGGAATTTTTTATTACATTTACTTTCTTCATTTTTCTCTTTCCTTATTTTCTTATCCTTTTTCTTACGCACTTGTGTAGTTAGTATGTTGTTAAAAAATACAACTCTTATTTGTTAAGAAACAGCAGCAAGAAAACAGTAAGAGAACAACCCAGGACATAGAATGATTGAGAGAGCAAGAGGGAGAGAAAGAGAGATCACACAGAGATTTACATGGTTCACCCTAAGTGCAATGGGCTACATCCACGGGAGGAGCAGATCATAGGTATATTTAATCTGAAAAGTCAGTACAGTCGTACAGAGAGCCTAGGAACCCTTTATATATATATATATATAAAGGGACTAAGACAAGCTAGTGGCTAACTAACTTAACCACCCTAACAGACTAAACAACTAACTAACAGAAAGGAATAAAACTGGTTCTAAGTCATTCTAACAATTCTCCACCTTGAATTAGAACCATTACAAAAGAAATAGAGCCGCATCCTCCAAATACAGGGAAATTATTTCCAACTGTCAACATTGAGCAAGTCCAAGCAGTGCATGAACTTGCTCCTAGGAACAGGTTTAGTGAACATGTCAGCTGGATTGTGCAAAGTGTTGATTTTCTGAACTTTAATTCTGTTCTCATATCTGATAAAGTGATACCTCACATCTATATGCTTGGTTCTATCATGATGAACTTGATCTTTGGCTAAGCATATAGCACTGAAACTGTCACAGAAGATGAAAGCATGTTCTTGATGGATTCCAAGGTCACTAACCAGCCCCTTTAACCAGATTCCTTCCATGGCAGCTTCAGTAAGAGCCATGTATTCAACCTCTGTTGTTGATAGAGCAACAGAAGGTTGAAGAGCGGCCTTCCAGCTAACTAAACAGCTTCCAAGAGTGAAGGCATAGCCTGTGATAGACCTTCTTCCATCCAAATCTGCAGCATAATTCGAATCAGAATATCCTGACAAGAGGCAACTTGATTTTGAGCAGTAGTTCAGACCAATATCAGCAGTTCCTCTTAGGTATCTGAAAATCCTTTTTGTAGCTTGCCAATGCTCCCTTTGAGGTTGCTTAAGGTATCTACTAACCACATTGACAACATAGGCAAGGTCAGGTCTCGTGCATATCATAGCATACATGAGACTGCCAACAACACTAGCATAGGGAACTTTAGACATATAGTCCAAGTCATCTTGAGTTTGAGCCTTAAGGGTAACAAATAACTTTTCCTTTGCTGATGAGGGAGTATTGAGAGGCTTTGCATTGGTCATTCCAAACCGAGATAAGATCTTAAGGATGTAATTCTTCTGAGATAAGAAAAGCTTCTTCTGAGATCTGTCCTTGTAGATTTCCATCCCAAGTATCTTCCCAGCAGCACCTAAATCCTTCATGTCAAATTCACCACTTAGTAGAAGTTTCAGGTTCTGAATACCTGTGATGCTTCTTGCTGCTATGAGCATGTCATCAACATAGAGAAGAAGGTATATCATGGAATTATCCTCCACCTTTTTATGGTAAACACAACAATCATAGGGACTTCTGTTAAAGCCATGACTGATGATGAAGTTGTCAAATCTTTTGTACCACTGCCTTGGGGATTGTTTTAAACCATACAAAGACCTCTGGAGTTGACAAACATAATCCTCTTTGCCTTGAACTACAAAATCTTCAGGTTGCTTCATCAAAATGTCTTCTTCCAACCTTCCATGGAGAAAAGTTGTCTTGACATCTAACTGTTCAAGCTCCAAGTCCTGGGTTGCAACAAGAGCAAACAAAATTCTGATAGAGGTGTGTCTAACCACAGGTGAGAAGATTTCATTATAGTCTACTCCTTCTTTCTGACTGAATCCCTTAGCAACTAACCGAGCCTTGTACCTAATTCCTTCAGCTTCCGAAATTCCACACATCCTTTTGAATATCCATTTACAGCCAACCACATGTCTCCCTTTTGGCAGCTTGATGAGCTTCCAGGTTTGATTTTTGTGCAGGGACTCCATTTCCTCTCTCATGGCAAGGATCCATTTGTTTGAATCAGTGTGGTTTATAGCTTCCTTGTAGGTGGCAGGTTCACATGACTCAATGTCTTTTGCTGCAAGCAAAGCATAAGCTGCTATGTCTTCAAAGCCATATCTCTCAGGGGGTCTCCTATTTCTCTGTGGTCTCTGATGAATTTCTGGTTCTGATTTGGTGTATTCAGAGGTATCATTCTGCTGAGGCAGATCTGAGTTGACCACTTCAGGTTGTCCTCCATCTTGAGATGCTTCTGAAGCTTTGTCTGACTTATCCTCTTCTTCTGCTTTGCTTGTAGAGGTCTCACTCTCCACCTGTTCTTGGCTTTTGCTTTCTTTACCTGAAACTGTAACCTCCAATCTCGGGTGAAACAAGTGTGATTCATCAAAAATAACATCCCTACTATGAATTACCTTCTTTTCTAAAGGTGACCAGATCCTATACCCTTTCACCCCATCACCATATCCCATGAACAACCCTTTCTTAGATCTAGGAACTAACTTCCCTTCATTAACATGATAGTATGCATTGTAGCCAAAAATTCTAAGAATAGAGTAGTTTGCAGGTTTATTAGACCATACCTCTATAGGGGTTTTAAGCCCTATTGCAGTTGATGGTGATCTGTTGATTAGAAAGCAAGCTGTGTTGATGGCTTCAGCCCAAAAACTTCTGTTTAGATTGGCATTGGACAGCAGGCATCTTGCTCTTTCTAGCAGGGTTCTGTTCATTCTTTCAGCTACCCCGTTCTGCTGAGGAGTGTTCCTAACAGTGTGTTGCCTAGTAATACCTTCCTCTTTGTAGAATTTATTGAATTCAGCAGAGCAAAACTCCAAGCCATTATCTGTTCTTAGCCTCTTGACTTTCTTTCTAGTTTGATTTTCCATCAGAACCTTCCATTCCTTGAAGTACTTGAATGCTTGATTCTTGTGACTCATGATGTAAGTCCATGTCATCCTAGAGTAGTCATCAATGATAGAGAGGAAATACCTTCCACCTCCAAGAGAGGGCACTCTTGAAGGTCCCCAGCAGTCAGAATGGACATAATACAATGTTCCCTTGGTGGTGTGGGTTGCTTTAGGGAATTTTATTCTATGCTGCTTGCCATAGACACAGTGCTCACAGAATCTTAGTTCTTCTAGATTTTGATCACCCAGCAGCTTCTGTTTGTTCAGAATCATCATACCTTTCTCACTCATGTGGCTGATGGGTTTCTGGAAAGCGAACCAAAAATCCAGTAGTATAATAGTAAGAAAAGTATCGTATCCACAGGGAACGGTTAATTCACGTATACTCGTGATCTATTTATCAAGAGACAAATAACAGATTTGTGAGGATATTATGCGTGGAAATTATAAATTGAAAATTAATAAGTAATAAAAATAGAAAGGAAGAGTTAGAAACACTTTACTTGGATTAGGATTGAACTTCATATCATCACACCCTTTGTGCATGTAAAAACTATCTATTATTCTAGGTTTACTCTATAATACTATAGACAAACTATATTACTTATGACCCCGAGTTACCAGGCGCCACTCACACTCAAAGATAATCCATGCGGGCTCTCCCAAGCGATAGACTTACCCTCGGCTTACTTTGTTCTCTTTATTCCGTTTGTAAAAGAACTAATTGATAAACGAGGCCTGATCCTGTAGACGCACCTTCATTAGAGTACTCACACTACCCATTACTCATCAGGATACATCCATGTGTCGGTCCTGGATTGACAATCAACTAATCCTTTGCTATCGATACTAAGGCCTAATCTTGTAAACGCCCTTCGCTAGAGTACTGTCATTACTCATCGCTCATTAGTAACGCTCATGTGTTGGTCACAGAGTACCGAGTCCTCTTATTTAATCAGAGTTTGGGTTTCCTATGTCTAGGCTCCCCCATCCTCAATCCTAGTCGAAACTAGCCTATAACTCTGGCGCAAGCGTGAAAGTCAGGGAATAAGCACAGAATAAGATTACCAATATTATAGACATAGAGCTCAGGAAATAATAATATAGAGTTTACATACACTTGGGGATAGAATCAATTACATTCAATCATAATGGAGAGTTAACTACACAAGGTAGCCATACAAACCACCGAAGATGCTGTCACCATCTTCAATCCTTGTAAAGCGCTCCTCCTCTCCTACTCTAAAATTATAACTGGTGCATTATCACTGGAATATAACTGAATTACAATAATCGTGCGCACTTTGATCTGGTGCAATGAGGTCCTATTTATAGGCTAAGGAAAGACAAAGAAAAATGGGGAGAAATCTATCTAAAAACAGGAACAGGGCAAGAATCAGCGTGATCTGCGCTTCACCCTGCGCTACAGCGCGGCTTGCAGCGCAGAAGTCAGAGAGCTACGCTTCACCCTGCGCTACAGCGCAGGTTGAAGCGCAGAATGCGTCCTGCAACTTCAAACTTTCTCTTTTTATCTTGATCTCTCCCCAAGACTGGTTTTGGTTGATTTGTCTTTCCTTGTTTCCCTTTTCTTGATGAAATCTTGCATTTATTGAGCATCTGGAATTTAATTGGGAAGGTTGTCTGCAGAATCTTTGTTTAATTGACAGTGATATCTTCATTAATTGCTCTCAAGTAATCTTCAAATCTTCATTAAATGCTTTCAATTAAACTTCAAATCTTGAAGATATCTCCCTTATTTAATGCTATCTTTCCCTCAAATCAAATCTTTGCAATATCCTGCAAAAATCAGCAATATTTCTATCAAAATAGCATCAAATTCAAATCTAAGATTAATAAATACAATTTATCTAATATTTAATAAAAAGGGATTAAACTGGGGCAAAATACCATTTTATCCTTGATAAGTGAATTAAAAAGTGCTATTATTTATCATATAATTTTCACTTATCAGTGGCCAAGCCTCATGTGCCAAAGGTAAGTTAAATCTGGTACACTTTTATCAATTTTGGAAATAGCAGAAGCAGATCCAGAACCAACACAGGTTGAACCCTGAAGCATGTTGAGATTTCCTTTCTTAATTCCCTTCATCATAACAGTCGAGCCCTTATTAACTTCCATGACACCCCTTTCAGAACTGCAAGTGAAACCTTTTCCATCCATAACTCCAACTGAAATCAGATTCTTCTTCAAGTCTAGAACATGTCTAACTTCAGTCAGTATCCTAACCACTCCATCATGCATCTTTATCTGAATTGTGCCAATTCCTATAATCCTGCAGGCGACATCATTTCCCATGTAGACATTGCCACCATGCTTCTCTTCATATGTATGAAACCAACTTCTATTTGGACACATACGGAAAGAACAACCAGAGTCAAGAATCCACTGTTCTGCAGATTGTTGATGATGATCAACAATAGAGAGCGCAAGCTCATTTTCTGATGAAGATTCCTCTTTGACTACTGCTGCGGATGGTTTCTTTCCCTTCTTCTTGGGACAATCTTTCTTCCAATGCCCTGGTTCCTTACAATAGTTGCATATGTCTTTCGGATTGACATTGGGCTTCTTCTTGCTTTTATCCTTCTTCTTTTTGCCATTCTTGGTAGAATTTAAGACTACAAGCCCCGAACCACTTGTTTCTTCAGTATTTCCCGATGCCTTGCAGCGAAGTTCTCTTGAATGCAGGCTGGATTTTACCTCCTCCATGGTGATGCAATCCTTTCCAACACTTAGAGAGTTTACAAAACTTTCATAAGATGGAGGTAAAGATGCTAACAAGATCATAGCCGCATCCTCATCTTCTATCTTGACATCAATATCTCTCAATTCCATCAAAATAGAGTTTAATTCATCAAGGTGATCTTTGAGAGGTGTACCTTCTTTCATGTGGAGACCAAACAAGCGATGTTTTAGTAGGAGCTTGTTGCATATAGACTTGTTCATATACAGTTTCTCCAATTTCAGCCACAATCCACTTGCTGTTTCCTCATCAGCAACCTCATAAAGAACCTCATCTGACAGGGATAAAAGAATCAGAGAATGTGCTTTTTCTTCTTGTTCTGCAAGGTCTTGAGTCTTTGTAGGATCAGTTTTGACTTTCTCCTCAGTTGCATCTCCTTTCTTGACAGTAGCAGAAGCAAGAGGCCCCCAAACACGTTGTTCTTTCAGCAAGGCAGGCATCTTGATCCTCCATAGATTGAAGCTGTTTTTCCCATTAAATTTCTCAATCCTGATTGTGTTTGACATTGTTTCTTGGACGTTTTCTTTGCACAGACTGCAGCGGACAGAGGAATCCCTTGGAACGAGACACAGAGCTCTTGATACCAGTTTGTTAAGAAACAGCAGCAAGAAAACAGTAAGAGAACAACCCAGGACATAGAATGATTGAGAGAGCAAGAGAGAGAGAGAAAGAGATATCACACAGAGATTTACGTGGTTCACCCTAAGTGCAATGGGCTACATCCACGGGAGGAGCAGATCATAGGTATATTCAATCTGAAAAAGTCAGTACAGTCGTACAGAGAGCCTAGGAACCCTTTATATATATATATATATATAAAGGGACTAAGACAAGCTAGTGGCTAACTAACTTAACCACCCTAACAGACTAAACAACTAACTAACAGAAAGGAATAAAACTGGTTCTAAGTCATTCTAACATTATTTTTTAAGATAACTATTCTACGGTTCATTCTATGGTTCATTGTATGGTCAAGTGTAACACCCCAGCCTTGACCTTCGGCCCAACTGCTAGGGCTCAGGAATTCACTAAGCGTGTTAACTTACTCAACTTTTCCACCCCCTAAAGTGGATTATTCCCACTAATCGGGAACCTTCGTGGATTCGAACCCAATTGTGCTCAATTGATAATGGACTTAAGGAACTTAAGACTATATCCCCGAGGTCTTGGGTTTGAATCCACGGAGGTTCCCGATTAGTGGGAATAATCCACTTCCGGGGGTGGAAAAGCTGAGTAAGTTAACACGCTCAGTGAATTCCTGGGCTCGAGTAGTGGGCTGCAGGTCAAGGCTTGGGTGTTACATCAAGTGTTCCAATCATTATAAAAATGTAATTTGTTCTTCTTTATTTTTTATTTTTAAAATATAAACAATTTTTTCTTGAATTAAACTCCTAATAAGAGTTAAGAAAATTTACCCTGTTGTCTTATGATTTTCCAAATAATACAGTAAACTAATTATAATTTTTTAATGGATGTGAAAAGGTTAATTAATTCACTTTATTTTTTTAAAATGAAACTCCCAAATAGTGTAAATTAATAATTTAAATTGCCAAAAGTTAAAGGAGGTGTTCAAAAGTTAGGTGGGTTCGGATTTGGCGTAAAATTAAATTTGAAATAAATATATTTAACTGGTTTCTTTTGATTCAATTTTTTAAAAAAACATTCACAAATCCAAACCAAACAAATCCATTTAAGATGAGTTAGTTTGCTTTAAGTCATCAAATTAAAATAAAATAATAAATTATTATACCTTTTTAAGTTTTAATTTTCACTATTATTTTTATGTAAAATTTGAAATTTATATTATCATATAGTCAAACGGTTCCTTTTTCTTCAATCATTTGATTTTTTTTAATTATAAACATTAATTTTATTTTTATCAAATATTTAGTTTTTTTTGTTATTATAATTTTACATACATCATTAAACTCTTTACTCAAAATATAATAATAAAGTTGCATAATGAATATAACTCAAGACACCTAATAACACTTGGTCGTCTTGAATAAAAGAAGATAAAACTATAAAATAGTTTTAAGTACTGTATTAAAATGTTTAAATTTTAAAAATTGTCAATTAGGTGATCAAGTTCGTTTAGGTTGAAAAGGATATTTTCGAGAACCGAACCTATTATAATTTAAATGATTCAGATTTTAACTCAAATAAACCGATTGACCGGACTAATCTAAACTAATTTGATTGGTTTGGTTTGGATCATTGAATTCATTGGGTCAATCTGATCCGATGAACGCCTCTAAAACTTACCCTACTATGTGTGTGTATTCACGCCATAAGAAACAATGTTACGATGCTACTACAATTTATGAGTGAGACATATTTTAATTTAAAGACTATTATGGCAATTGATTTTGTATTAAAATAAAATATTCTACACATATTGTGAATACTTTTCATATTTTTGTAACACATTTTAATCTAAAAAAAAATATTTCAACTATTGCATTATATCTTGTTTCACTTTCACCAATTATGTTGTTATCTTCTTTTACGGAGAAAGGAGTTGGCGTTTATACGAGGTTGAATTTATAATGCTGAAAGCATACATATCATTGGGATTGGGATTGGTAGTGGCGATGGTGTTGGTGATGCCACTAGGGTTGCTTGCATCAACGTTAATGGCAGACCCATATGTTAATCCCCCCTCTTCAATTAGTCTTCCATTGATGATGCGCACCTTGTGGTGTTCATGCTTCTTGAACATTGAACCCACAACCACCACACGACCTGCGGCCACAACCTTTCCTCCAACAACCCCACCAAATACTTTGCTTTGTGATCCTGAGAAGTCAATGAAAAAGGAGAAATAAGAAAGGGTACGGGAGAATGGAGTAAAAACACCACTGATGTAAGTACCGATGAGAGATATAATGTTGAAGTCTCCTGTAAAGTAGAAAGGAGGAGCAATATCGGATAGTGGATGGCAAAGGGTAACATTAGAGATAGAACCGGGACAACTTAGCACTGAGATACCGACACAATGACGAGAAGCGAACTTAATGATGGCCTCAGTAATGTCATTTCCAGCAGAGATTTCAATGATTATTTGTTTAACACGTTGGTTGCTATCTTCCTTGATTATGATGGGTGGCTTGGGTTTGTTCTTAGAGCCACATGGACTGCCCTTTCGTCCCTTGGAGTTGGAAGGTGTGGTTACGCCCTTCTCCTCCTTGGTTTTGCAAGGAAGGATGCATAACTCTCGGTTAGAGGAGGAGGGTGGTGTTGGTGATGGCACTAGATCAAAATTGTGTTTGGAGAGAGAGATCATGTTTCCCTTGCTTGAACCACCTAAGGCAGAGGAGTTATCAAAGAGAGTGGCCAAACTCTTCGAGTTTTGCTCTAAGGTGGGTGCACGCGCATTTTCAGCCATTGAGGGGGTACGAGATTGAGCAACCAAGACGGTAACATTGACACTTTATAGTCCGAGTTTCAAAGACTAAATTAGAAGTGACGCCCAATCGGTGCAGACCTAAATTGGACTATAATGTTTTGTTATTATTTTTTAAATATTATTAATTGAACTATCGATTTGAAAGGAATTTTTTATTATATTTACTTTCTTCATTTTTCTCTTTCCTCAAATTTTTTTATATTTTTTCTTATACATTTTTGCAGTTAGTCTCTTTTTAAAAAATATCACTTTTATTTTTAAAATAACCATTTCATGGTTCATTCTATGGTTCAGTGTTCAAATATTTTAAAAATGAATTTTTTTGTCACTTATTTTTTTTAGAAATTATATTTTATTTTTACAATTTAAAAAATTATTTTTGTTTTCTTGAATTAAACTCCTAATATATAAGGGTAAAGAAAATTTACTTTGTTATCTTTTGATTTTCCAAATAACACAATTCTGGGAGCTAATTATAATTTATAAATGGAGGTGAAAACTGAAAAGGTAAGTTAATTGATTTTATTTTTTATAATGAAACTCCCAATTAATGGTAAAGAAAATTTATTTTACTCTTTTATTATTTTTCAAATAATGTGAAAGTTAGTTTTATTCCATTAGTTTCCTTCTTTTCATGATTGTTATTTGCTTATTCCATTTCATTCAACTAATGAAAAAAATTTAAACAAAAGGTATTGATAAAAAGAATACAGTCAAAGTGAATCAAAATTATTTTCTTTCAAAAAATCCTAACCACTATATTCAACATGGTCAACAACACAACAAGTGAGAAAACATTAATACATTATGCGTTATGTTTTTCCAAACTTCTTTGAAAATTATGGCCTTTGCTTGCTATTGGAAGTATTCAATGTTATAAAATATGTTTTAGATATGACCTGACCACTGAAATCGCTTCTCATCCAAATTCATTAATATGTTTTCTTATTACTATTAAGAAGGTTTTTGGAAGCATTTGTCTTTCATATGAAAGCTTAAATATGTTTTTACTCCATTTAAATATGAGTCATTTGTCTTTCATATTTAAGTTAGTTTTATTCCATTAATTTCCTTCTCTTTATGATTGTTCTTTACTTATTCCGTCTCATTCAACTAATGAAAAAATTTAAACAAAAGGTAATGATAAAAAGAATACAATCAAAGTGAATAAAAAAATTTCTTTCAAAAAATCCTAACCACTATATTCAAGATGGTCAACAACACAAGTGAGTAAACATTAATATATTATGCGTTATATTTTTTTCAAAATTCTTTGAAAATTATAGCCTTTGCTATCTGTTGGAAGTATTCAGTGTTATAAAATATATTTTAGATACGATCTAACCGTTGATATCGCTTCCCATCCAAATGCATTAATATGTTTCCTTATTACTATTAAGAAGGTTTTTGGACGCATTTGTCTAGCTTATGAAGGTTTAAATACGTTTTTAGTCCCTATAAATATGGGTCATTTATCTTTGATATTTAAGTTAGTTTTATTCCATTATTTTTCTTTTCTTTATTATTGTTCTATACTTATTCCATTTCATTCAACTAATGAAAAAAATTTAATCAAAAGGTAATGATAAAAAGAAGGGTAAAATATGTTTTCTTATTATTATTATTATTAAGAAGGTTTTTTGAAGCATTTGTCTTTCATATGAATTCCTAATTGGCTTTTAAACTCATATAATGCATAATCACATCCAAACTATATGGCAAATTAACAATGTTAAGTGTGACCAAACAATCACTTTTAGTTACAAAATTTTATAAAGGAAAAATTAAATCAAATCCTTATTTAATCAATTTTAGCCATTCAACAATAAATTATAGGAAAGACCCTGTGATACACACACACACACACACACACACACACATTCTTGGCCAATGACCCTTGAATGCTTATAAACACATACTTGTTTATGAACATGAATGGCATGGTAAACACCAATAATGGTTTCATAGAGAGTGCAACATCAAGACCTAGGCATAAGCTAGGGTTTGAGAATATTAACAAATACCATTCAAGAAGCAATTACAAACCATAAAATCAACCAATAACACTCATAAACAAGGTAAATAAGCAATGGGATAAAGAAATAGGGACATACAATTAACCAAACAAAATGATAGTGAGTGGGTGACCACACTCACCTCAAGGGTAGAATGAATAGGGGTGATGGATGAGTGGAGAAGGATGAATCCAAGCTTGCTTGAGGGTCTTGAAGTGGTGGAGTGGTTCTACCTTCTTCCTTCTTTCTATTTCTCTCTCTACGCTTCTCTCACTAGAAAAGGGAAGAAGAAATTAAATGAGGAGCCCTAACTTGAATCAGCATTAAAAGCTGATTCGCGGATTCTCGCTCAAGCGAGAGCCTTCTCGCTTGAGCGAGAAGGAAGGTTCCCTAGGAGACTCATATTCTCGCTCAAGCAAGGTCTTTCTCACTTGAGCGAATATCGCCCAATAAAATCCCCCAGCTCTTTGACTTTGCCTCTCTCAAGCGAGAGCCTCCTCGCTTGAATGAGAGCAAGTCAGAGAGCAACTCCAAATTCTAGATTGAATTTCGCTTGAGTGAGAGGTTCTCGCTAAAGCGACCATATCCGTAACCAATTTTCCTGATTTTTACTAATATGCTCGCTCAAGCGAGGCCTACTCGCTTGAGCGAGAGTACCAGAATTCAAAACACTCATTTTTCACTTTTAACGCATTTTTCCCTAATTCCTTTTATAAAAACCTTTTCCCCTTATTACTTTTGTTAAAAAAAATAGTTACATTTAGGATGTTACAATTCTACACCCTTAAAATAATTTTGTCCTCAAAATTGGCTAAAGGAAACTAAACGTTACCTCAACTCCAACGAACAATTCTGGAAATTGAGAACGGATGTCCTCCTCCTTCTCCCGAGTGGCCTCCTCAGGCGACTGACCTGCCCAAATCACCTTCACTAATGCGATGGTCTTATTCCTCAAGGCCTTGACACTCCGGTTAATAACCTGTGCAGGCCTAGTTGGAACTGTCAGATCTTCCCTTAACTGAATTGATTATGTGCTTATGATGTGGGAAGTATCATTGACATATTTTTTTTTGATTTGGGATACATGGAAAACATCATGGATAATGGATAAGTGGGGTGGTAAGGCTATCTGGTATGCAAGAGGACCAATCCTCTGCAGGATCTGGAAAGGGCATATGAATCGGGGATTTAGTTTCTTGGACTTGATTGCTCTTCCTATGCCTGTGACAAGAGTGACTTTCAAAAACACATGCTCACCTTCCTCAAACTCTAGGTCTTTCCTCCTCCTATTTGCATAACTTTTCTGCGGGCTTTGGGCAATTGCCAGTTTTTCCCTAATCCTCTTGATTTTCTCAGTGATTTCCTGAACCAACTCCGGACCCAACAAATTCTTCTCCCCCACCTCACACCAACACAGTGGGGACCTACATCTCCTGCCATACAGAGCCCCATAGGGTGTCATACCTATAATGTTATGAAAACTGTTGTAGGAAAACTCTATGAGTGGTAGGTACCTATTCCAGCTTCCCTTTTCCTTTAACACACTGTTGTGATCTTGGCAAGTGTACCAATATTGCAATAGTATAATAGTTAGAAAGTAAGGGTTGTCGTACCCACGAGGAACGAATTACAATCAAATTCTTATCAATCAAACTCACTAAGTGAATATGCACAAAAAGATGCTGGACTTGTATTGGTGAAAAAGTGAATTGTAAATGGCATATAAATTCAAGAAAACAGTAAGTAGAAAGTAGTAAGGGAATTTAGTTGCGAAATTGGGATTCAATTTCATCTATCGCACCCTTTTGTATTTTGGGAAACCATTAACATATAGAAATTCGAATTAAACAATATTGAAGCACAAGCACAATTCATTCACATTGATTCCTCAAGTATGAAATCCTTAGAAAAATCTCTTAAACGCCAATCCCATGGATGTTTAACTGATTGCCTAGCATTAAGAAAAGTTGTTTTAAAGCAATCGATATATCGAAACCTATTCCTAGTATTTCAATCTATCGAGTATTCTTATCCAAATCGGATTTAAGAATTGCTTTCCAGCCAAATCACGAAATCAAAATCAAAATATTGGGTTAATAGAATTAAGCATTAAGAACAGAATAAGAATACCAATATTGAGAAGAACGAAATTCCTATATATTAAAGAATCCAAAATACAATCAGGTTTGACTTGACTACATTCAATCCCACAAATATGTTTAGCTACTCATGGTAGCACTTACGAACCAAATGAAAGAGAAGAAAAATTACATCCAAAGCTTCCCAACTCTATAGTTCTCTCTTTGTCTCCCTCCAGAATGGTCTGTTTTGTCTCTTGTTTTGTATATTTTATTAAAAATTGTCTAATGGCTCATTAAAATGCTAGGTTAACGAACCTGCGCTCAGCTTGCGCTTGGAGCGCAGGAAACAGGGGCTAGATTCAGATTTTTATAAAACCTGTGCTCGACTTGCACTTGGAGCGCAGGAAACAGTAACTCCCTCTGATTGACGAACTTGCGCTCAGCTTGCGCTCTGGGCGCAGCTGGAGCGCAGAAAACAACATTTATCCCTTTTATTCCTGCTCCTTTGCTCTTGGCTTTGTACACTTAATGCCTCCAGTTATATGCTAATTTCTCATCTGTAAAATTAACAACTTTTTTTTATCAAAATAGCATCAAATTCCAATTTGAATCTAACAACTTTAGTACCAAAGGCCTGGTGTAAGGCATTCCAGAACCTAGAGGTGAATCAGAGGTACTGGTGTAAGGAATATTTCTCCGTTATGGTTATGGAGGGTACTATCAAAACTTTTATGTGGAAGACATTGGCATCTGCATCACGTTCAAATGGTGAAATTGTTTTGATTATAACATCAAGTGGGATAACATCTCTATTATTACCTGGAGGAAGAACAACACACTCAAAGTTTGTTATTCCAGTTCCTACTGCGGAGAACTCAACTTGCAATATACATCAAGGAAGTGAATTGGTAGAGATGTTGGAAGTGACAAAACTAATAATATGGGATTTTGCTCAAATGACGCATAAATATTGTTTTAAAGCATTAGACAAAAGTCTCAAAGACATTATGAGATATTCTAATAATACAAACACCTTTTAGAGGAAAGGTCATTGTTTTCGGAGGAGACTTTAGGCAAATTCTCCTAGTGGTACCAAGAGGAAGTCATTCTGACATTGTCAATGCAAGTATTAATGTGTCATACCTTTGGGACCATTGTCGTATATTAACATAAAAAATATACGTATACAAAATGATGTTAACAATCCCAATGTATAAGAACTAAGAGAGTTTTCACAATGGATATTAGATGTTGGAGATGGGAAAGTTGGTGAGTCAAATGATGGTTATGCCACAATACAAATTCCTAAAATATTGCTAATCACAAATTTTGACGATCCTCTAAATGCTATAGTTCAAAGAACATATCTTGACTTGGTGCACCAATACTTAAATGTATACTTTCTACAGTCATGAGCTATTTTAGCACCAACTATTGATATTGTTGATCAAATTAATGATTATGTTCTTTCATTGATACCATGTGATAAAATGAATATATAAACTATGATAGTAGTAAACTATTGAAGTTGTTCATAAAATTGATGATTATTATTTCTTTGATTTTAGGTGATGAAAGAGAATATCTAAGTTTTAATTCAATTGACAAAGCAGAAGCACTTAATAATCCTGCATTTGAGGCACTCACTCTTGAGTTTTTAAACAAGCTTCGAACTTCAGGTCTACCTAATCACAAAATCAAATTGAAAGTCGGTGCTCCAATTGTGTTGTTGAGAATTTTGGACCAATCTGAAGGGTTGTGTAATGACTCGATTGATCGTGTCAAAGCTAGCAAATCATGTTATTAAAGCCAAGATCATATTAGGAAAGAATATTAGAAATTTGACTTACATTCCTCGAATGTCCATGTCTCGTTCTCAATAACCATGACCTTTTAGGCTTATAAGAAGACAATTTCCTTTAGTTGTTTCATATGCTATGACTATCAATAAGTCTCAAGGTCAATCACTAGCTAGTGTTGAATTATATTTAGCTAAACCAATATTTAGTCATGGACAATTATATGTGGCAACATCTAGAGTTCAAAGCAAACAAGGGTTAAAGATCTTAATACATGATAAAGAAGGAAGATCCTTAAACACCACTGTCAATGTTGTCTTCAAAGAGGTCTTTCAAAATCTATACTAGGTCAGTATCTTAAACCTTAAATATTATTATAGTAGGACTTATGCTTTGCTTCTTTATTTCTATTGCACTTTTAATACTAATATATAGATCATCATAATTTTACCCTTTTGGTAACTCTACACATAATTGTACAATGGAAACATATCTGCTACAAATTTAACTCTCATATTCATTTGTATATAATACACTACTATTTTTTTTTCTTTATTTGTCTTCTATTCTTTTCCTTAGACAGACACTTTACTTTAACATTGGTGAATTTTACAAAAGCATATATAATATTAAAGATATGCAAATTACCTGGTAAGGATTTGACTCTTGCTTTCACTTCTATACATTTACTTACTTTCTATTATCCTTTCAAAAAACATAATTTACCCATTTAAATTTATTACATGTGAAGAAAGGACTTATAAGTTGATATATGAAGTCGATTTCGAAGAGATAAATTATTTCCATACATGCTTACTAAATTCATTCTAATATTATTTTTTTCTTTACATGAATTGTTTTATTGTATAGGATGAAAAGATGAAGACATATTAAAACAATTGAAGATACAAGAAGCCAAGAAGGACCTTTCAAGTTATTCGAATACACTTATTTCTCATTAATTTTCTTAGAATTAATATATTGTCTCAAAGCACAATAATTTCTAATGAAAAGTTTTTATTTATTTAAATTTAAATTAGTTCTTTATATATATATATATATTCAAATTACACCATTGTAAGTTACACTAAGTTTTATACTATTGAATAATTTTAAAATAGATCATTGTATTAAATAATCCATTGTTGGATTGAAAGTTACTATCATATAGATCATATATATATAATTCTATTTTAACCTGAAATTATTTGATATGTCATTGAGATATCTCAAGATTAATATCATATATACGTTTGAAATATACGAAGAAAACCGTCCATTTGATTTTCAATTTATTGTTGTTCAAATTTGATATAAAATAATCAAGATGATAAATAAATATAATTCAACGGTTGTGTTACTAAAAATCAAATTAAATCTAAAGTTATCAACGGTGTAAAACTTGGTATAACTTACACAGATGTAATTTAAGTCCTCCTCATGTTAAAATAACCCGTGGATCAGCACAGGTGCAATGCTAAGATAGAATATGATAGATGAGTTGGATAGAAACAAGATAGGATAAGAGTATGATAAGCCTTTATCATATCCTATGTTTGATGCACACCATAATAAGAAGGCAGATAACATTATTTTATCTTATCATACGTTTGAAAAGATAAAATTACCCTTATTACAAAATTAAATTTTAATTTTTGACTTTTAAATAAATATCCATGAATAAAAAGTGATTTATTTATGAAAAGATATTTAAATTTAATAAAAAGGAATAAAATTATTAAAAAATAATTTAAAATTATCATAAAAAGAGGAGAGATGAGAGAGATGCGAGGGGAGTGGAGAGAGAAGAGACGTGAAAGAGGGGAGAAAGAGAGGGAGTGGAGAGAGAGGAGAGAGGGGAAAGGGAGAGGGGGGAGAGAGGAGAGAATGAGGAGAGAGAAAGAAGGGAGAAAGAGAGGGAGGGAGAGGAGAAAGAAAGGGGGGAGAAGGGAGAGAGGAGAGAGAAGAGGGAGAGGACAAATGATGAAATGATAAGAATTACACTAGAAAGAAAAGATATGATAAGCTACATGATAAAATTATCATATCCCATTAATGTAACAAATACATGATAAATAATAAGATAAGATAAAATTATCAGTGTCTTATCTGTCTACCAAACAAGCACTAAAATTCTAACATCAATCAAAATTCATTGGTTAAAAAAAATAAAATACTCACCAAACTCATATCCCAAAGGGCAAGAAAGTAAATACGGGAATTTGAGTTTGTAACGTTGGAGAGTCCGAAGGGGCGAGGTAGGTGGTCAGAAGAGAAGTAAGAAAGAAGTTTGTGACTTGGACACGCAAACCTTGACCTTATTCGTAATTCAATTGTTGTGTTGTGTTGTGTTCTAGTTGCACCCAACCCAACCCACGTTTTTTTCTGCACTGCGACTTCCACATCTTCCAACAGAACAGAACAGCAATGGCCTCAAGCAGTGCACCTAATATTGAAGATGTTCCCTCCATCGATCTCATGTCTGAGCTCCTCCGTCGCATGAAGTGTGCCTCCAAGCCTGACAAGCGTCTCATTCTTATTGGTATTAATATTACTATCTTTTCCCCTCTTTTTTACCCTTCAGATCCCATCATTCTAATTGCAAACTTTGATTCTTTTGCAATGCTCTTAGGGTTTCCTTTGGGATTCAACCGCTACTTAATTTTCTGTCTCCCCCCCCCCCCCCTAAAACAAACTTCTCTCGAATTTCTGTTTTTGTTTTCATTTTTTTAAGTCTTTGAATATAATTTTCCAAGTTGTGATTTTAGGTCAATTTGTTATCTTTTCTTGCTTTGTTAACTTCTTTGTACTTGTTATTGTGAATGTGCTTCTTTTATTACTTTGCTGGTCATCATTCAATTGTGACTATGTATTTAGTATTACTTGATCTTTCTAGGTTTACTTTCAGGCGGTAGTGACTAGCAATGAATTTCTTGTTGTGTGGTTAGAATTAGATAATACATGGCCAGTTTGAAATAGTTTCAAACTTCCCACAGCAAATCTGGATATGTTTTAAATGTATTATGACTTTATAGTTTGTAGGATTGTCTAAGCAATCTGGTAAAATAATTTTACATAAACATGTGTATCTGTATTGGTCCTTTCTAATATTGTATTGAGCCAAGTGTATCTGTATTGGTCATTTCCTGTTTTCAAAGTTTTGTACAGGAAAGAGAGAAACCAATACAAAGTTGTTTTCATTGATTCCTATACAAAACTTTGAAAACAGAGAAAAGGATAATGTTTTTATTATCAAAACTGAAAATAGTTTGGTAATTAAAACTAAAAAACAGGAAATGAAAACAGAAAATGTTTTGTCAAAGAAAATACTTTCCTTCTGTGTCGCTACTCTTTCTATTTGCAAGAAAGAAACATAAAGCACTAAATTTCGTTGCTTCACTTAAACTTTCAAAAATGTCACGAGGTAGTATGTGAAATGTAATGTGTTTGCTCCTGTTATAAATGAGGAGGTTCTTCTATTACCATAATTTCTAATTTGCAAATCAGAAACAGTGAGGCACAATACTAATTTCTATCTTACAGTTTCAAATTGAACCACAATGTGTTACAGGAGCTAGTATTTTAAGTTGTGATGTGATTTCTCCTCTTATAAATGGGGACTGTTTCATCGATTTATATGATTGTTTTGTAATGATCTTGTGCTGCCACTGTGATTTGATTTGCTTTTGTTTCTTAATTTGATCACTCTACTAGAAATTGTAGTCTTCGGGTTGGGCCATTCTCCATAATCCATATTTGACTTGATTAGCTCATTTAAGATTCATGCTTTTAGAATTTACTATTGTATGTTTTCCATATATTAAAACCTCCAAGTGGAGTATGAACTTTAAAAATTGTTAATGCAGGTCCACCTGGGTCAGGAAAAGGCACCCAGTCGCCAATCATAAAGGACGAGTACTGCTTATGCCACTTAGCTACCGGTGATATGTTAAGAGCAGCTGTGGCAGCTAAAACCCCTCTTGGTATTAAGGCTAAAGAAGCTATGGATAAGGTAGGGTCTTTTCGAATACTATCTCACCTGAGGAATTCCTGTATAAGTGTGTGTATATGAACTTTCTCTAGAGATTGTTAATTTGGCTTTATGTTGTGAATTATCAGGGAGAACTTGTTTCCGATGACTTAGTTGTTGGCATCATAGATGAAGCAATGAAGAAACCATCATGTCAGAAAGGTTTCATTCTTGATGGTTTTCCAAGAACTGAGGTTCAAGCACAGAAGGTATTACATTGTTGGACATTGGAGCTAAATATTAAGCTCTAGCTATATGTACAGAAACACTTGTTTGTCTGTACTCTTTTACATGCCATTCTTCTCCTTCCTATGATTGTGCAATTTCTTTTGTTTTCTTTGCTTGCAGCTTGATGAGATGCTGGAAAAGCAGGGAGTTAAAGTTGATAAGGTTCTCAATTTTGCAATTGATGATTCAATCCTTGAGGAGCGAATTACTGGCCGCTGGATACACCCATCCAGTGGCAGAACCTACCATACAAAATTTGCACCTCCCAAGGTTCCTGGGGTTGATGATGTAAGTCTACATCCCTGTTTATAAAGATGTTA
The DNA here is from genome assembly GCA_026901365.1 of Sesbania bispinosa. Lineage (NCBI taxonomy): Eukaryota > Viridiplantae > Streptophyta > Magnoliopsida > Fabales > Fabaceae > Sesbania > Sesbania bispinosa. The sequence continues at coordinate 272,883 of QLOH01000516.1, read as the reverse complement.
TTTGTGTAAACATGATTGATGTTTATAGGGACATAACATTAGTGAGAGTTAGTTAAAAGCTTTTATTATCATTCAGTAGGAAAATAATGCTGAATATAACGTGCCACATTTCGTTGTTTTAGATGTTTTATTTCTTTGGGAAATCAGTTGAGGGCACTGCTGGTTTTAGTTGCTGGACATACTGGTGCTCTCTTAGAGAGTGGCTATTGTTTTGAGGAAATACTGACTGTGTTACAATTCCCTTTACCAAATTTGTTTTCCTTAGGTTACTGGTGAACCTCTTATTCAGCGCAAGGATGACACTGCAGCTGTTCTTAAGTCAAGACTGGAGGCATTCCACAGGCAAACTGAACCGGTATGATTTTGAATCAAATTGTGTCAAGTAAAATTTGAAACTGGGGATATAAAGTAGCAGTCAGCAAGTATATTTTGTCTAAATCCTTGATGATGTAATCTATTTTTTTATGCTTAATTTGAAATTGATGTTAAGTTCTTTCCTCATCATTTTGCTAAATTCCCCCCCCCCCCTCTTTTTTCAATTTTAGATATTATGGGTATTCTAAATTTTCTTAAGATTACTTTCTCATTAATCAAGTTTTGAAAAAAAAAAAAAAGAAAACATAAATCTTTTTGTCTATACTGTCATGGTCTACAATGAAAACTTGTTCATTTAACATGCAGGTTATTGATTACTATTCAAAGAAGGGCATTGTTGCTAGTCTTCATGCTGAGAAACCTCCCAAAGAGGTCTCAGCTGAGGTGGAGAAGGTGCTGTCTTAGTAAGAGTTCTTGGCCTCTCCGGTTCAGCATGAAATGCAATTGTTTTGTCATTAAAAACTATAGCATGCATTTTGATATATATACTTTGAAAGCTGCTGACCTTTCAGCTTTTACTGATTTGTACGGAAATGCAAATGCCGGCTATCTCAAACTCAAATTTGAAGAGTTACTTGGACGAAATAAAAGTTCAGTGGAATGTAACTGTTACTTTTGGACTATACTAGTTTAGTTGTTTTGCCCAAATGGCATCCTTTGACCATTACAGGTCATCTTGTATCCTTATTTAGATGGATCTTGATTCTTGGCATACAATAAGGCAGCTCACACTATTAAAGTTTTGTTTGATTTCTCAAATTTACCCTCATTAAAACACAATTTCAAGAACCACCGTTTCCTAACCATCCCATGTTAAATTGAGGGTAATTGCTATTCCCACCCCCATACGTTTTTTTTAAAAGATATTCCTAAACAATTTATGGACTCCGTAAGTTAAACTAAAAAATTGGTCTCCAGACATGTGTGTTCGGGAAGCTATACTTATATCTGTAAGTCAAAAATTTTGGAAAAATATGACTTTCATATCCCCACGTCCGTAAACCCTATGAAAAATTGATTTACGTACACATATCTAGAAGCCATTTTTTTACGAAAAAATGGCTTTTAGACATGGAATGAGAGAAGGGTAGGGGTTGCGGTAGGTGGTGGTTGTGGTGAAGGGGTAGGGGTAGGGGTAGGGGTAGGGGGAGGGGGAGGGTGAGGGGAGTTAGGGAAGGAATTAAAAAAAATTAGGGGTGGAAATAGCAAAAGTGGGGTGGAAAGCAAACACCTAAATTGAGTTTCATAGGTATCATTATTCCAAAATCAGGGACTGGACCTCAAAAGGAAAAACCTAAATTGGACTACCTCATGTACAGAACAAACATGTTAAAGAATAAATCCCTCATTTCACTGTTCAAACCACTGTTTTAAAAACCAAATTGGACTGGCTAGTCCAACCGGTTGAATGGGAAATTGGATCTATAGCCAATTTGATTAGCCTATTTGATCGGTTATGTAACTAAATCGAGTCTGACATCACCGAATCGATGTCCCCGGTACGAATCAATGCACGTTGACTCGGTCTTGTGAGCTCTTGCTGCCTTCGCGTTAGAGATGGCAATGGGTAGGGTACTATAGTATTGGTCCCCATACACTAAGTCATCACCTTATACATATGATGCGTGAGTTAATATATATCCTATTCTAAAATTATCATCACATTATCAAATGTCTTTGAGTAATTTAATACAATGATATATTTTTAAATATATAATATACTCCCTCCGACCCTATTTATAAGACCCCTTCTAGAAGAATTGAGTATCCCTTAATATAAGACCATTTGCAGATTTTTAGATGAATTAATCATTTCTTCCATATTTGCCATTCATTAATGTTTAACTCTTTTTAATTTAACATATATTGATTAATTTAAATAGTTAATGGAGTTTTACCCACATGTTCAACTGCACCATTAGAAATTGACTTTTAGAGTCTTCCACTATGTGATAATTAATGTCCCTAAAATATAGTGACCTTTAAATAGGGGTATATTTGGAATGCTATAATATTTTTTTAAAAAAAAACCAAAGCATTAACCAACTTTTCTTAAACTGTGTGAAACGGTTGAAAGGGTCTTATAATAAGGGATGGAGGGAGCATATTATTAAAAAATATATATATTTTCATATTATTTAATATATTATATAAAATTTTAAAAGATGCTTAATTCTAATAAATCATAAATAAGTGTTTTTATCGGTTAAACATTAAATATATTGGATTTTACCCTTAAGATTTTGAGTTTTAACTTTCATAAATTTTAGATTTTTTAGTATAGAATTTATAGGCTTTGATATATATACCAGTTCAACCAATGACTCACTGGTTTAACCACTGACCCAATAGGTTGACTGAGTCGATCCGAGTTTTATAACATTGGTTCAAACTATCAGTCACCACCCCAAACTTTTTAGGCCATAGCATCAAATACATATCACCTGAATACCTTTTCATTACCTAAAACAACTTTGGACCACACATCTCGTGGTCCAGCCCTTTTAGGTTTTAACCTATAACCCAATATTGTATTGAAAAGTTGACAAATCTATTCAATTTTTCTTCAAATATAAGTTGACTTTCATCAAATTTAGTTGGACTCGGACACAGATGGCCCAATGTAAATAAACCATGGAATTTTGGGTCATTTTTGTTAGTTTGAAACTTTGTATAGTTTGGTTTCGAGTTTAGCGAATAAACGAATAACATCAAATGGGTTAGATTTGTTTGGGCCTTTTTGTCCCAATTTACTTTTTTGAGCCTTTTTGAGTTTTGTTTTTTTTTTTTTTATTTCTGATTCATTTTTTAGACCTTTTTAACTTGTTAAAGTCTTTTTTTAGTTTTTCAACATTGCTTTTGGGCTAATATTAGATTTGAACTTGATTATTTACATTGAGCCATTAAAATTTATTATAATAAATCATTTAGTGCAAGTCAATATTTTTTTTTAAAAAAAGAAGAAACTAAGAAATCTGCATTAAAACATGTTGGCGATGAGCATAGTAGATGTTATAGAGCAAGGCAACAAGAATGGGCACATGGACAGATGTGCTGCTGCAAATAGTTTAAGTATGGAAAGATAGAGATTTAAAAGAATAAGGGAAAAATAGGGTAAAACTTTTAAAAATATTTGTATATACTTAGGGGTATTCAAATAATAATACGAGTACCTGAATACTCGCCCTATCAACAACCAAAGAAAATTGGGATACATTGGCTTATGCACACCAGGGGACTGATACAATGAAACAATCCAAGATCATCATGCTAGTTCATTTCATTAGTATGAGATGTTCAAGATGCATGATCATGAGACTATTGATTAAAGGGAAAAATATGTTTTTCGTCCCTATAGTTTCGGTCAACTTTAGTCTTCGTCCCTGTACTTTAAATCTTGTGTTTTTTGTCCCTAAACTTTCTAAACCCCCAAACCGTCGTCCCTGCCCGTCGGTGAGATCTGTTAACCTGATGAGCTGACCAACAAAAGTTACATGTCAACCTCAATAGTGAGTCTCAAATAACTGACTGATCATCTAATTAAATTTTTATTAACTTTTAATTATTAAAATAACCCTAATTACTAAATTATGGTTTTCACCTGAGCAATTTTACCCGATAAAAAGCCTAATTTCATAATTATGGTTATTTTAATAATTAAAAAATTAATAAAAAATATTAATTAAATGAGTTAGCTATTTGGGGCCTACTATTAAGGCTAACATGTAACTCTTGTTACCCAGTTCATCAGGTTAAACAGAACTCACTAATGACCTGGGACCATGGATTGGGGGTTTAGAAAATTCAAGGACAAATAAAAAGGATTTAAAGTACATGGACGAAGACCAAAGTTAACAAAAACTATAGGGACAAAAAACATATTTTTCCCTTGATTAAATATTTGGAAGGTTACAAATAATCACAATGGGATTAGATCTATTGGGAAGACCTATGACATTCAGGATCAAGTCAAAAAGATCTTGAGGAGCTTACCCGAGCAATGAGGAGACAAAGTAATTGTCATTTAGGAAGCCAAGGATCTCACATCCTTGAGAATAATGGAGGAACTATTAGGTTCTTTCAAGGTGCACAATTGGAGCTTAATGAAGAGAGCATTGGATAAGGAAAGTCCATTGTGTTTAAGGCCAACAAGAATTTCAATAAGGCATTCAAGGTAGAGTAAGTGTCTAAAAAAGAGTGCTCCTCTGATGATGAAGATGAAAATGGTGGAGACAAACTCTCTATTATCATCAGAAAGATAAAGAAGATATGGAAGAAAAAAAGGAAAGTTTAGAAAAGAACAAGCCTTCAGAAGCAACATAGGGAAGATTAGAGAAAATATACCTCAAGACAAGTAGCAGTTCTCTAAGAATGATAACTCTATTTTTAATAAAAATGGTGATAACTTCATTTTTAAACGAACAAATTAAAGAATGTTTTTGTCACTTCCTAGTTACAAGAGTGATAATTTTTTGACACTCATATTTCAACCTCCTTTTACATCTCATTTTTCTTTCTATCTTTATCTTCTTTTCCCATCACATGAATTATCACAGTTTCACCTTCTCGCTCTCCATTTTTTTTTTCTAACTCTCTCCTTTCTACACTTACAATACCAAAAAATAGGGTGTCAATTTTATTCTCCTAGTTGCAAACCCAAACACGAAAGGACATATGAGCTTCAACAATTCAATTATGTTATCGATTAGTCATATAGTCAACTATTTGGTAAATGTATTAAGTTTGTTTGGAAAAGTTGCAGAACAATACAAAACTGAATTTTGTAAAATTGATTTCAAATCAATTCATTCAACATGCTTTGTAACTTGTGCATAATTTATTTTTAGGAATTGATTCTAAGATCAATTTTACCCAACTATATACCAAACGGACTCTAAGTCTATAACTTTAATCATTTCATCCTAGTGATTCTATTACTTGATGGATGCAGGACAAATAAATATACCACTTACAAATGTGATCAAGAGAGTTCCTCAAAGTAAATGTTAACTGACCCCGGGTCTGATACCACGATTATCACCTACTTGTAAATAAGAGGATATTTTTGTTTTCTCATTCAAGTCAAACATTTAGGAGACTTCACACCTCACAAGATTTCTCCTTCCTCTCTCCTAAGTAAGAATTTTGTCCTTACCATAAGACATATCCTTTTCTTTTCCTTCCCCTTGTCCCATCTCCTAAGTATGAATTCTATCCTCACTATAGGGCATATCCTTTTCTTTTAAATTTTCTTTTCTTTTCCTTCGCCTTGTCCTAGCTTGATTGTGACAAACGAAGCTACTATGTTCCATTGCACCTCTGTTGTATACAAACCCAATACCACTGTTAATGGCAGGTCTCCTTCCACTTTATGTTTACAATTGTAATGACAACTAGAAAATCTGGGAACTTTGAAGTCCAAACAACACAATTACTAAGGAAAGTTGTAGTCTTTATTGGCAGAAGCTTTGCCTATCACTAAGCATGGCAACATGCGGGTCGGGACATGTCTTTTTATCCCTATCTTCTCCCCCATAAAAATTGTGACGGATTCGAGTTTAAAGAGAGCAAATTTGAGATTATCAAACTCAACCACATCCCCACGAGCCCTTATCAGATTCAGGAAATCTGCGGGGATCTCACCATACTCTATTTTTTTAATTTTTTTTCATTTTTAGTGACTGAAATAAATATTTTTAAATAAGTCATATATATATATATATAATACATAATAATTCAAATAACATATAAAAATAGACATTGAGAATTTTAAAAACTTAGGAATTTAAGAGTTATATCATATTTTAAAGAAAAAAAAAATGTAAACTTGTCTTTATTATTTAACTATTATTATAATTTAAACTATTGAATTATTATATTGAGACGATTTCTTACATCCCAAACCCACCACATTCCCGTACTTTATTACTTTTTTGGAATTTGAGACCCCTCTAATTGTAAGTGTTGTAAGTGTCGTTTAGTCTGCCCTACAGACTGTTGTCAAGTTGCTTTGACAAAAAATGTTTGAACTGAAGTACAAAAACAAACAAATAAACTAACAAATTATGAAATGCAATACAATACAATACAATAGCTTTCAGAGACTATATTATCAATAATATCAATTGCAACAATAAGGAATTCCCTATCATGGGGAAAATGTTCCAATTCCTTTAGCTGAAAGGAGGTCTAACAGTTTTTCAGTTATTGGCTGAATCAGATATATGTTAATATAGCAAACTTTATAAGATACCCAAGTTATTTTAAGCGGGTAAAAAATCTGTCAGAAAATATAACTGGTTAAAATTTTACTTGAAATACTTGATCGGCACAAAAGGCTACAATTATGGGACCAGCCAAATCACCAGCAGCACACCCTGAAGAACACACAATTTAGCCTTAGGAAGCGAAACATGTAAGAATCAGCTTGACACAATTAAATAAATAAAAAAAATTCAAGAAAAAAGATATGTACTAACAACAATAAAAACAAAGCCTTTTTCCCACAATTCCATTAGGTGGGATCAAACACATAAATCAAATGACACCATAGTGTCCTATCTTAAACAATGTCTAGTGACAAACTATCTATATCTAAATCCTTTTTAATGGTTTCACCCATAGTTTTTCTAGGTCTCCCTGAACCTCTAACTATTAGTGTAGCTCCATCTTATTTACTATTCTTGTCAGTGCTTCTACTGATATAATCCACACATACTCTATTGTTTTATTTGTTCATGCACCTATTGAAACATACTCATCTTCGCAACATTGAGCCTATTTTCTTATTGGTTCTATCATCCATTATTTAGTCCTACATAACATAGCTGGTCTTATAGTTGTGTGCTGTGCAACACTTTCTCCTGAGCTTGAGTGATACTTTTCAATTGCAAATAACACAAAGGATTCCTGTATTTCATCCACTCTACTTGAGTCTTATAGTTTACATCTCCCTTTATTTCCCCATCATTTTGTATGATGGATCGGAGATACTTCAATTGTGTGACTTGTGGTATGGTATGGTCTCCAATTTTCACCTTTAAAAATTAGTGCGTCTCCTATTAAATTTACATTCTATCTTTCATTTCTGCTTAAATGAAAACCATGAAAGTCCAATACTTGTCTCTATATCTCTAGCCTCCCTTTTATTTCTTCTTTCAACTATCCAACTAAGACTATATCATATGCAAAAAACATGCATTGTAATGCCAACTCTTCGATATGTTTAGTGAGCACACCAAGACCAAGTAAAAAAAAAAGGTTAAAAGTTGACCCTCGATGCAATCCTATAATTACAAGAAAGTCTAATCCACACCTTGTATCCTCACACTAGTTGTTGCCCCATTGTATATTTTTAATTGCTAAAATATGGGCAATACAAACTCCTTTCTTCTCCATATCCTTCCAAAGATCTCTTGGGACATCTTATCATGCATCTTTTCCAAATAAATGAAAATCATGTGTATGTCTTTTTTATTCCTCCGATAACTCTATCAACTTTTGTAACAAGTATATTACTTTCATAGTCTACTTCCACAACCTAAAACCAAATTAATTTTCTTTAATGTAAGTCTCTTGTCTTAATCTTCCACTCAATTACCCTCTCCCATATCTTCATAGTATGGCTCATGAGTTTAATCACTTTATAATTTGTGCAATTTGGTTTGTATGTCACCCTTATTCTTATAGATAAGGATTAAAGTACTCTCCTAGTGATAACACTATCATGTCATTGATCCATTCTACCTTCCTAAGAAGATATGTATAGAAAAAATAAAATTCAAGTAATAAGCAACAGTCTTATGATTTTCTGCGTTTGTTGTTTAAAATCTTACCAATCCACTGGCCGAATGATGGACGGAAAAGGGTTGCACAAATCCCTGCTCCTATGGAGGCAAAAATTAGAGATGAAGTACATCTAATTGTAGCAATGAAAATCTTCTGTCCAATACGTCCAACTTGATTAGTTTTATCAGCATCATTAGCTTCATGCTTAACCTTGAACATGGAAGAAAAGAATCCATATAAATCAATGCCTACTTGGACAAGCCACGATGCTCCAACTCCAAGCATGTGCCCTGTACATAACACAGAGACAGTCAGTACAAGATAGTTGAAGTCAAAAGCTCAGGCAATCACATAATGAACAGATAATTCATGGATTTCTTTGACCTCTGAAAGTTGTTCTGCCCACACAGAAGAAGTAAACAAAAGTAGGCATTTTCCTTCCAGCCTTGCGAGTAGCTGATCTAGGGACATCTGATTCAAGAAGAGAGCTCAAAATATCAAACAATCATCTCTCCAGTCCATTAAATTTTAATCAACTTCAGTAATAGTAAATAGTAACTGCTTTATGTAAGCAAGGGCATATAGTCACTAAAATATAGCAGAACCCAAAAACAGTTTAAGAGAATATACCTTTAAGAAGTTTCCAAGCCATTCTTTGTGAAACATAATGAACAGAAATTCTTTCTAAAATCCTTCTAGTGGTCACAACGGTTGTCTGTGATGGCATCCAAAAGACATTTAACTTAATAATTAAGTTTTAAACAGGATGACAATACAGAGAAACACAATGAAATATACATAATGTTGATCCACACATAATAGAGTAGAAATTAAGGAATCAAACTAATTTAATTTGATTATTACTGAATCCACAAAAATGAGGTCCATTAGAAATACAGGGTATCAAATGCAAAAAATTGATGTGAAGGAAGATTTCAAATGGAAAGTCAATTCTGAAATGTTAACAAATTCCTAGCACCATATACATATGTCTTTCTCAAACATCAAATGTTTAGGAAGATTAATTAGATTGGCAGTAAAGGCTATAGATAGACTGATACTTGCAATTTCACAAATATAATTCTTAGATTTTGAACATGGGCATAACTCAACCCCAAAAGCTAGCTTGTAAGGTGAGGATTGGCCAAGATTTATATTTATAATTTGGCCTTATCTCTAGACAAATGTGGGACTCTAACACACCCCCTCATGCCTAGGGCTGGACAACTGGAGCGTGGAGTTTTGCAAGACTGATAACATATATAGGATAGGCTCTGATACCATCTTAGATTTTGAACATGGGTCTAACTCAACCCCAAAAGCTAGCTTGTAAAGGTGAGGATTGTCCAAGACTTACATACTATAATTTTGGCCTTCTCTGTAGGCAAATGTGGGACTCTAAGAATAATAATAAATTATTTCATCTATTTAAAAAAATTGAAGTTTGTATAGCATTCAGTAAGGGTGCTGTGTAATAAGTAGATGTAGATTATTTATATTCATATATATATATATATATATATATATATATATATATATATATATATTAGTTGCAATATAACAGAGACAGATCCTTTGAAGCTTATGACAATTTTGACAATATTAATCATGTCAATTTTATTCCCAGAGATTATTAGATAATCACTATATTAGGTTAACTAATCAGTGGCAATTTCAATTTTAGTTCACAAAATTAGCACAAAACTATATAGATCTGTGATATAATAAACAAGATTAATAGTATTGATGGAGGACAGAGGGGGCCCATTATAGTTAAATGTTAGGTTGCTTCTTGTGTTATATCACCGATGAGCATCATTAAAACAGAGCTGGTACTATTCATGTAAATGTAGTGTAGGGACTTGTCATTTATTTTATCCCTGTTCAAGTTACATTAGATAACTAGGATTAAATGAACTCTATGGGTTAGAATTGATTTATATTAAGAGGATTAACAGTTATAAGAGGGTAGCTTAGATTTTTCTTAAATACAAGCAGTTTTCTTCTATATTCCCTGATTGTTAAATGGAAGATCAGCCCACTTTTTGTTGTGTCAAATCTCCTTCCCCACTCAGTACTCTCCCTATTCTCGAGTGCTCAATTTTAACCCTAGGGCTGTTATACTACATGAATTTCATAATCACAGTCTAATCCGATCCATATCAGTTATAGCACAATGTAGTAAGAGTTCATTGGCTTATCCAAGTCCAAGAGATAGCCAAGATAAGAAGAAATCTGCAAGAATTGATAGACCTATTAACTGGAACCGAAAATCAGAGAAAATACAGAAATGATGGGAATTTTATTGAATAAAGGCTCCTCCATCTGAATTGAAATCAGGGCGGTTGCTGAATCAAGAGAAAGGAAAAACAGAGCACAAATCTCTCAACTCCAGGATGTTTGAGAGTCCTGACTCTCCCTGCTTGAAAACTACTCCAGAATCTTTTTACCCTTTCAATTCCATTCCCCCTCCCCCTCCCCCTCCCTCATATTCTGTTGCTCCCCTTTCTCTAATATGGTTAGGATCTCCAACTAATTAAATGTTAGTTGCCAACTCAGCAATTTGCATAGCTGAAACTTACCCGAGTTCCATTCCCTTGAGCTCACCCTTATTCCTTCTAACATGCACTTTTTCAATTGGGGGTCTGCTAATACCTATGTCGAGATCAATTTCGATCTCCTATGCAGAATCTGAAGGTGAATTCAATCAAAAAGACATTTTGGAAGGTTGTATAAGGTCTAGATGACGAATTTGAGGATGGAAATAATGTAAACAACTATCATAAAGGATGACGCTGAAGCTTAAGCCCCATTAATCAGATATGCAAGGTGGATTGGAGGAAACTGTCTATTTGGTTTGCATTTTCATTTCATCTCCTGTTTCCAGCATTTCCAGTTTTTCCTTTGTAAAATTTCAAAAACAGGAAACGAAATGAAAATGGAAACCAAAAAGGCCTAAGTATAAAAATGTCACTATTTCTTGTACAAAACTTTGAAAACAGCAAACAAAATGACAACAAGGTTGTAATTAAAATTGAAAACAGGAATGAAAACAGAAAATGGAAAGTAAAACCAAATAGGCCCTAATTTTTTTACCAAGTAAATTGGCAATGTGGTTCCTGGAACTGTACATTGCTTGCAATGTAGGATTTTTGGATTTATTTGTCATTAGGATTTGTCGTTTCTAGGCTATATAAAGGAGTTTAATGGTTGTTAGCCTGTTACAGGAGTGTTCAGAATTCTCCAAATAACACCAGTTTTTTGTTTACTTCTGTTAGAATTAGTCACATGTTGTTTTAAATTAGTAACAACTAAATAATAATTAGCTGTCAATCCCTAATTAGTTGCTAATTAGGATTAGATTTAGCAATCATGTTCTTATGTATTTATTGCATACATATTATAAATACAGCATGTGTGGTCTGAGTAAAACACACAGAAATTCAAACTCAACATGGTATCAGAGCGGTACCATCCACCGTGACCTGTTTCATCACTTTTCCGCTGCCGAGTTCCCAAGTATGGAACTTTGTTCAGGTTCAAACCCTCTTCCGCCGTTGACACCATTGTCTAGTGCCATCAGTCGCTCTCCTCAGCCGTGTAGTCTTTTCCGGCACGTTTTCGACATTTCCGGACGTTTTTCCACTATCTTCAGCCGCTGCCACCGTCTGCCACCGCCGGAGACGGCAACGATTCCGACCAGCGACCACACCCCTGGAGTCGCCCCTCTGAGACGAGACCAACGCTTCCAGAACCGCCTCGAACGACGTTTTGACGCGCTCACACGCGCCCTATCTTCGCCGGCGCATTTTTTCTGTTGCCAGCCTCCGTCTGCCGCGCGTGGCGGCGCGTCCGGCCACCTTTCTGGCCGATCTCACCGCCGCCGAACTCGCCCTTCCGTCCTCTATCCCGATCTGGGCATTGTTTGTCTAGTTCATGTCCGATACTCGGGTCCTTTCTACTTTGGATGCGTTTTCTCTCCCATTTGTCGTTACCCATGATTTTTCAAAACCTAGAAATGTATCTCGAGGCTACCCAGAGCAATCTTCCTGGCCCCGTGGCTTTCCCAGTGCAATCTTCCTGGCCCGTGGCTTTCCCAGTGCAATCTTCCTGGCCCGTGGCTTCCCAGTGCAATCTTCCTGGCCCGTGGCTTCCTAGTGCAATCTTCCTGGCCCACGGCTTCCCAGTGCAATCTTCCTGGCCCCACAGCTTCCCAGTGCAATTTACTTGGCACCACGGCTTTCCAGTGTTATCTGGGCCCGCGATTTATTATCTTCACTATTGTTAATATGGGTATATTTGTAACAAGCTTAAAGCTTAGTAAGCTTTAGCTTGAGGGGGAGTGTTAGAATTAGTCACATGTTGTTTTAAATTAGTAACAGCTAAATAATAATTAGCTGTCAATCCCTAATTAGTTGCTAATTAGGATTAGATTTAGCAATCATGTTCTTATGTATTTATTGCATACATATTATAAATACAACATGTGTGGTCTGAGTAAAACACACAGAAATTCAAACTCAACAACTCAATGGTGCCTGGTTGTTAACTAGAAGAAATGCCATTCATATGCATGGATCTCCATGCCCATTATTTTCCCTCCCTATTTCTCTTGAATGAAACAATCTTAACCCTAGGGCCATCACACTACATTAAGTATGAACTAAAAATATGCATGTGCTACTGTTGCTTGTAGAGAAGTTTATAGATTCATTAAATTCCATGAGTCAAAAGAAAAGCATGGTTTAATGAACAAATAGAAAAAGTTTTCCGCCTCAATTAACATGTTTATCTATCTGTGTCTGGAAGGAACAAGAGCTTTTTATAAATTAGGTAGACATGGGATCTCCTGTGATACAAGCTACATATAGCAGCTAATTATCATTTCCCATTTCCCTAATACTAAATTAAAAATCACTCACAGCAATTCATAAATTGTACATATTGCAGGATATAACTCTTACTGAACCAAGGATGGAAAAAATATGAAAAACAACTTACCTCACGTATGATTTGCTTTACTGATTTTTTGAAGGGAACAACCAGATCCACATGGTGTTCTTGATTGTCCTCCAGGAAGTCATCGTCTTCCATTTCTGCACGGGGCTCCAAAAGAGGTAAATAGAACATCATGAATGACCTTATGGAGGTCATTGTAAATGACCTCAATTCAAAAGCAGAGAAGAGAGGTTTAAGTTCCAAATTGTACTGCTTAGTACTATATCTTAGAGCATCATAATTATAAATCCTTCCAGAAGCACTTTGTATATTAGCAATGTAGTCAGCAGATAATGCTGCCCCAGCATCACAATATGCAACTGGTGACCTGAAATTAAAGTGGCATCACTGCTAAATTTAAATATATGCTCATTGCTCAGCGTTGAATCAAAGTAGGACAGACATGTCTGTCCATGATACAAAAGTAAATTACATTTTATACCCTCAAGGTTTGTCTTCAATTCAACTTTAGTGCAACAACTTTAAATCCCAACATTTTTCACCCCTCATGTTTCAAAAATATACATTTCACCTATAACCCTTGATAAAGTCATGGATCCAAACTCGGTTCAGAATGCTGAGATTGAACCAAAGAAGGCCTTACAAGTATATTCTCAAAGGTCTAAACCAAAGGTTCAAATGTAGTTAAGAGGGAAGGTTTGTGTTGAGTGTGTGAGGGAGGGAAAGTTAGTTATTGTGAGATAAAGTGGATCTCATTAACGGGGAATATTTCCCATAGGAAGGGGTCACCTTGGTAACACTTTTCAACTGATAGCGCTTGGGACCTAGGGAGTTATTATAGTTTTGGTTTTATCAATTTGGTGCTTTCATTTAAAAGATTCTTTGAGAGATTGGCAATGGTGCAGGCAAACAAGAATGGCATCACAAAAATTGGGCACCATTGATGCTCATGTAGGTGCTGACGTGCTGTTGAGTCCTTTCTCACAAATCAGGAGGTGTAACTGCACAATCAGGAACAACTGGTGAGGTCACACAATTTGACGTTAAAGGAGCATACATACAGCTCTGCTGACTGACCATTCAACTAAGCTAAGCTCTTTGATGACTAGTGGGGACATCACCAAGTCCATTGTGTAGCAACACAAGCCAAGATGCGAGAGGGATTCCAGCACCAACAGTATTTGCCAAAGTCACCACTCATTGTCTCAGGAATCAGCAGATCATAGATAATAGCCCAAGGAATTAAACCATCAGACACCAATGGTTATCTTCTCACTGTGAAGCATGTTCAGTTGCCAACCTTCTACAAAATAAAGGTGTTTGTCCCAAGGCAAATGTAATGGGTTGGTAATTATACTAGGCATAGATAAACTGCAGGTGGATACCTATATTTTGGAGTTAGGAGGCATCAATCTAATTCTTTAGGTAGAGTGGCAGGAGATTTAGAGGAAAACAAGTCAGATAGGAAGAAGAAAACCATGTGTTTTGACTAAAATGGTCAAACTGTGTTAGAATCCCACATCTTAGTATATAAGACATGAGCAATCCTCACCCTGTAAGCTAGCTTTTTGGGTTGAGTTAAGCCCAGGTCCAAAATCTAATATGGTATCAGAGCCTATCCTAGATGATCCGCTATTATTGGGCCTCCACCCGTATAGATGTCCATGCTCTAGATGTCCAGCCCTGGGCGTGAGGAGTTTGTGTTAGAGTCCCACATCTTAGTATATAAGACTCGAGCAATCCTCACCCTATAAACTAACTTTTGGGGTTGAGTTAGGCCCGGGTCCAAAATCTAATAAACTGTGAACCTTAAAGGGTATCAATTAAGTGATCAGCACCATAGCATGTCCTTGCTGCAAATACTACGAGCAGTTGAAGGAGAAAGTGAAGGCACTTTTCATGTTGTTAGGCCAACTGCCGCTCTGTCAGCAGCCTAAAAGGAGCTTGAGAGGAGTTGGAGCTTGATAAGATTCATGTATTCTAGGAGAAAATTGATAAATGTGTATGTCTCAAATACTTGTAGGGATAAATAGCAGGATTTAAAGTTTGTGTCCAAAGGTTGATTTAGATGAAAATTTTAGGGCAAAAGTGTAATTTATCAAAAATATAATAAAAGAATATAAATGAATGAGGACTAAAAGGATTAAAATGTTGTGTCGGAAAAATGTTCAAATTTAAACCAAAGAACCAGATATTTGTACAACATATAATAAAATTCAATTACTTAGATTAGATCATCAGTTTCAGCATTCTTTGGATCCCACTGAACACCCATAATCCAAAAATAAAAAAATCCTCTATGAGCTACAAAGAAAGATCATTGTAACAACACCAAGAAAATTTATCTAACTCTGATATAATGAGAAGACAAAAGTTGGTTTCTAAAGTGATTAAAATGTTATACTCCAACTCAAAACAATTCTACAAACATTGCAGACATGAAACTTTCCTTTTTTTTCTTTCCTCCAAAACCCTAAAATTGAGTCAATGGTGACTCCTTCAGATATGCACTACAACACTCCCTTTTCATCAAAATTAAAAAGAAAAAAAAAAAACCATGTTACTATTGCATCATGGTTTTCTTTTAGGTCAATGACCAAAATAAAAAGAAAAAATTAAGTTGTTGCAATAGTAATAGAATTTCTTCCTCATGCAAAATATCTTTAGAAGAAATAGAGAGAGAGAATTTAACAGCAAAGGGTTTGATAAGCGATAACGATAAAGGTCCTTTAGCTCAAAAGCTAGAATCTCCAAAAGAACCAATTCTAAAGAAATTTATATTCAATTTCCCAAATACTTATACGAAGCAATGTTCTGCTTACATGACTAAGGCCATGCCCTAGTAACGAGGCATGCCTCCTCAATCTCATTATATTTTCTTCCCCAACACACTCTCAACTCTTTCTAGCAATCTATCATAACCACAAACAAACTGCTCTACAGCAGTTTGAAATTATAATGGAATTTTTTAAATATTAGGCTCTTCAAGTTTCAACTATGTCACAAATAAACCCAAGTGATAAACAGGCTTCAATTTATATAAACCAATGAACCAAATCACATCCTAACAATCAGCACATTGAAACTTTCAACAGCCTATTAATCAAAGAACCCCCAAATTTTCACCATCCAGATAAACTTTAAAAGAAGAATGAAGAGTAGCCCATAGTCATACCTAGCTCCCCAAGCCATCAAATGCCAAACCAATCATATTCTATCAAAATGTATGCCCCAGATCAACCACCTTCAACACAACAAAGCAAGCACATCCCCAAAACATTAACAAGTAACAACAATGCATGTATGGAAAAAATGTAGGCAGAGCATACCCAAACAAAGCCCTTGAGGCAAAACTGGTCCCTGCAACAAAAGAGGCTGCTGCAGCGGCAGCAGATGCAGAGAAAAGGGTAGAAGACTGAAAGGCATGAGGAGAGTGCAATCCAGAGCTTAAGTTTTGGTTTTTCCTCCATAGATCTAAAAGTATTGCTATTCCTGCCATTGATGGAACTTCCAATGGTTGTAAAGCCAAACCCACCCCGTTTGTGCCGAGTTAACGGGTTAAGCACATAACCTCACCTAAAATTTCAAAAGAGAAAACTAACACTGAGAAGGTAATCAATTCATAATTTCAGACACAAAGAAATGGCAAAGATTCATTGACCATTCCCTGTTCAATCCTGTCATATAGAAAAATGTGAATTGGTTATGAGATCATTACTAGAAAAACCCCCATCAATTTATTCATAAATCAAAGGTGGTATCACAATTGGCCAGATAAATCACAAATACAAGACACCCTCGAATTAAAAATACTGAAAAGTTAAAAAAGAAAAACCAAAAAACTTCTACAGGATCCTGATTTCACTATAAGTGATAATATAGTGTTCGTTTGACTTACAATTAAGTAAAGAATCTAAAAATCAATAGTTAAGATGATTGATACACATTTTACGAAATACAATGTACGAAAGTGATTTAAAATCAATTACACGAAATCATGATTTTGCACTTATCAAAACGTGGAACCAAAGGATGCCATAAAAGTCCAACTCAAAACTCATTTCCCAGTAACGCGGAAACTCCAATAGTATACATTAAAAAAGAATGAACAAAACCATTTAAGCAAAAAAGAAAAAGCATTAAAAATCAAAAAATGGGGGAAGAATCCTCCAAATATTTCATTTATTTCTTTCTGAAAGTCTGTTAGTATGTGTACATGAATATCCAATGAATTGCAGAAAATGGACAACAACTAAGAACAAGTCAACAACCAGAAGTAATAAAGGAAGAAAATAAATAAGCTCACAGAGGCTGCCGATGGTGGCGGTTGACAGCGTCGTGACGAGGTGGCTGGCTGTCTTGACGGGGGAGAGTGAGGCTGAGCTGACAGTGACAGGGGCGAGCCTGTGAATGAGGTCTGGCAAATTAAATGAGTAGTAAAATCCTTAAAAAAATGGTAATATTTTGGATCCATGGAACTCAAATTTTTTAACCTTTCATGCAACCCTCAATTATATTATTATAAAAAAATTGAATTTTATAATATTTATTAATATTAATAATATTTTAATATTACATTTATACTATTTATAATAATACAATTGTTTTTTACACATTTTTTTATTCCATAAAATTTAGGATGAGGGGATGATGTCTCGGTCCATGATAGGGAAAGTCTCCGGGTTTAATGAGCACTTATAAAGATACTTACATTAACCCCATTCCAAGTGAACAAGTAGGGATTCGAATTTACGTCAGATATAAAACTTTGTTTTGCTCCTCTCAACCTACCCCTTGAGGTTTACACATATCCTTTTTTATTTCTACACATTTTGTCCCTCTCTTTTACTGAATTTAATTACCCAAAACACCGTTTTATCTAAAACTCTTCATCTTCCTTCATCTCCCCTATATGACCATAAGCTCTCCTTCCTTGCTCACACCTATCGAAAACACCACTCTTGTTTCATTTAATAAATAGTTATACAAAGGTCGTTCGTGTAACACCACCCTAGGGGTAGGCATTACTTGGTTTTACGTGAATCTATAACTACAACTTTAAAGAAAGAGGGAGAGTTTTTTTAAAAGAAACAAATACACTCTGATTGTTTTTGAAAAAATGAAGTAATTGAAACACTTGTAATAATACATTGATTCCACATTTCCTTGTAAGTAAGAAGTTTCCTTTGATACAATACAAGTGAAAACATTTAAGAATATGTGACCTAAGAAATAAAAGTAAAGACTCTTGACATAACTATGATCTAGCTTAACTCGATACAAAACTTCCACCTCGGCCCAAGCCGTGGTCCACTAGAATGAGATAAGATTTCTTCTAGCAGTCCATCTAGCATGGCAACAATTAACAAGAAACAAACAACAAAGCACAAAAATAAGGGTGAGAAAAAGAAATGAAAATCATACTAGTAAAAAGTAATGAATGAGGTAAGGCATACACCTATTCCTATAATAACCAAGACATATAAAATCAATCGTAAAAATAAGTCACAAGAATTTCATTCCATATCGTAATCATCACAACAGTCAATGCATGCAATGCAAAGACTCTTAAACACAATGTTACTAATGTCATGGGAATACAGACTCAATGTTGAATCTCAGGTGCACCTCCAAACATTCCAACATATTCATATTAGTATCTTCAACAATACCAGTGCCAACACCTTTCAAGATGTTGATACTAATATCTTCACCAATACTAACATCAATATCTTGATCAATAACTTGGGCGAAGCGATCGGGAGTTAAAGTTCTTCCCTAGCCATAATCAGGATCTGACTACAAGGATGGGAAGTATGCCAACCATTGACAATCATAGAAATGGCAAATTGGAAGTCTGATTCTATCCAATCCAGCTTCCTTAGCAATCCTCAAAGACGTGAGGATGCCCCATAACCCAGACATGTTCACTATTACTGTTCCCAAGTTTCTAACAAATCCTCTAAGCCATCTTCCAGTTGCATCTCTGAACAAGCTGAGCTTGTACCACCATTCTTAATAGATCCATCTACATTGCACTTAATAAAATTTTATTAAATATCACGAGCCTTGGAATAGATCTTGTAAAGAAGCTTCTGCAAAAATTAACAATTCATCTTCAAAGAAGAGGTGGAAAATGGGGTCCACCTCTATTAATCACCATAATTAATTCTTAATTAAATTAAATGAGCAAGTCTTTCCAAACACAAAACCAAAATGTAAGATGAAAGAGGATCACCTTGGCGAATGCCCCTTGTTGGCTAAAAAGAAAATGCCAAGTATAGAGGGCCTTTAAAGCCATAATCATCTAATGAGCAAGCATTTAAACAAACTCTAAAATCATTCACGGCTGGTTTATTTGGTTATTCACCATCAAATTTCTTAGAAGGGAGAAATTTGCAATTGTTTTTTTTATCTCTTACTTCATTTGGGATTTTTCTGCAAATTATAAACATCTTTAAATTGGGCTTATATATCCTAAAAATCTAATTTTTGTTTGAAATATTTTTTACTTTTTTGCAGAAAAAACCATTTTCTTTTATTATTTCTATAAATTTATTTAAATGTTAAAATCTCTTTCTTAAAGTTTAACTCTATAACATCAATAAAATCCTTAATAAGCCCGAGTATTAGAGCCTAAGTCGTTGAGAGGCTTAGGCTTTGTGTCTGGTATTTATAAACTCAGTTCTAATAGATCAATATTATAAATTGTTTTAGTAATTGTTGTAACGTGGAAACATGTTTAGAAGCTCGTCAGTTTTTAAGTCTAGTGCTCTTAGTAATGAAGCCTTATGAAGGTAGTAAACTCATTGGTGAGCTAGATTAATAGAGGTGGTCCCGTCACAAAAAATATTAAAAAAAAATTATATAGTTGGTCTATTAAGAATTTTGAGTGATTTAAATTTAAGAAAATTTAATAAAATAATAGTTAGATGATCTTCTCAAGATACTCTTTCAACATTTTAAAAAAAAACCACAACAATAGAATTACAAATAGTAGAAATAGAAAATTCTTTTCCTAATTGGTCAATGCTTATAGTAAAGAAATATGAAGTATACAAACAACAATTTTTATGGTCTTCCTCTTCCAATAAAGAAATCCATATGTTAGAATATAGTTATCCCGGAACAAAACAAAATAGAGAAATTATTATTTTAGAACAAGAAATTTTAGATAAATAAACATATTATAAAAGGATATGATTTTTTTTCATTTAGGATTGATAAAAGTAGTATCAAAATCAAATTATAGATTAGGAGTAGGTACCCCTATAATAATTCTATTGAGAGATATAAGATTAAAAAGATTTTATGATTCAATAATAGTTGTTATGGAAAGTAATCTTCATGATGGACTTGCTTTCTTTATTTGTCATCAAAATTTTTCAATGGATATAAAAAATGAGTATACAGCTAATGCAATAAAGTTATTTATTAAAGCATATGAAGAAATATTAAATGAAAGAATGAGTATTTGAAGAAATGGTAGAACAAGAAGAAATATACAATATGCAAATAACAGAAATAATACAAGAATGTCATAATATTATATTAAGAATGAATATATCAACCTCTCTAAAAGTATTAGAACCACAAAATTTATATAAGCCCGAAACCTCAAGACAATCGGTAGACGGATCAACTTTAGATATAAGAGGATTAGATAATAGCATACCCAGACTATATAAAACCCTATACCAAGAAACTAAAGTAGAATCTCCTCAACATTCTCCTAAAGATCATTATTTTCAAATAGATAAAGAATGGATTAGAGAAGATTTTGAAACTCAATATAATAAAGAAAATAGGATTTTAATACTAATTACTTTATGAAAGATATAAATTAGTGACATAATTAGAAGGCAGAATAACTTCATAGATGATTTATCCTTTGAAGGATTTTTTTTAGAAAATTATTTTGTATTTATTAAAATCGATTTTAGATATTATTGTCATTATCAATGAGACATCACATTAAAATTATGAATCTCGTGTGAATTTTGTATTAAATTTTCAGTTTTCTTTTAATGTTTAATATGATATAATATGTTTAATTGTATTTATATGGAAGTTTTGGTGTTTCAAAAGTCTCTCATGTATAAATAATTGATAAAGAGCAATGTAAATGCAAAACTTAGCAAATAGAAAAGAAACATAGGAAAGATGACTACGAAAAGTGACACATCGGATTTTTATTGATGTGACACAAATAGATAGATGTGACAATATTGAATGTGATATGATAATATTGAGTCATGTGAGTCGGATTTAATATATTATAATAGATAGATAGATCAATTTTCTTATTTGATCTGTCACTTATTAATTAATTTATTTCGGGGCATTTTTGTCCTCTTAAAAATTTATAACTCTCTCTCTCTCTTATTTCTATTCAACCAACGATTTGATTTGAGGGTATATATACTTGTTACTTGGATGAAATTTAATGTTTTTATGGTATCTAATGCAATAAGTCTGTCAACTACCAACTTCTGCATAGTAACATTTCAAATGAGTTTAAGAAGAACAATACTCCAATATATAATGTGTCAGGGTATTACACATAGTATTGGTAACTGTAATGGGTGTTGGGCACATCCATAATTAATAATAGAATTAACAGTAGGGACTATAAAATAACTTTAATATTTTATAAAGATGAAATAAAAAAAAAATTGAGAGATGAAAATCAAAATTCTAGTATTTTATAGAATGAAAAAGTTATTTTACTCTTAAGCAAAATTAGTGAATCACATGAGCTCTTAATTTCTTGTCGACTCTTCAGTGGAGTACACAATTTTTTTCTCTATTATTATAATTATAATGAAAAACATCCCCAATTGCAAATAGAAACAAAAATAAAGTACAACAAACAAATTTGTTAAAGTTGCTATTTTGCTGCTTGAGTAGCTCCAATCGTCAGTTCCGATTTTATTAATTCCAATATGGTAAAGACCTGTTGAAGGTTCAAATAATTAAATATGAAAATATAATTAAAAAATATGGTGTGCCAAATTAATAAATATAAACTAAGAGCATGATCTTTCAAAATGATGTAAGGGAAGAACATTAACAATTCTCACCTCAAAGTATTGTTGCAAAGAGGGAGCACACTGATGAAGGGTTACATGTATTTTCTCAAGTAATGTTAAAAGTGCATCCACTTGATCACCTAGAAGATCAACCTATATATATTAAACCATACAAACTTTAGTTTTTACTATTTTTAAATAATACTAGCTTTTCCATGAAGGTTAGATTATATAGAGTGTGAGATTATGATAACAAACCTCAGCTTCAGCTTTTTGGAGATTTTGGCACCTTCTAATGAAGGCCTTTTGGTAAAGCAATTCCCTGCTTCTCAAGTAATTAACCATCTCAATAATTGGATCCAAACAACATTTCATTTTTTGCATCCTGTATGCATAATTTCTTAAAAATATAAGGGGGTGCATAAGGTAATAAGTAATATGCATATCATGCATATGAAAAGTATTGATATGATTAATAATAGATGAAATACCTTATAGTCATCATCTCAAACTTCCTGCATACCATTTCCTCAAATTCTGCAAATGTTGCAAAAAGATTCAAAAGAGGAAAGAAAACAGAAGAGAGCTTCAATTGCCCATCTTCATCATTAGACATTTGATAATGAAAATTTCTTGAGTCACGTAGATTGTGTCCTATGCTGGTTCCTAACTCCTTTAGAAGTGCTTTGCTTACACCTAATTGTTGCAAAACATTCTCTACCTTGCTTGTTAATGAAGAGAATGTTTGTTCCTCTCCAGTTAACAAGTCTTCAAATATTTCATGCTCATGTAGGTCTCCACGTTCTGAACCCAAATCAAGTTGCTTGCTATGTTCCTTAATCTCTGACCTTGCACTTAGCATCAGATTCTCCTCTGCTTCAAAACAACTAAGTAGAGACTCTAACAATATAATGGTCAAGTTCTCTTCTCCCTGAACCTTTTGAACTTGATTTAACATCATATTAGAACAATTATCCTCTATAGTATTGTTTTCTTTAATTGGTGATTTGAATTCTATGAACAAGAGAAAGGCATCATTCAATGTCTCAACCATGACAACTTGGTGTATCTTCTCTCTAATGAAGTTCTCCATGTGGTAATCTTCTAAATCCATCAAAGCAGAATTTGCAATATTGACAAAATTTTTCAATGTTTCTGTGAAGACAATCTGATGTATATGTTCTCTTATGATGCTATCAGCTTTGAAACCTATCATCATTTTGTTGAATTCATCAACAATGTTCCTAAAGATAAGCATGCATATATCCTCTTTTATAGTTCTCTCTATTTCATCTAATTGGTTACCAGATGTCATGCATTGTAAACAATGTTCCTCAGCTTCACCACCTTGACACTTGACTAAGGCAAATGCTTGATTAGAACAAATATCCTTAACTACCTCAAACAAGACAATCAAATTTATGTCATCTCTAATTTTTCTTTCTATTGTATTTCTCTCAATGGTTTCATTCCACTCATTGATCACTTCCCTTAAGTAGTATTTATATACATGCTCCTGTATTAACTTCTCAAACTCAAAAATGTAGGATTTGCTATCAAACTCTTCTACAACACCATCTATAGAACCATACATGTCATCTGATATTGAATTTTGCATTGTGTTATATTCCTTTTCTATATCTAACACACTTATTTCCTCTTGTACTTTATTTCTTGCATTAGAGACTTCTTTTACCTTTTCCTTGGCATTTCCCCATGTATCAAAATCCTTGCACATTGTCTCAATCTCACACACTTCTCTCCCTGGAAGTGTTTCCTTGCCATGAACAGTTCTTTGTCTGAAAAGAGATTCACTCAATTTAGCATTCCAATTTATAAAATTGTCCAATCTTTCAGTAACAACATGGACTCTATCCTTCAGGCAATTTAGTTCCTTTCTTTTCCTGGAATTTGAGGCCTTTTTCCCATGCTTACTCCAATTCAATTCTTCACTCTTTTGGCGAATAATAGACTCATGATTCTTTATCATCTTAGCAACAAACTTGCTTTCACTTTCATTCTCTTCCTCTGCTAGTGACTTTTCCTCCTTGTTATCTACCTCTTGCACCTTATGAGGATTTCTGCTAGGCATTTCATGATTTCCTTCTTCTGCAGAAGACTTTGTTGGGGAAGAAAGTGCTGAACAATCAGAATCTTCAGGAAATGTACTTTCATTGAAAATGGCAAGTTCATGTTGTAAACTAGTAATATCATTCATCAATTGTGACCAATTCTCCTTCCAACATTTGAGGACCTGATTCTCATCCCTCCTAGCTTTTGCTTCAATATTCTTTTGGAACTCCATTATGAAACTTCTAATTGATATAGACATTACATCTTTTTCAATTGTTAGCCTCCATTGCCTCTCTTTTGGACCCATCTCACACATGAAAAGGGCACTCTGCATCTTCCCAAAAGCAAGATCCAAAGACTGCTTTAATATGTCTATGTCTGAACCCATCTCTTCAACCTTCCTCCTATCATTACCATTATATGGTGCCTCATTTAAAATGGCATGTTGTGGTTCAAGTCTTTGTTTGATATTCAACATTTGTTGATCCACACTAGTCCTTAACTCACAGAAATCACCATCATCATCATCATGCTCATTATTTCTTCTTGTTTGATCATTATCAACATTGTAACTACTTGGTTCAACACCAAGGTTGAGAGTGACACCCAAAGAAACTAATTCTCTTTCTTTTAGCTCTAAAGCATGTCTTAGTTGCAACTCATTTTCTAATCTCTGTGTCAACTCTCTATCCTTTTCCAATATAGCTAATTCAGATTCCTTCAATCGCCCTTGAAGGCGATCTTTTATTTCTCTCAAATCATTAAGTACCTCTTCATGATTACTTTCAAGAAAGCTGCTTTCAGTCTCTGCATGAACAATGCTTAAACAACCTTCAAGTTGCATCACTGCCAACTCATAGAACTTTGATATCTCATTCAAGCGCTCAAGGACTCCTGTTTTTGTCTTCATCCTCTCTTGAGCTTTATTCATGGCATAATGAACAATCCACATCATGGTGGAATCTGCCAAAGATACTTCAAATCTTCCATCCATGTATCCAAAAATCTCATCCATATTTCTCAAACAAAAAAAATACACAACACACAAGGCTAGTTGCAACCTTATTATTGCATAAAAAGAAACAAAAAGGGAGTGATAAATGCTACAGAAAAATCATCAAATGGGGTTAAAATGCAGAAACTATACCATAGTCAAAGAGAATTAATGTGAATTAGATCTAACATTATTCCCACTAAAAGTGGTACATTTGAATTGACCTTTTCAAGAAATTTGCATGGTAAGCATGTGTCTAGGCATTCTTTGAGGAACTTTCTCAATATTTGTAGTTGTGTGGCTTTCTCTGTTTATTATAGATTTTCTTAGCCATAGAAAGGTTCCAATCTTTATATATTAGTAGTGAGAAAACAATGTAAGCACTGAAAAATATTATATATTCAATTTTTTTATTTTATTTTTGTCCTTTACTATGTATCTCTATAGATACAACTATTACCACAAGACAAAACCCTCCTAAAATAATTACTTCAAAAATTCAGCCATTCTTAAGCATTTTTTTTTACGGTGGACGTATTTTATATATTACCCCGTTCCTATTTAACTGTCCATTTTCAAAGAAAAAATTTGTTCATATTTAACTGTCCACTTACAAACTCAATGCACTAATAAATACACTTTTCTTCATTTTACCCCTATGTTAATAAATGGTCCACTAATAAAAACTAATGAGAGCCAATAAAAAAGGGTAAAATGGAAAGTTTAAAATTTATTTCCATGAAAATGAGAATAATAATTACATTCATTTATATGTGTGTTTTAGTCAAAGTGGATAGTTAAATAAGAACGGAGGTAGTATTATACTAGCATGGTGAAGATTCATCTTGACAGGGTTCATAGATAATTAACATTATCAAGGAATGTCACTAAAGTTCTTGCCTTGTTGACTTGTGAGTAGAGCAATGAATGGTTTTTTAATTACATGCTTCACAATAAACACAGGAATCAACAAATTATCAAATTATTACATGATTGTGATCTTTATATGGCCAAGGTAGTGATGGGATTTTGAGTGTGTTTGGTAAAACCAGCTGAAAAGTTAGCTGAAAAGCTAGCTGATTTGATTGAGTGTGTTTGATAAAACTAGCTGAAAATGGTAAAATGACATATAAGGACCTCATTAATTATTAAATAATGATAAGTGAGGATGGTTGAGGGATAAACTTGTAATTAATTTTCAGCTAGTAGCTGAAAATTGGAGATTTTTAAAGAAACTACCTCAAATACCTTTACAAGAAAAACTAGTAGCTACCCAAAAAAGCTACCTTACCAAACACAACTAAAATGATTTAAGCTACTCATTTCATTTCAACTTTCAACTAGCTAAAATGGCTTACCAAACACACTCTTTGTTGTCCATGTATTTTTATTTTTTTCAAGACAACAATTATCCTTCAGGTGAGACAATCCTGTTTAAATCGAGCATGACTTCTATGGTAGGCAAAGTTGTCGCTCTGGGTATTAACACAAATGCATACCTAGTGTTCGAGCTCGAAACAACTGGAACAACACATAACCAGTTGGAGCAATCCATGTATTTTTGTTTGACTCATGTGATAATTTTTTTTTTGTGTAGTTGAGATTTTAACTAATTTTAAAATTG
This sequence comes from Sesbania bispinosa, assembly GCA_026901365.1. NCBI lineage: Eukaryota > Viridiplantae > Streptophyta > Magnoliopsida > Fabales > Fabaceae > Sesbania > Sesbania bispinosa. The sequence goes on along the minus strand of QLOH01000516.1, from coordinate 246,038 downwards.
TTTTCAATCTTTTATCAAAATCATAAAAAGAGCTTTTTAATTTTTTGTTTTAAGCTGTAAAAAATTGATTTTCATTTTTAAAAAATTAAAAATTAACAACCACCTCAAACTATTTGTTCGTCATTTCAAACCAAGGACGATCTCAATGTTGATTAATATTTTCACAAAACCATCAAGAAGAGGAAGTCAGTTGGTATTATTTCTGAAACTATGAACAAAGGTCCATGTTCACCACAAGACAAATGCTTTCGCCACACCAATTAATATGTCATGCATTCACAAATAAACCTTGGTACATAGACTTAAAATAATGAAAGTTCGACCAAAAAAAAAAAATTATGAAATTAATATATAGACTTGAAACAACACTTCAGTGTTCTCCCGATTTCTGGGACACACAACTTCTCTTTTCCTCAATATGAGATGGGACATATCTCCGTCGAAAAATCTGCAAAGCTTCTTCTACTTTAACATCTTTTAGTGCCAAAAGAACCATCCCGTGATAGAGTAAATCGGCCATCATTGAGGCACTACGTAACCTGTCATAGTTGTACTTTAGTGACTTGCACAATTCATCTGCATCTTCCCTGCAATTCATTTTAAGAAAGAAAATAATATATAGTCATAATTAATCTCATGTCATCAAGATATATATACTTACGTGCTTATTTTAGTCCATGTTTTCTTCAAGTAATTAATGAGATCAATAATAAGAGAAATGAGCAACATTGCGTTGGATAGGAATCAAGTTAATTATCCCATGAGTAACCTTTCAAAATTAACTTTGGATTGAAATTTCTATGCAAATAGATCAATACAATTCAAAATTTACTGCTCATTTGGTTTAGCAATTAAAACGAAAAAAATTGATTTTAAAATTAATAACTAAAAATAACTAAGACACAAATTTCGAATTAGGAATCACATTCTATAGAATTGATTTCATTTTAATTCTTAAAAATCGATTTTAAGACTTTTCCAAACACCTTTCCAAACAAAGGGCTAATTAACATATTTTATTGGATAATATTATTGTAAATATCTTATATTTTTTAAAATATAAGTAAATATTAACTATTAGATAACACTTATATATGATTCATTTAAAACCCATTGTGTATACAGTTAAATTTATACTTTATTTAGTTATTAATCAAAACAATTTTAATAACAAATAATACTCTTTGAATAACTTAATCCTCCTCATCCATATATGTGAATGATGAATTAATTTTGTTTTATGTTGGGATTGGGCTTAAATTAATAATGGAATTCAAAAAAAGAAATTCCTTACTTGATTTTAGAGCACAACAACAGATTATTACGCAACGTCCATGGATACGGTGACTTTCCTTCTAACCGCCGTGCTATGCGCTCTGAGATTCTTGACTCTGACGCAAACAAAGAGGTTAAAGCCAATTTATCTCCTTTATCCTGTAAATAGAAATTAATATAGTACAAAAATCATTAACTAATTTGAATATTAAAGAAAATTAAATTAAAATGCCTTACTTAGTAATTGCTTTTATATAGGAGTATTTATTTAAGCTAACCTCTTCCTCTTTTAACAAGTCAAAAACTGATGTATTATAGCATGTTTCTGACCCTGTGTGACAGCTAGGCCCTTCAGGTTTCCCAAGGTATATTATCTGACCAGAAAGAAAGTAAATAACATTTAATTTCCATGTGATGTGAAAAAAAGAAAATATATATATTTCAATAGAAAGAAGAAAAAAAAGCTTACAGAATCACGATCACAATCAAGAAAAATATCGTGAACATTGATAACATTATTATTAGAGGTGTCTTCCTTTGTGTTATAAAATGTTGCTTTTCGAGAAGATATGGTTGTAGTGAGAGCATCTCTATTTGTGAAACCTTGCATAAGTATAGCCCCTGTGTCAACGTTCTGTGCTATTGCCACAGCCAATCCTTTATTATCCCATTTCACACTATCTAGCAACGATTCTAACTGCCAAATAGTATACAACAATTTAATTTAATGTGAGAACAAATGATATGTATTAAAAAAAATGAACGAAAAACATCCAGCAACTCAAACTTCTAGAATCATATATATATATATATATATATAGAGGAAGAATATCAAGTGGGAACACTTGTTTATTGTGAGAAATGAGAACATTTAATAATAGTCATTAGATTATATTTAACGGTCCTGATTACTCACTGAAATAAATTAAAATTCTTTTCCCCTTTATTTATTTTCATATATAATAATTATTATTATTATTATAATTATTACTCACTGAAAAATAGGACCATTTGATTATCGATTTATTAGTGTTCAAATTTTATGAAATTTTACACAGATAATCAAATGATTAATAAACATAATACAACGGTTGGATTAATAAAAATCACGTTTAATCTAGAGTTATTAGCGGTGTAAGACTTGGTGTAACTTACACTGGTGTAAGTTGAACCCTCTTCGTATAGACACACTCATGTTCATCAATGAATTAATTGAGTATTTTCCTATAACACCAACACTAAACCTTGCTTTTAATGAAGACGTCTAATTATCTATCAACATATATACTTGAAAACTTGATATCTCAATTTGAAAGAACATTAAGGTTAGCAATCATTTCTAAAGTGTCCTGCTCTTAACTTAAAAAAAAGTAGTGTTAATTGGAATTAACACACAATCTTTTACTCTATTAAAATAATTAATTACATTTTAGTCACCAATACTTGTTGCATTGATTGGACCTTTAGAGAAAAGTCAACAATTTAACATCAATTACCTTGTGTTTGGATGGAACAATTGAAATTACTAGATTTTATTTATTAAAATAGTAAAAGAAAGCATTTTAATTAAATGACAAATAAGAGAGATTTGTATGATAAATGGGAGGAATTTTAAATGACACGTATTAAAAGAGAATTTTAACATTTCTCTGTTATGTTTAATTTTTAAGGTTATTATTTACAATTCCTCTCATACTTACAATTTATTTAACAGACTCTGTTACAATTTTGAGAATTCTAAAATTCTCCGTCCAAACAGAAGGTTAAGGAATTATAAAAAGGGAAATCATTGATGAAAATTATTGTTCTTTATTTAGTCACCAATACTTGTGGCATTAATATTTTTGAAATTAAAAGCTTCTATATTTGATGTTTTTTTGAAATTATCTTTTATTTTTTTAAAATATAAAACTGAAGAAATTTATTTGACAAATAGATTTTAAAAATGGTTGTAAAAATTAAGGGTGACTGCTTTTTCTTTTTTGTTTTAAAAAAACTAAGGCCTCGTTCAGAGGTTTTGCGAGTTTTAAGTTTTTTATTTTAAAAAAAAATCAATAAATTTGTTTTGAAAATAAAAAACTAAAAGTCCGTAACGGTCCTATAATTTTAAACTACTCCTACATGTTTTTAAAAAGATATTTTTTAATTTTTCTGTTTTCAATAGTGAAAATGCTATAAATAAATGATTTCATTTAAAAAAAAAACCGATCTTCAAATTGTTGGATAAAACAGTTTTTAAAAATTAAAAAATAATATAGGATCAAACACAAAAATAAGTGTATAATTGATGAAAATGTTAAACAGACCGCATATAAACTATCCTCGGTAGCCATAAAACACATCACATCACTAGTTAATGCTAATGCAAAATGGTTGCACATATATATATATATATATAATTTATTAGGCACATATAATCACAATTTCAACAATGTATTGTATATTTTTCTCTAAAATAAGAGCCAAATCGGTAGTGAAAAAAATCACACAACTAATTAAGTTGAAGTACATATAATTTGATGTAAGTACCTTGCGATCTGTGGATCTCGGAGTGATAGCAGAAGCTAATACGCGATGACGAACCCCTTTATTATGACTGTGTTTGGAGCAGTCATGAGCGGAAAGAAGCACATTGCCCTGATGGAAAATTCTCGTAGCAGATTGGAGCATGTGAACACATGACACAGGAGCAGCCATTGCAAAACAAATTAAGAAAATAATTGCTAGCTCTTTACGCAGTATAAATAAACAGTATCAGGACGTCGATTTTTGAAAATTAAATAAACAAACGATAATATATAACACCTCAACTTATCAGATAAAAGAAAATAGTTCAAATTTTAAACTTGAACAAGATAATTCTGAAAAAAATCAAACTTATCTTATTATCTGATAAAATATAAAATCTAAGCTAATTTTGTAACGAAAAAATCTAATCTGGTTTAAAACTTATTACATATAAGGTTTCTTTTTCACGAAACTCATAATTTGTCTTGGTATATTATTTCAGTAATTAATTTTCCTCCCAAAAATATTCCATAATTTCCATTACAATACATTTCTATTCTCGTGCCATTTTAGTAATTAATGCAAATCAATCAGTTTATCGTAATAAATATTAATTGCAGATAGATTATACTATACTTGCAATTTATGAAATTTCGCTATTTAAATTCATGCTAGCAAGCATATTATATATCCTATTGGCCCATGTATGTCAGATAGATAATGATGTGTTGTGGATAAGAATACTTGTATTGGTTCTATGCTAAGCATGTGGTACTTATATAATTTGAAAGCAATGCATGATCCCCTTCTTATGCGGATGGATTCCTAACCCGCAGTGCGGTGAAGTCGCAATAGTGGTGAACTGGGAACCTTTTCTTCAAAGTGCAGAGATGACTTCTTAGGAACTTTCAAATTTTGCTTGTTGAATAAAATATAAGTGGCATTCGGTTAAGAATTGCAATTTCCCAAACATGAAGGATTAAATAGCAAGTTTTAATTTTTCTGACTAAAGTAACTACTATTTCTAGGTTACTAGTACGCGGTGAATCACCCATTAGGAAGATCCACCGGAGCCTTCGCCTATATATACATATATACGGGTGGGAATCAAGTTACTCCAGGAGTAACTCTTGGTAAGTTACTCCGCTTAATAACTTATTTTAGAATAAGAATTTCATAAATCTAACCATTCAATAATGTGATATTAATGTGTTGATCATACATACCAAATTTCAGATAATTTTGACATTCGTAGATATGTAATTTTATGGTCAATATTTACATATATTTTGAAAAGTATATTATACGTTAATTTGAAGTTATTTGATGAAGTATCAAATGATTTTTAAATTTTATGAAAATTTGTATACTTGATCTACTTCATGATAACTTTCAATTGAATGGTTGGATTGACAAAAATCAATATTGATAATAAGTTATTAAGCGTGGTAACTTTACTAAAAGTTACTCCTAGAATAACTTGATCCCCACCCATGTATATATATATATATATATATAAACTGTGAAATATTTTTTAAATTGTAAAAATAATTATAAAATTAATTACATGATAAGATAACTTCAAGCTATCACTCATTTCTAGTTCTAATGGACATTGCCACTGTGGGTGTCCCTTATGGGTCTTAGTCTTTGTATCTAACTTGGCTTTTTAGCCCCAAAAGTCACAAAAAATAACATCAAATGAATAATTTGAATTTGATATCTAGATGTTAAGGATTAATTAGTTTGAATTAAATTTAGTTTTAAGCTTATAATTAGATTGAATATAATCTTATAGTGAAAATTATTAATTTGATTTAAATTTTTAAGATTAGATGATGAAAATAAAAAATAGAATCAACTAATTCACACTTATTTTTTAAAAGAAGTATGTAACTTTTGAGTTATTTGTTTTACTAATAAAGTATTCTATCAACATTATATTTAAGATGAATTTTGACTATTACAATTATACTTTTTGGAAGGGTTTGCCGACAATTTGGGGTTGTGTTTCACTCTTAATGCGCGTAGAACTATGGAGTATTTTGCGAGAACTCCAATTAGCAAAGCAAGGTGATTTCTTTAAATACTTTGAAGCAAATTGGATTGTCTTTCTTCATGCATTATTGAATGTGACAAAGCATTGCATGTTTAGATGAATTAATGAAGCTTAAGAGTATTTTGAAACATATAGGGATTAATTGCATGTTTAATCAATTCATTTGGATATCTTGGATTGCATACTTGGTATGATGCCAAAGTTAGATTAAATGTGCATATGGATTGCATATATGATGCATATACACATTTTGTATTATGCTCTTAAACTAGTTTGAAAAAATGATAAATTTCATTTGGGTAGGGAAATCATACATTATGGTACTTAACTCACATGTTGATATGCCTTGTGGTATGCTCACTCATTGTAATCCTTTAAGTGTTACACCTTGCAAGAAAAACTATGGGATCTTTGATATGGGTTAGGTGGCAACATCTACATACTTGAGTAGGTACATCTTTGTGGACGAGCATTTTGATAAATTGCATAAAAAAATTCACATTTATGGTATGACCATATTCAACTTGCTTGTAACACTATTTTGAACAATTATAAACAAGTTGCTTGTGTTATAATCTATGGGCATGATATTGTGAAAGATTAGATCAATTATGCAACATATCTCTAATTGTGCTTTTATTTGGAAACATCTTATGTGTTAGTTTGACGACCATGAAGTGTTGAAACATACTTGGTACTTGTGTGATACCAATTTCTTAAGCCTTTCTTATGTGCATTTTATTCTTTTACTTGCATGGCAAGGCTTCAAGAGGTTAGTCTTTGACGAACTTGATAGATTCTAACAGGAGTTTGAGGAGATCACAGATTTGATGGCTCACGCTTCAAAGAACAAGAGGAAGTTTCTTAATCCCTATCTTAATCACCACTTGTTCTTAACTCTTGTTACATTCTCCCTGAGTTCTTTTGTTATGAAATCTTAGAGACATATGCCCTACACACTTATGCGAGTTGTATGCGTGAATATGTAGGTCCTGGCTTATCTAAGTACAAATGTGATGAAACACTTTCTAGGACCCATATTAAGGGAAGTATGTATTATTCACCTTTGAATTTGGCATCCATTTGAATTTTCACTCATATGATTTCTATCCCTAATCTCTTTTTTGCTTTTGTAGATCCCCATCTTTAAGATTTGAGGTTAAATCCTTTTGAAGATTGGAGGGGATGATGACAAATGCCTAAGGAGGATACTTAATAAAGAAGGCACGTGGACTTAAAGGCATCAAGGGTCAACTTAAAATTCAACTCAAGAAATTAGATTAATTTGTACTAGGCTTTTAAGTTATGACTCCCTTATTTTCTTTACAAAGGGGCACGACCTTGTGAGAGTCGAAGGCTGATGAGGGCGAGGAGTGATCGCCGGTGCAAAGAGGCACGGATAAGAAACGACTCCTGATAGTCTTCTAAGCAAAGGGACACATGGATGAACTGGGCCCACACACGAATGAGAGGGATCCAAAGGCTGTGCAGGTATGGGACTGTATAGTTGAGGATAACTTAAAGGAATTTGTTGTGGAGAACTATACCAACAAGATGCATCTTCTTTTCGGAAGCCCATAACATAAGAACTCCATAGTTAAGCATGCTTGGCTTGGAGCAATTCTGGGATTGGTGACCTTATGAGAAGTTTCCCGGAAAGTGTGCAAGTGAGGACAAAGCATACTGGAAAGACTCGTGTTGGTTTGTGAGGACCCTAATCACTCCTGCAAGCGGCTTAGGGGTGTTACAACCTTCATGGCCTTAGAAACTTGGTTTGATACTTTTAATTTGCTAGATTAATTTCCCTGAGAAGACAAGGCTTGCTTGTAGATTGTCTTGGCCTCAAGTCATCACTTTGATAGTTTTCATTAGTTTTTATTTTTCCCGTAGTTTCCTTAAGAAGCCACAACTTACTTATGGCTAGGTTTGGCTTCAAGACTTAAGTTTGACAATTTTTCTTCCTTTTAGCATTTTAAGTAGGATTTATTTTGAATTGTAAGAAGCATGGGCTTGGCCCATTTTCCTTCCCCTATTGGCGCCAATTAGTGGCTATAAAGAGGGAAAAGTTCCTCTTGTATCTCTTTAGCTTGAATATAATTTTGATACTTATGCTTTTTTTTCTTCTTGGATTAGAGTAGAGAAGAGAGTTTATGGTTCTTACTTAAATCATGTCGAGACTTATCAAGCACAAGGAGAGCTTGCGGTGTTTCTTCACTCAGGCTCATCAATCTAAGGGGGTTGCCATATGTTGTGGCGCTTGGCATCATCCCTATCTCTTCCCACTTTTCTATTTCTCTTCCCTCGATTCATTTTTATGCACATTATTATTTCTTTCTTGTACTAGTCTTGTGGTTTGATTGATCCAAACTCTAGATCCTATCTTGCATGTTATTAATGTGCAGTAAAACTCATATGTAACCATTAATATAAAATACGCAATATTATAAAAAATTAAAAATATATAATTAATTAAAATAATTTATTCGGAATAGATGCATAGGCACCATAATTGGATAAACATGAAAGGGTGGAGGACTATGTGATTCCCTCTGCTAGTTTGAAAGTGAGTGTTTTCCATTTTGGTGTAAAAAATGCACATATTTGATCGTGAAAATCTGTTATTATTAAGGTCATATATATTATTCTAATATTCTTATATTAATTTAAGTGTAAAACAGTAAATATTGATTTGAAAAGTAAATTATATTATTTTATTGTGAAAAGTCAAAATTTAATATTAAATATATTTAACAATAATGACAAATATCGAAACATAGGTTGAATTAATACTCTTATTATTTTAAGGGTAAAAATCAATGTGAAAATCTTTCAATATTAAATATTGAAGAAGATTTAAAGGTTTTTGGCTTTGTGCAAGTGTAAAAACAAATACAATATCGTAACAAATAATATAATGAAAGTAAAAGTATCGTCCCACGAGGAACGAGAATTCAATTACCAATTCATACAGATTGATATTAGTTGCACGAAATTGAAGTTGTGATTGCAAAGAATTGGGGTAAAATGCAGAATTTAGAATGAAAAGAATTGAAGAACAATTAACTAAAATGAACAATGATAAGGAGAAAATAGAGGATTAGAAGAATGATTAACAAGGAATAACAATTACAAAAAGTGTTAGGGTATGAGTTTACTCAATCTCCACCAAAGTAATCCAAATTCTCACTCTAATCCAAGTTGTAGAAATGTGTTTGAAGATCAACTCACTATTGTAAATGAAGGTTAATTCCTTAACTCAACACTCCTTTCCTCTAATTGATAACCTTAATTCCTTAAAAATCCTCAATTAAGATAAGCATCGGGTTCAAGAGTCTCTATGATCTCATAATTGTTGATCTCTATCTTGAGTATCTCCAATCATGTTGTTTATCCCAATTCCAATTCCAATTCCTAAAGCAGTCTTCCAATTGTCAAGAGGAATCTAACATCAACTACAAGTGGCCAGTTCATAGAAGCATTAAGAACAGAGATAAACAATCAAAATACGAAAATCAACTTGAATTAAAGTGCAAATCTGAATTACAAGTGTTAATTGGGATTCCTCATCCCCTAACTACAAGAATTTAGCTACACATGATGAGAGAAATAAGAAAAGAAGAAGAAAATGTCACAAAGATTGGATTCATGGCGAAGGATTGGTGCTCCAAGACTTGCTTCCACAACCCTAAGCCCCAATCCAGAGAGAAGAGTCGGAGAGAAGTGAAATGAATCGTCCAAAACTGATTAATTTTGGTTCTGGCGTGTATTTATACTAATTTTGGTGTCCGAGTGTACATACGGTGAATTACATGCAAGCATCAAAACGCGTGCTCGTAAGCAAGAGGCCCATTCTGGAAGCTATCGTAAAATCAACAGAGGTTCATCGTAAAAATGCATGCTGGTCATTAGGAGGCAGTCTATTCTGGAAGCCACCGTAAAATCAGCAGAGATTCACCGTAAAAACGCGCGCTCACCAGCAGAAAGCGGTCCATTCTGTTTGCCACCGTAAAATCAGCAGAAGTGCAACATAAAATCATTGAATCCTTCCCTTTTGTTTTCTTCATTGCTTGCTTCTAAACTCTTGTTTTTACCTTTCAATTACAAAAGTAAATCATTAGAGGTGAAAACTTGCTTGAATTGACAAGATTCTCAACTAATTTTCGCAAAATCTTCAAATGCTAACTAAACACAAAACACGTGTATTTTTTTTATATTTTCTTACACTTTAAACTTATATTTCTAATAAGATTTACTAAGAATTGCATCTAAAATATGAATTAAATATGATTTCATCAATAAGCCCCTATAAACAAATTGTTGGAGATTTTGTGTCTATTTCAAAAGTTTTAAAGAGTCAAGTGCCACATTATCTAGGTGAGAAATAATAAAAAGATTTTATTTTAAATAAGAAAATCAATATTAGTTTTAATTTTATTTTATGTCCTAAACTTTGACTTGGTCAAATCCTTATTCTTTTTATACAACCATATTAGTTATATAAGCCTTTTATTTTCCTAACCTACAAATTATGCCTCCACCCAAATCTCTTTCTCTACCACTGAGATTATCCCTGGGTTAAGCAATAATTTCTTGCAGTTTTGACATCTTAGAATTTTCCGTGAAGAGTCCGTTATATCATGGGGGATCTTTAAGCAAATAAATCCTTAAGAACAACGTGATTCCACACGTCTGTGCCCATCTATCTATTGATATTATTTTATCCCATTTTCCTACACAAATATCAAAACATGGGATAGAAAATAATCAATACATCACCTTATTCATCTCCCTAAAAAAGTGAAACACCCATTGTGAGGTGAAAATACCATATTTACAAAGTTGTAAGCTAATAGTACTTGCTTTCATTCTCTCTCCACTATCTTAGAGAAGAAGAAGAACCCTCACTCTCTGTTGAATAGGTGATGCCAATACATGATCCACAAAAAGCTCTCCAATTAGAATGCTAGAATTCCTCGCCTTCCACCTCATCATCAACATCCGCTTCAGTTCCAAATCCCTCCCAAGGTAACTTTTAAATACAGTAAAAAAAAAAATAGAGAAAGCAACCTTTCAAGCACTTACATGATCTCCATTTCAAATTTTTAATCATCTTTCAAAACACATTTTCCTAACAAATGAACTGCCTCTATTTATGTCAATGTCTCGCAAAGGACACTCCCACCACCACACCCAATGTCTCTTGCGAATACAGTCTCGCCCTGCATGCCAATTCTTACACCGAGATTTGCTCCATGATTCAAGCTCCTCCTCCACAGGGCCAACTACATTTCCTTCACCCTGATTGATTGGTTTGGTGTGGTTAAAATCTTAGATTTTTTTTTCATGTTCATTTTGTCCTTATATATCATTGCACTAATGCATTACTCTCAGAGTAGTATTTAGTGATGATCTCAAGTTAAAACTACTAACTCTTTTATTTAGTTCCTTACTTATTTTCTCCATTTTTTTTTTTTTTTACATTAGTGATAAAGAATTTAAACATCACTCTTTCTTCTGAAGGGAGGGAGGGAGGGATGGGGATATTTGTTCTTGAAAATATTAATGATCTTTAATGGGAGATGTAGAGAGTTCAACTTCCACTTTACTTCCCACTCTGCAACAGCAAAAAGCTATTATCCCAATAAGCAAAATTAGAAATTGATTTATGAACATATAAAATTAGCCTCCTATTTTTAAGGAAAAGTGAAATTCCAAACAATGATTCTAATCTTGAATGAACATTTAAATAAATTCAACTAGATTGTTATAATGACGAAAATGATACATGGATATGCATGGGATGTATACACCCACGGAGAGATAGGAACAAATGAGAAATAAACAGCGCTCATTTACTGCACTGTGTGCGGCTTCTTCTTCTTTTTTTGTTTTTAAAGTTTTTTTTTTAAATAGTTTTTATTTATTTTTTAATTTATTAACCAAATATACCACTTTATTCACCATTTCTGTGCACACAATTAACCTCACAAATTCAATTAACCAAATATCACATTATGTTAACCGTCAATGTATACATCATTAACTTTATTTAAAAATATGATCACCGTTTCTGGACACAAAATTAACCCCGTGTTGACAGGAGTTGCAATTAACCAAAAATCCTATTCTGTTATCCACAAACGGAAAACACCATTAACCTCATTTTTTAAATAGTTTTTATTTATTATTTAATTTATTAACCAAATATACTACTGCATTAACCTCATTTTTTAACCACAAACAGAAACATTATTAACCTCATTTTTTAATATATTCACCGTTTCGGGACAGATAATTAACCTCATGTTAATTAACATAATTTTTATATGATCATTTAATTGTATTTTCTTGATCTATATTTTTATTTGATGAGATAAATAAATAAAAATAAATATAATAATAAAATAAAAATATAGAAATTATTATTTTTTAAATAAAATAAAAAGGTAAAAAAAACAGTTTTTTAAAAAAATTTAAAAAAGGGGTGTGAAAAGAAAAATGGGGTGCAAAAAGAAAAAAGGTGTGGGATTTTTCGATATTACTATGTTGCGGGACGGGAACAATTATCCATAATAGATATGTTGGATGATGTGAAGTGACAAGAAAATAGAGACAAAAAGAGATAATGGATATCAAATGGATGTTTACATTGCTAGAGTGTCTATATATCATTATTGGTTATAGTGACTATGGGAAGAATTGTTATCCAATTGGCTACTTTTCTTGTATACCATTACGATCAAAAGTCGCCCTTAGGACGCAACAACCTCTGGAATAGGAAAACTTCGGGCCATTGCTTTTCCCATCGCAATATTTGCTATTCCTACCCCCTTATTTTTTTTCCTTCCCCAACCTACCCCTACCCCTACCCCTTCCCGTCACCCCACCCCACCAGTTATGAGCATTGCAATTTCATCTTCAGCACCAATATTTGGCAAAACAAAGTAAAGAAAAAAAAAAGGCGTTGTAATTAATCGAATTCACCTTCTCATCAGCGGTAGAGAGGAACTTGATTAAATGAGGGAAAGCTCTGGCGTCAAGGCACGCAAGACAGCGACGACATGAGAGAGAGAAAGAGACACCACAATGGACGACATCGCGGACTGAAGGAGAAGGACGGTGGCTAGAACGACGGCGACAAGGAGCCCGAACCGTGATGAAGAGAGCGAATAAGAACTACGGAGGAGAGGAGAGAGATGGATGAGGTGGGGTTTTCACACGGGGGAGAGCTGAGTGTTTATTGTTAAAAAAGCCTACAGACAAGGGTGTCCGGTAACTATTCCCGGACAACCTTGTCCGTAAGCCATTTTTTTTAAAAAGGCTTACGGACAAGGCTGTTCCGGGAACGATTCCCGGACAGACTTGTCCGTAAGCTAATTAACTGAAGGGCAGTTTTGGGTTTTAAATTTTTTCAAAAAAATATAGAGGTGGGAATAGCAAAAAACACGGTGGAAAAGCAATTGCCAAAACTTCGTTCTCTTTATATTATCTGCAAATAAGATACATTGAATAAATTATGAGGTATGTGTATCTATGATCTTTTCATATAAAAATCAGTGATAATAAAATGCTTGATTTTCAATAATTTGTATAAGAGTACACAATGAAAATGTATGGATATGTATAATTATTATTCAAACATTTTTATCATCTAAAAAATTTGGAAAATGTTTGTTTCACACCATGAATTGGAAAGTGAAAGATGTAGGAAAAAGAAAGCTAGAAAAAAAAAGGAAAGAAAGGAAAAAAAAAGAAATGTGATAACAAAATACAAGGAAAAGTAAGGGAAAAAAATATATAAAGAGGTGTGTGAAAAAAACTCAGAATTGAAAAAATTATATCAGTTATGGTCTCTACATAAAGAAATCTTATAACTATCCAAATTAACTTCTATCATGTGTAAAGTTGTGTTATATGTGTACATGTAATTTTAAAAATCACTTACATATCTTAACACATTAAATATTATTGAAAATAGTTATTCTACTCTTCTATGATGTGTATACATTTCATAGGAGGTGAGAGATGTGATGGATAAAAAAATAAAAATAGAAAGAAAAATAAAGTATATATATATATATCATTGAAAAAAAAATAAAGACTATTGAGTGTTGGTTAGAAAGTAGAAAAAAGAAATTACAAATTTGGTCCCAAACATATTTTAGAAACTTTAACTTCGTCTTTAACATTAAAGTCCTTGTGCAGTAATTAAGGGGCCGTTCGGGGTGGTTGCGAGTTTTCAGTTTTTGATTTTTAAAAATTTTTAATCAAATTTTTACAACTCAAAACAAAAAACTAAAAATCACTTTTTGTGGTTTTGAAAATGTTTGTTTTGAAAACAACAAAAACAAATTTTCAATTTTCAGTTGTAAACACTTGATTGAAAATTTTTAAATACCAAAAACTGAAAACTTGCAATCACCCCGAACGACCCCTAATTTAATAATTTTTTTATATAGCTTTGGAACTATTAATGATTTACCGCAGCATTAGGGACCAACTTGAAACTTTTGGAATACATTGGTAATGAAATTGGTGATTTACTAAAATATTGAAAAATATAATTTTTAAATCATTAAATTTTTTTGTGCACATTAAATTATTAATATATTAAATGTTATATTTTATAACTCATGTTTTTTTTAAAAAATTCAGTAAGTGTTCGTTAATCCTAGTAAAATCCTAATCCTAAATGTTACTCCCTTCGTTCCTGTTTATAAGACCCCTTCTAGAAGAATTGGATGTCCCTTAATATAAGACCATTTGCAAATTTTTAGGTAAAACAATAATTTTTTCTATACTTGCTATTCATTAATATTCAACTCTTTTTATTCCTCATGTATTGATAAGTGTGAATAATTAATGAAGTTTTATCTATATGCCAAACTACACCATTGGAAGGTGACTTTTGGAGTCTTCCACCATGTCACAATTAATGTCTCTAAAATATAGTGACTTTTAAATAGGGGTGTATTTGGAATGTTATTATTTTTTTAAAAAAATTAATACATTAACTAACTTTTCTTAAACTGTATGAAACAGTTGAAAGGATCTTATAATAAGGGACAGAGGGATTATATTTTACTCGCGTATATATAGTTTTTTTCCAACACTTATGCACATTTTGCCTGAAGTTTCGCTCCGAGAATTTCTGCTGTTTATAAAGCCTGGTAAGCTTACAAGGATGTAAGCATCCATAATGGAGCAACCTTCTTTGGTTGTTTTCCATATCTCTACAATGGAACAACTCTTTTTGGTTGCTTCCCATTTCTCTACAAGCTTTTAATGGTATATATTTGTATACATTACTAATTTCTACTCTTTCTAATATAAGCACCTCTAAATCGTTTATCTTTACAATGAAACAACTCTTTTTGCTTACTTCCCATATCTCTTTTTTCTTTAACTATTTTTTTTTATTATGTTTTATCACTTTTTAAAATTACTTTAGGAAGCAATTGAAGCGCAACATGAAAATTGCTTGTAATGATTGAATAAGAAGCAATGATGCTTCCCTGGCTTCCATTGTGCTAACAGTACCTGCTTCATTCTCTCTCCTCGATCTACCTTGGAGAACAAGAAGACTTGGAGAACAAGAAGAAAGAAAGAAACCCTCACTCTCTCTCTCTCTGTTGAATCGGTGATGCCACCACATGATCCACACAAAATGCTGGAATGCCTCACCTTCCACTTCCTCATCAGCATCCGCCTCAGTTCCAAATCCCTCCCAAGGTAACTTTAAAATGCAGAAAATTAGAGTAAGCATTAAGCAAGCAATCTTTCAAGCACACACACATGGTTTCCATTTCAAATCTCCAATTATCTTCCAAAACACGCTTTCTTTACAAATGACCTGTTTCTGTTTGTATCAATGTCTCGCAGAGGAAACTCCCAATGTCTCTCGCGAATACAGTCTTGCCCTACATGCAAACTCTTACACAGAGATTCGCTCCATGATTCAAGCTCCTCCTCCACAAGGCCAACTACATTTCCTTCATCAAGATCGAGAACTCGTCCAAGAAGCATTGTGCAACACCGAAAACACCACTCACAGAAACCTCATCTCTAAGTATTTCGACCACAGCGAAACCGCTTCTGAACTCTGCCTCCACCTTCACCAACTCACGCAACACGCACGCGCCATGTACGCTCCGTTACTCGAACTCTTCGCAATCATCGACGCTCGCCACTTAACTCAATCTGATTATGACATTGCTTTTCGTCTCTTCATTGATTTCGACGGCCACGATAACCCTATCCCTAATTCTCACACTTTCAACGAAGTTCGAAGCTCATTGTACCGCCTCAAAACACAACTGGATTGCCGTTTCCGCAAGTCTCGATCCAGGGTTCGCTTTTTCCTGCGCGCCACCGTGGCGGTTGCGGTTGCCGTGGCGACTGTTTGCGGCGGCGCGTGCGTTCTCAATCCTGGTGATGTTGGGTTTGTTATGTTATCTTATCTTTAGGATTCTGTTTTAAGGTTGTTTAGGAGTCTATCTATTTTCATTCAGTTATCTCTAAGTATAGTTATCTCTGAGTTAGTCTTATCTTTCTGTTTAGTTATCTCGAAGTTAGCCTTATCTTTCTATGCCTATTTAAAGGCTTATTTATTTTTCAATAAAGTAATTCATTCTCCAATTTGTTTAGACCTGTTTCTGATCTCTACAAATTGGTATCAGAGCTCCATCCTGGGGCCTGATATACAAAAAACAACAGTCTTTGAGTGATTCACAAAATGAGGATAAGAATTTCATGACACCATCATACCATGCTTCGATGGTCACTATGACCATTGGAGTTTGCTTATGGAAAATCTCTTGAGATCGAAGGGGTATTGGAGTTTGGTGGAGACTGGTTATGCAGAACCAACAAAAGGAGTAGAGTCAACTGAGGTGCAGAAAAAGGAGTTGGAGGATCTGATGATGAAAGATCTCAAAGTTATGAATTACCTGTTTCAAGCCATTGACAGGACAATTCTTGAACAGATCCTGGAGAAACGCACAGCCAAACAGATATGGGACTCGATGAAGAAAAAGTTTGAAGGGAATGCAAGAGTGAAGCGCTCAACTCTACAAGCACTAAGGAGAGATTTTGAAGTACTAGAGATGAAAGTTGGTGAAACCATAACTGAGTACTTTACTCGAGTCATGGCCATAGCCAACAAGATGAGGAGCAATGGAGAGGACATGAAGGAAGTCACCATCGTGGAAAAGGTTCTTAGAACTTTGACTGAAAAATTTAACTATGTTGTTGTCTCAATTGAAGAATCTAAGGACATTGATACACTTTCTGTTGATGAACTACAAAGCTCTTTAGTGGTTCATGAACAGAAGTTTATCAAGCCAAGTAAAGAAGAGCAGGCACTAAAAGTGAGTTCAGAAAACTCATTTGGCACAAGGGGAAGAGGCAGAGGGAGAGGAAGAGGAAGGCAAAGCATCAATCGAGCCACGATTGAATGCTACAAATGCCACAAGCTAGGCCACTACCAGAATGAATGTCCACTATGGGACAAGGAGGTGAATTATGCAGAGTTTGATGAAGAAGAAGAGATATGGCTCATGTCCCATGTTGATCTACCTCAAAATCATGCAGAGAAGGAGGAGGCTTGGTTTTTGGATTCGGGATGCTCAAATCATATGTGTGGAGATAAATCAAAGTTTAGTGAGATGGATGAAGTTTTCAGGCATTCAGTGAAGCTTGGAAACAACACAAAGATGAATGTGCTTGGCAAAGGCAATGTAAAATTAAGCATAAATGGTGTCACTCTTGTGATACAAGATATTTTTTATGTACCTGAACTCAAGAACAATCTCTTGAGTATAGGTCAACTACAGGAGAAGGGACTAATCATCATGGTTAGGTCAGGAACATGCAACATCTATCATCCACACAAGGGACTAATCCTACAGACCAATATGACTTCTAACAGGATGTTCATATTGTCTGCTGGAACTCCAGAGAAGAAAGAAGCATGCTTCAACACTATCACACAAAATGAAGAAGATAAACAGTGGAGTTGGAGCACAAACAACAAAGAAGCTGTACAAGAGGACTTAGAATGGGAGGACAATGAATTTGCAAAAGATGACAATGAACAGATTGATATCAACACAAATAAAGAAGGAGAAAGAGGTGAAATTGATCAACATGTCGCTTCAAATAGCACAAATCAGAATAACACAAGTGGAGAAGGCAGAGTGAGACATCCTCCAAGTTGGATGGATGATTATGTTTCAGGAGAAGGATTATCGGATGGTGAAGATGTCATTAACATGGCTCAAATTGATAATTTTGATCCCATTTATTTTGAAGATGCTGTAAAGAGTGCTAAGTGGAGACAAGCCAGGGAGGTTGAAATCAAAGCAATAGAGAAGAATCACACCTGGGAGCTGGTTGAGTTACCAAAGAATGCAAAAAAATTGGAGTCAAATGGATCTATAAAACCAAGCTGGTTGAGTTACCCAAGAATGCAAAAAAAAAAAAAAAAATTGGAGTCAAATGGATCTATAAAACCAAACTGAATGAACATGGTAAGGTTGATAAATTTAAAGCACGACTGGTGGCTAAGGGATATTCACAGGAGCATGGAATTGACTACAATGAGGTTTTTGCTCCAGTTGCTAGAATGGATACAGTTAGAATGATTATAGCTCTTGCTGCACAAAGAGGATGGAAGATCTTTCAACTGGATGTAAAGTCTGCCTTCCTTCATGGAACCTTGAGTGAAGATGTTTATGTTGAACAACCAAAGGGGTATGAGAAGAAAGGAAGTGAGCATATGGTGTATAAACTACACAAGGCTTTATACGGCCTAAAACAAGCACCACGAGCTTGGTTTAGTCGCATTGAGTCTTATTTCGTTACTGTAGGTTTTCAGAAAAGACAAAATGAGCAGACACTTTTCTTCAAATGGAGCAAACTTGGTAAAATTCTCATCATCAGTGTTT
Source organism: Sesbania bispinosa (assembly GCA_026901365.1). NCBI lineage: Eukaryota > Viridiplantae > Streptophyta > Magnoliopsida > Fabales > Fabaceae > Sesbania > Sesbania bispinosa. Next base: position 227,249 of record QLOH01000516.1, on the reverse strand, counting down.
ATGATCTCATATACACAGGAGATGATGAACTTATGATGGAAGACTTTAAGAGGTCTATGCATAGAGAATTTGACATGACAGATTTGGGAATGATGAAGTTTTTCTTAGGAATTGAAGAACTGCAGTGTTCAGATGGAATTTACATATGCCAAAAGAAATGTGCTTTGGAGATTCTGAGGCGTTTTGGCATGGAAGAAAGCAATCCAGTATGCAATCCTATTGTGCCCGGTTGCAAATTATGCAGAGATGAAGAAGGAATCAAGGTAAATGAAACTCAATTCAAACAAATGGTGGGCAACTTGATGTATATTACAACCACTCAGCCAGATTTGATGTTTGTGGTAAGCTTAATTAGCAGGTATATGTCTCAGCCAACAGAAATGCATGCTAAAGTGGCTAAGAGGATTCTTAGGTACTTGAAAGGTACTGAGAATTATGGAATTCTGTATAAAAGGGGAGGAACTGAGGAATTGCTAGCCTACACTGATAGTGACTATGCTAGAGATTTGGAAGACAGGAAAAACACTTCAGGATATGTGTTTATAATGAGTGGAGGCTCAGTTGCTTGGTCATCTCGAAAGCAACCAATTGTTACTCTATCCACAACTGAAGCCGTGTTTATTGTAGAAGCAGGGTGTGCCTGTCAGCCTGTCAAGCAGTATGGATGAGAAGAGTTCTGAAGGAGCTGGGTTATAAGCAAGAAGGAAGCACAGTGATAAAATGTGACAATTGCTCTACTATAAAACTGTCCAAAAATCCAGTTATGCATGGGAGGAGTAAGCACACAGATGTGAGGTTTCACTTCCTTGGGGATCTTACTAAAGATAATGAAATTGAGCTTGTTCATTGTGGAACACAAGACCAAGTAGCTGATGTGATGACTGATGACCAAACCTTTAAAGTTGGACTCCTTTCAGAAACTTCGAGTGCAGCTTGGAATGTGAATTAAACAAAGTGCATGACTGCAATTAGTTTAAGGGAGGATTTGTTGGGTTTGTTATGTTATCTTATCTTTAGGATTCTGTTTTAAGGTTGTTTAGGAGTCTATCTATTTTCATTCAGTTATCTCTAAGTATAGTTATCTCTAAGTTAGCCTTATCTTTCTGTTTAGTTATCTCTAAGTTAGTCTTATCTTTCTGTTTAGTTATCTCTAAGTTAGCCTTATCTTTCTATGCCTATTTAAAGGCTTGTTTATTCTTCAATAAAGTAATTCATTCTCCAATTTGTTTAGACCTGTTTCTGATCTCTACAGGTGATGCCGAGAGGAGGGAGATTGCCAGGTTGGCGCAGCTTGATGCTGCCGCGAAATGTGCCTATGTGCTGAGCAATGATCTCGGCACGATCGATCGCCTTGCCGCTCGCCTCCGCGCCGCGGTGGATGGCGACAAGGTTCTGGTTCGGCTTGGTTTGGATAGGGGGAGGGAGAGGTTTCCTATCCAGGAAGTGATCAAGCAGCTGTGCAAGAGCTATGGAAGTTTTCTACTCCAGCTTGAGGATCTTGAGGAGCACATATACCTCTGTTTCTACACTGTCAATAAGGCAAGATCATTGCTACTCCGAGAACTATGCAATCATCAAACTCTGTAATTCCTAATCTTAACTAACTAATCTTTAACAAATAGGGCACAGGTTAAAGGATACAATGTAGAAAGTTTTTATTGAAAGGGCAGCATTTAATAATATGAATGCAGCATTAGAAGGAACCCTAATCTTTTTTACTTGTTATATGATAGTTATAGTTGATGATGCATGCAATTGTTCCTCTTACTTGTTATATGATTAGTTATAGTTGATGATGCATGCAATTGTTCCTCTAAAGTGAGAGATGCATTTTAAAGGTAAAGTACAAGATTGTGATCAAATATATACACAGGTGATATTATAAAGTTGTTAAAATATGCTTAGTTTATTTATCAATTAATGGTTATAACTCCACACTTTACTCTTTAGAGTGTAACCCTCACATTAGAGGAGTCAGTCAAATCTTGTGTGCTGCTACCTATTATTTAAACATGCCAGCTGACTCACAATTAAAGGCATTTTAATGCCATCTTGCTGTCAGGAATTCATTACTGATATGGCTCCAAATTTACTATTTTCAAACAATATTTTCTTGTATTCACTATTGAAATCATTCTTATTTATATGCTAAGTGAAGGATGTTTGGCTGAATATCAATATCTGAGAAAGAAATTAGTTTAGAGATCTATTTTGTGACTAAGTTATAGGTCTAATCATTAGTTGTTTTGGAATCATTTTATGGCTCTGATTATAATGCCAATGTTTCCATTTACTTTTCACTTGCTTAGTATTTATGTCTAGCTTAGTAGCTTCTATAAGTTCTCTGGGTGATTATAGTGATGATGATATCATGTGTACTTCTTTGGTGTTTTCTCTCACAGTTTGTTCTGTCCAATGAATTTTTATTTTACTTGTGTAGATCCTAACTCAAATTGTGACAGTACAGTCAAAATTTGTGTAACTCCTATGCTTGAGTTCAAACTCAAGTCCTTAGGCTTACATTTTGGTGATAAAAATGGTCCACCATGTAATTCTCTGCTCTAGAGAACACTGAGGCTCAGAATCTCAGGGAATTCTCTCAATTTTGTGAACTTCAAAACTGAAACTTTCTTCTGCCTTGCCCAATGTCAGATTTTTAACTTCCACATAGAACTATTTATAAACTGGTCTCTTTTAGGCAATAACTTGGTAATTGAAAGCTTTAGCATTATGCCATTGCCTTATTATCACAACTCTGGTAAAGGATACAGCAACAGTGACTTAACACTTAAGCAACTATGCTTGAAATATGCAGCAATTGGATTTTGTTTCAGGTCCAAAAAGGAATGTGGAATTATTTTTCTTTTCTATAAACAAATTAACTACTTGAATATGAGGATGGTATTGGAAATGTATATTTTTGGTATTTGATGTTATTATGCATAAATATGAAGACTGCTTATAACATATGCAACTTATGAAATGATTGAGCATGGAAGCAATCTTCTTTTTTCTGATTGCCATTCAACTACCCATCCAAGACTTTGGAGCTTCAAAGCAAGTGATGCTCCTATTTTGAGGCTCAAGTTGGTGTTAGTGAACTGAAACGAAATCATAAACATTTTGCATTTTTTACATGTCTACTTGTCTTATGGTTGGCATTAGAAATCATTCATAGGGAAAACCCCAACTGGTGCTACCTATTTAAATAAGCTAGCTGACTCACAATTAAAGGCATAAGCTCTAAACCAATTTTAGGGCCATCTTGCTGTCAAGAATTCATCATTGGTATCGCTGCAAACTTGCTATTTTCAAACAACTTTTTCTTGTGATCACGGTTCAATTTATTAGTTAATGTTGAAGACTACCTTGCTACCTACCAGCCGTTTGCTTGCCAAGAAATTTTAACTTAAATGAAGGATGTTTGATCAAGTAGAATGTCTGAGGAATAAATTAGGGCCCTATTCTGTGACTAATATTTGTATGTCTCTGATCATTTTATGTTCTGTTTATAATGGAATCATTTTATGGCTCTGTTTCTAATGCCAATGGTGCCATTTACTTTCCTTAAATAGCCATGGAAGAAAGAAGCTGAAGAATAAGAGAGCTTACTAGTGTGTTTGGAACAACGTTCCCACACTGTTAAATGTGCGTCCTTCTTAATGCTCCATGTTGTAGCTTATGGATCAAAGGCCTAAATTAACGTGATTTTATGGTTGTGGACATGTTTCCAAACATGCACTACAAACAAGCAAAATTTCTTAGCCCCTGTTTGTTTTAAATTTTACTTCAACAAAACCATGGTTTTGAAAATTGATTTTAAATCACTTCCATCTAACATATTTCGTAAAACGTGCATAATTCATCTCAACCATTCATTTTTTAAATCAATTTTACTCAACTGTAAATCAAACGGACCATAATCTATTTAGTTTCTATTACTATATTTTTTCGACTGTGTAAATTCATATCACTGTTTTGTGTTTGTCTTAGGAACTATCTTACTTTCTACTATGTATCCAGAACTTAGCCTGATAAAATTAATACCCGAAATGACTTTGACTAAACAATACTTGCTATAATTAGCATGGAGAATATTTTTGAACCGCAGCCTCTCCATGCTAATTATAACAAGTATTGTTGACTAGCGACTGGACAATAGACTTTTAGCCAACCCAATATAAATCTTCCTGTGTTATTTTTCATCTCTTTTATCCTTTCCTTCTTTATTTGACTAGTCTCCAAAAATATTTTTGCTGTTATTACAGTAGTTAACATGTAGCCTGATTGGCAAGAAATGTGCGGGTGGTTAACACAATAATGGCTAAGCTGATTCTACATCTGATGTGGTCATTAAGGATTCAAGGTACATCCAACTACCTTTGTGATTTAAAAAATGGGAAACTTTAGAGCAAGAAATTAAAAATAGAGAGTTTTTAATGAAATGTGAAACATTTAATGTTATAAATTTATTACTACCATGATTTTTAATAAAAATATTTTATACCGTGTCCTTATGACACTAAAGAAAAAACTACCCTACTGATAATATTAATAAATTATACATAACTTGAAAATAGTAAACATGGCCAAGTTTTTTAAATAAGATTGTTTACTAAGGTTTTATACATAAAGCAAAGATTTAAAAAGAGGAGGGATCAATTTATACCAGTGTAAGTTACACCAAGTCTTACACCGCTAATAACTCTAGATCGAATGTGATTTTTATTAATCCAACCGTTGTATTATATTTATTCATCATCTTGATTATTCGTGTAAAATTTCATAAAAATTGAACACTAATAAACTGATAATCAAATGGTCCTCTTTTTCATATATTTCAAATGTATATATGACGTTAATCTTGAGACATCTCAATGACATATCAAATAATTTCGGATTAAAATAAAATTTTATATGTATGATCTATATGATAGTAACTTTCAATCCAATGGTAGATTACTTAATACAATGATATGATAAAAAGTTATTCAGCGGTGTAAGACTTGGTGTAACTTACACTGGTGTAAGTTGACTATTATATCTTCTATATTAAAAATGACTCACGGATTGTGATATTGCCATATGTATGTTACTTTTGGCACATTAAGTTTTCATCTAGGTTGGCAACTTCAATCCATCTTCTCTAACATATTTATACCTACCATTTTAATTGCTAAAATTCTTTTAATGTATTAAAATTGTCATACCCCACCATTATTTCATCATGCATCTATCATTATTCACTAGTAAATTTTTAAGGAATCAATGATGAACTCATTATTTCTCTATCATTACTCCCAATTAATTAATTTAAGAAAAAAAATAAAGAGGAACAGTAAATACTTATTCAAGCTTAAACTGAAAACACGGGTTCTAAAGTCGCAATTTGAGTGTCTTGTCTTATCACCACCCCAACCCGAAAGTTAAATCAATATCTACGTTTTTTAGAGATTCTCAGTGAAAGACAAAAAAAAAAAGCGCAAAGAAATCATAAGTTAGAAGTGTTATCAAGGAAAATATTACAATAGATGCCCTATTCCGATGTTATCAAAATTCACAACTTTACTAAAATGGTATAAATACATTGTAATTTGCTAAAGAAAATGGTTTTATTTTATTTATATTACTATATACTACTTTAAAATATCTCATTCATTTTTCCCATCAAATATATATAAAGTTTTGTTCAATTTAATTTCAAAAATCAAAATACAAATTAAACTATTATTATTATATACATTTAATATACTAAATATGACAAATTTTAATGTAGAAAATTCATTAAATTATTTTACACCCACACAATGGGCAGAGCCTAAATCTAGTTAGAGAAAAAAGAGAGAGAAATATTATTCATGCAATCAAATAAATATAACAAATCATATAACATTTTTTTCTCTTTATCTCTCTATATCATATCATCCATCATATTTTACACTCCTCTTTTTTTTTTCTCTCATTGTTGTATGATATATTGGATGTACAAATACAATTTCTCAAAAAAGAAAAAAAAAACAGAGGCTTGTATAAAAAATAACTAAACTCAAACATGTTTGGTGATTTGACATTAAAAAATAAGTAAGCTCAAGTTTAGGTCTCTTTCTAGCGCTAAAATCATAAATTTATCATGTCTTTAACGCATAAACCAAACATACATAAATCTTTGTAGAGTTAAACACGGTCAAGGAGTGATGTTTCCTTCTTTTGCCTTAAGGACAAGCTCTTCAGTGGTAGTGCCAATTATCTCATTGGCCCGTTTCAGCCCAACAACTTGATACCGGCCAATGGTATCCTGAATTCCAGGGAAGGCTTCCGATCAGTTAAGAAATCAAAATCTTTTTGACAAAAAAAAAAAAAAAATCAAAATCTTCAAAGCAACATGTCTTAGGTAACAATTGAAAATAATCTCCTACGAGTCATATTAGTAGACAGCTACATTATATTATATTATATTTATATTTATTTATATACCTAAATAAAAGCATGCACTTATAAATTATGATGCTGCCTGAGAAAATCTAGGAGCTAGTACTCAAAGCAACAAACAAAATCCCAAAAGTTCCAATTGTCATTTAACGCACTCACGCAAATATACTAAAATATATAAAATGGACATGACTGATGCATCATAGAGTAATTAAAATGAATCAATCAATGGGCAAAATGGGGGATTAAAATTCAACAAATATTTCCTCAATTACTTCCAGAATCAAAATTACCAAGCTTAGCAATAACATGACAGAAATATATTAGACAACACTAAACTCAAAGATACATTTTCTTTCAAAGTTATGCAACATACATACTTCACAAAAAATATAATCACTTTAGAAGGGAATCTCACCCGTGTAACAATTCCCAGCTTCTCTAGTTTCTCAATAGCATCATCTACGTCAAAATTACAGGTCTCATTAAACTCATCTCTGATTAGTTCTTCACACCATTGATCAAGATCCTGATTCACATCACCATATAGATTATATAAAAGTAGCACTGACAAAACTCATGTTTCCCTAAAAATTGCAAAATTAAAAAGGCAGGAGGGAGAAAAAGCAGTTGCTCAATTGATATTGATGTTTATACCTGTCTTGTAGCTTTTCCCTGTTCCATCAGAATAAAGAATGCTATTATTACCTCTTTGACCTGCACATTAAGAATTTAAAATTAGTAGCGTTTAGATGTTTCACTGGTGCATAGCTTCTCAATCCTTTTTAAAGTTACGTTTATACTCGTCCATAACTGCATTCTAAGGGGTTTTTCAGGGTGGTTGTGAGTTTTTAGTTTTTGATTTTTAAAAATTTTCAATTATAACTCAAAACTAAAAACTGAAAACCTCTTTTTGTGGTTTTCAAAATGTATGTTTTGAAAACCACAAAACCAAACTTTCAATTGTTGGTTTTGAATTGTAAAAATTTGATTTAAAATTTTTAAAAACCAACAACTGAAAACTCGCAACCACCCCGAACGACCCCCTAAGTTTTCAAATTCATTCTGACATATGCAATAGTAATCTTCATTTACAAATCCCCATTTACATCCATATTGAAAACTTATGTCATGCTTAACAAGCTTAAAAAAAATCGGGTAAAATATGTTTTTCGTAGTTTGGGTCAATTTTGGTCTTCATCCTTATACTTTATTTCCTTTGTTTTTTTATCACTGAACTTTCTAAACCCCCTAACTTTGGTCCCTATCGTTAATGTGTTCTGTTAAGTCTAACAGAAGTTTCTGGTCAACCGACCTACTTGGTCGGCCGACCTACCAGGAAGGCTAGCTGACCAAGAAGGTCGGCCGACTTACCAAGAAGGCCAGCCGACCAGAAGTTCGGCCAACTAGGAAGGCCACCCAACGAGAAGGTCGGCCAACCAGGAGGCCAACCGAACCAGGAGTGCCAGCCGATTAGGTTGGTCGGCCGACCTACCAGGAGGGCTAGCCGATTAGGTAAGTCGGTCGACCAGGAACTTCTGTTAACCACGTTAGCAACTTAACAGAGCACATTAACGGCAAGAACTAAAGTCAGTGGGTTTAGAAAGTTCAAGGATAAAAAACAAAGGAAATAAAGTATAGGGACGAAGACCAAAATTGACCCAAACTACAGGGACGAAAACTATATTTTAGCCAAAAAAAAAATCACATTAATCCAACGTTGTTTATTCTCCATCCTGATATGTTAAAACTAATATATAACATACTAATTAATTTATTAGAAATAATTAAAGAAGTAATATAATGGCACAAAGCATATCAAGCTAACACTTACTTCTTGTTGAATGACATCGTCACATAAATGGAGAAGCGTACCCTTTCCACTGTCCAATTGCTTGTCATACATTGATTGTGTAATCAAATTTTGATATGCAGCCAAGTTTTGTTCAAACCTATGGGAAGTAAAATATTAGTAGTCACATTGGTTGAATAGATTTATCAAAGACAATGAGTTGTAAACGTACAAACTTCTGGAATGTTTGACCCCAATATACTTTTTTAAAACAAAATTACTAAATATGTGACAATTTATAATGCAAACAAGACTCAATTTTCAACATGACTAAACGGCTAGTCCAACCAAGTTTTTGTTCCAAAACACACATGATCAGCCTTATAAAGAGGATAAAATTTTAGAGTTAATGCAAGTGCAATTCTCAAAATAACCAATGTAAAAAACATATTTCCATGAAAATGAAATAGTTAATATGCTTACGTGAAGTATGTCTTAACAAAATAACCAACTACTGTGGAGAGAATTGCGCCAATAATATGCAAATCAACCTTATCCACGTGAATGGAACTAACTACAGCAACCTATGGAGAAAAAACATATTAAATGCTGCAGTGGAAGATGAAAAAAAAAAAAAAAGCTTAATTGTACTTTTGGTCCCCCTATTATCATCAATCCGCGATTTTGGTCCCTTATTTTTTTTTTTCGCGATTTTGGTCCCCCTATTATTCTAAATTCGCGATTTAGTTCAAAATCTTGGTCCCCTATTTTCAAAATCTATGTGTTAGAGGGACCAAAATTGCGAATTTAGAATAATAGGGAGACCAAAATCGCGGATTGATGATAATAGGGGAACCAAAAATGCAATTAAGCCAAAAAACAATAATACTCTGGTAGAGAAACTTGATAAGTGATAAAGAAAAACTAACCAACCCAACTATAGCAGATCCAAGAAACTTCACCCAGTCCATTGGAGTCAATCCAGGATTTTTCTTTTCTGGCTGTCACAAGTAAAAAGTATTGACCAGATCATCACTTATGGTCATTAGGGGAAAATGATAATGATAATTAGATATATAGTAACACAACCATTAGGATGTTTATGAAATGTTTCACAATTGAGGTAACTCACAAGAACTATTTCCATATCAGCCATCGGAATGTTTTTGAAATGCTTCACAAAAATTCCTCGTTCTGGTTTTGAATTGGAACTGGCTCGCCTAAAGAAATAATTCCCAAGTTATACTTTAGCATATTTCAATTTCTACAACAATTTTTTTAATTCAAAGCGTTACCTACATGAGCCCAACCTTATGAAGATAACTCAACTTCCTCATTCACAAATAACTGATATGTTAAATGTGTGATGATTAGAGAAACTGTGATTTTGGCTTTTAAAGGGAAAATGAATATCTACTAAACTACAACTACAAGAGATTTTTCAGAAATATTATAAATGAGTAAACTAACATATCGGTGCTGACTCTTGGGGTATCATGCTGTTTTGTTCCTGACTTTTCTAAAATAGCACTTTAGTCCTTGACTTTATTAAAAAAAATACACTTTAAGAACTAAAGTGCATGTTTTTAATTAAGTCAGAGACTAAAGTGCTAATTTGAAAATGTCAGGGACGAAACTAAACCGTCCTCCAAAAGTCAGGGATCGATGTGTTAGTTTACTCGTTATAATATATTTCTCTAAATGATATACCTGTAGACAACAATTATCCTATCAAATGTAGGTTCTTGGATTGTGGTCTTGCCCAGCAAATTACGACAACTGAAAATTGTAGCAAACAATCTCATGAGTGACAAGAAAATCAAATATTCAACATTAATACAACTTAAGAGCAATATTTTAGCAGTTATGGTGAAAAAAAAAGACTGGATTTCTCAAACAAATGAATAATTGGATTTCAGCATGGTTTGAGCCTTAAGAATCATTTCAAAATCTGTGAGAAAATATATATTGAATTTTTTTATAGGAAGACTATGAGCTTGTAAGCATTTTGTTAAAATTCCTCAAGTTTGTATTACTTTAATGGTTATGATTCCAGACAAATTTTTATGTGACATTAAGCAAAAAGAAAAAAAAAATCTTCAGTTAATCGAAAACTACTATCCATAAAATAAAAGAGATAAGAAGGATAGTAAGAATTAAGAAAACTACTAGAGCAATAACAACAAAAAAGACAACACACAGACACACTCATACATATATATATATAGAGAGAGAGAGAGATTCAACAAGACCTTAATGGCATACTTTCAAGACGTATTCGTTCATATACATCATCTTGACAATCTTCTGAGTTAATTTCATCATCCTTCTTAGGATCTTTATTATTACGCCTTTTTGACACTCTGAAGAAAAGCTTTTCCAACCTGCAAGTACCATATGTTTTAAAGGTTTCTGGATAAGTTAATATATAATTTGATTCCTGAACATATTTGATCCTCTAAAGTGTTGGTGTATACAATTTGGTACTTAAATGTGTTAACTTAATCATATTTTGGTCCTTCCACCATAAAAGTGTGCGTAAATTGTGACCAAAACAAACACATTTAGGGATCAAATTGTATACGTTGACACTTTTAGGGGCTAATTTGTCTAACAAAAGAACTAAAATGTGTGTGTGTTTGGTTTACCCGAAAATCACGTTTCAAACGTGGATCAGACTAACGCTACTCTCTGTAGTATTGGCCTGGATCCACGTTTGAAACGTGATTTTCGAGTAAACCAAACACGCGAGTAATCATGTTAATACATTAAAAGACAAGATTGTATAGATCGACACTTTCAGGGATCAAAGATAAAGTGGGTGTCACTTTAAAGTACCAAATTGTATATTAACTCTTTTTTAGATATGACTCCTATATGGATTACTTGATAAGAATCTTCACTACAGAGATAGAGCTAATGACAATGACTATGTTTGTTCAAACAAAATTACATGTTGGGACTTCAGTATTTTACTGAAGCAAAAGTTCAAAGTCAACATAATTTTAAATTGCAGTTACAGTTGTGATTGTCAAGACTCAAAAGACCTTGATATATGTTACGGTTACAGTCATAATGAATTCTTCATTAGCATCAATGACAGAAAAGTTAATTCCTAGTGTAAGAGTTTCTTACCTAATTTTTCTTAATAGATATGCCCAAAAACGTGCTATGAGCATGTCCACTTTCTCCATGATAAAGAAATCAGTTGTTTGATCAATTCCAATGCCACGCCGAAAGATAATATACTAAAATAGCAACATGTATTAGTTTGCCATTTCACAAATAAATTAATACCAAGTGTGACAAAACAGTAGTTCCAATTATTATCTTTGTGTAAGCAGCTCTTCTTGCTTGTTTTGGAGAATTAAAGTTTTTCTGATATAACAAAATATTAATGCATAAAATCTCTAGTGTGTGCATGAGAGCATGTACATTTGGGTGTGTGTGACAGAGACAGAGGGAGAAATGAAGGAGAAATCCTTGATGGATGAGTACTCCTGATATTATAGATTGAAAGTCATACCTTATCATAAAAATGTGGAAGGTTATCAGAGTGATGTGCTTCAAAATATTTTTTCAAAAGCACCTTGTCAAGCTACATTCAGCAGAAACAGAGAGATTAGCAACTGTAAACAGTACAATCAAGCATCAAAGTAACCTATGCCATTAAAGGCACATATACTATTCTTGTATATTAAGAGTTATAAAATATAAGAAGAGTCGCAAACCTTAGATTCATTAACAGTAATGGGAAGATTTAGAAGATACTTTCCAGAAAGTGCAACATCAATCTCATCTTCAGTTGCAATCTTGAAGTTGCTTTTTTTCATGACCTGCATGAAGAATCAAATAATCTTCATATGCCATAAGAAATAGATAGATATTTAAAATATATTTTCAGTGTTACTTTCTATCAATCAGTCCATGAATATTTCGTTCACATAAATCTTATTCAATAAATGTGTTTAGGCCATACCACTGCATCAAGCTTTACCCTTTTTATGCCCTCACGGTGTTTTTCTTTACAAACGAAAGCTTTTAACTACATTATTCTTGTTAGACGACAGAATACCAATTTAATCTTTTCATTCTAATAAGAACACGGGATGTGTGTTTTGTAAAATTTACTGAAAAGCTAGTTGAAAACTGAAAAAATAGTTGATTTGATAGAAAGTGTTTGGTAAAACCATTTGAAAATGATAAAATAATATATAAGAACATCATTAATTATTAATGATGAGTGAGAATTGTTAAGAGATAAAGTTGTAATAATTTACAGCTAGTAGCTAAAACATGGAGGTTTTTTTTTTTTAAATTACCTCAAGTAGTTTTTCAAGAAAAGCTAATAGCTACTTAAAAATGTTACCTTACCGAACACTCATGAAATGGATTCAACTACTAATTTATGTTTTTATCCAACTGAAATGTCTTAGTAAACACACTCTCAATCACGATGGTCATCACAACCCCTATACTGCCTCAACCTTCACAAATTCTAAGACAAAATCAAATTATTGCCATAATAGTTCTTTCTTTAAAGGTTGTTCCATTCTTTATTATTATGCATTGTCATATATGCATGAATAGTTTTCCTGTTTCATTTTAATATTCATACTGTACAACTATTGACTGCTCCAACTTGCCTTAAAAGAAAAATTTGATATTTTTTTATCAAGAGTTATACACGGAACGTACAAGTATAAATAGTCATTTGAAAGAGTAGACATATAGGTTGAGTTAATTTTTCTATTAATAAAATATATTATATAAATGAGACTCTCCAAGATAATTGTAGGCACTAAAACTTCATGAAGTGATCAAAATACCTTAAAAAGGTATGTCAAGAAATTTTGTTCATGTACATCAATTTCTTCAGAAGTTAGCCCCTGTTGTTCCAACTTTTGGGCCCCAGATACAGGATCAAAGAGGGAGTATAGTTGCTGTAGGCACAAAAAATATTAGGTTCCAAACATATCGCTAGCTATATCACAAAATGGTCAAGAAAAGAATATACCATCATGTCCTCGAAGTGTAGATGGTACCAAGCTCGAATTGTATACTCTATTCTCTTGCAGAGCTTCAAAAACTCAACTCGATCGGAACCATGTTCTGTTCACAATACCCAAACTACTCAAGTCACAAAAAAAAAAAAAAACAATAGTTTCATGTAAATCAAATACACAAAACTTTACGAGTTTAATATATATACACTACTGTCAGTGTAAAGAAAGACATCCAATTATGTGATGTTACTAATAAGACATGAGGTGTCACATTCATTAAATGATGTGGCGACACATAACTGCACTAAATAATTAAATTATATATAGAGCATTGTTTTAATTTTCATAACCCATTTACCATCCAAAATATCAAATTTTACTATCATGAAAGGGCAACAAAAAAGGAGAAGTAATCAAGAAGGGAGATATGAATTCATAAATACATAATTTGTGCTTTACCACGTGTACATAGGAGAAAGATAAAGATTCAATCAAACATGCTAATAGGAAATCAAGCTCATTTGCCATCTGAAATAGCAATTTTTATTATTATAAATGCAGAACAAACAAGATTCAAGATAAACATTAATTTCTAGGTAATAAAGTTGAGAATGTGAATATAGGAGAAAGAAAAAGGTTCAAACACAACAAGAACAAAAAGATAGAAATGAATTCCCTAGTACAATGTTTTATCATGCGTATGAACATATGGAAGAAAAAAAGGTTTAGACAAACATACTAATAAGATTGGCCAATGTCATGATGAGTTTAGGCTTCAAAATTGGAATGACGGATTCACGCTCTAATCGAATGACTTCTCTCTTCTTATCATGACTCTTTCCTTTCAAACTTGAATGTGCCATTTTCTTTTTCAACTCTCACACTTGTCCCAAAGATTGAAAGATATATGAATCAACTAGTGCTTAAGGAATCATTTATGTATGTGCTATACATAAAAAAGGATCGGTGAAAACATAGATGGAATAAAGTGTTTCTTCACAACACATTATGGAATAAGACTCATGCTACAAGGCACAAGGATACTTCATGGTGTTTTAACAACCACACCACACACACAAAAATAATAATAATAAAAAAACACAAGTTCCTCTTTAATTGATTAAACCATCACTAGCGTGTTGGTCGGTCGCATCACTAATGTTGTATAGAAAACGCAGGTTCTATTTCTTCGGAAGGGAAACTCATATACATGGCCAAGAGATGTTCATCACTCAAAAAGTGAGTGAGGGGGAGATAATGTCAAATACGTACATGTTTGTAACTGAATACAAGATAAAATATGGTTTGATTTATTCAAACTTATTTTTTATATTCTTAAAATAGATTCATTGATGTTTGATTGTATTATTTTTATTTATCTTTCTTGTTCCATTTAAAATGTCCATTGAAAGAGAGAGAGTGAGAGAGAACATTAGCTCAACAGAAAGGTGAAAAAATTATACGTGATTTTTTTTTGTCCCCTCATTTACTCTTTAAACTGATAATTTCACATAAAAAAACCACAGACGCATAGACACAAATTGCATGTATATATATAGTATTTCTACATAACTGACTAAAGAGCGGTTAATAATAGTGAAAGACCCAAACATAGAACATAAACAAACTTAAACAAATGAATGTTTCACAACTATATATGTCTATGAGACTACCCAATTAAATACTTAAAAGAAGACACTCTACATATATAACTCATTAGATATTTATTTAAGGAGTTCTCGTTTAATCAATGTTATAAAACTTGAACCGGTCAATGTGAGATAAACAGGGATGGTCAGGAAAGACTTAGGGGCAAAGTTTGGTTCATCGACCACAATGGCTGGGGGTGGCCTCTACAGACTGTGGTGAGTGGTTAAGGATTAGCGCACCCGACTAGACCATGTGGATCATCTGGACAATTGAGTGTCCATTGATAAAGAAAGTTCACTTTATGAAATGTAATTGAACACATGATATTTGGGACTGTATTCCATGATGAGAGCTCTCGACCCTCGCTACTCTATTAGATAAGAAAGAATCTTGATTTAAGTCTGTATGCATTGCATTGCATAACATTGCATAAATTTGAGTGTTAAGTGTTTTGATTGAATATGATTTTTTTTTGTAAGAACTGAATATGATTGATTTCTCTATTGCAATTCGTAATAAAGAAAATACCGTAAAATAAATAACTCAGTTGTTACTGTTAATTTTATCTGTTAAATTATCGTAGTGAATAACGATTATTACTGTTTAATTACAGATACACTAATTTAACACATTGGATGTTGATTGATTGTTTGTTGTTTATTTTCTTATGTTGTTGTTAATTAAAAGGAGCAACTTTGTCCTTATCCTTAGTTATTTTCCGATGTTAGGTTTTCCCTGTACTTTCGTGTAGTGGAATCAGTATCTCACCCTTCTGTGTTTGTTTGTATGTTTTACCTACGCTTATAGGACAAATGATGTCAGCAACAACGGTGACGATATACTTTAGCGACTGCGGATGGCAGGTAGATCAAGAATCACATTGGATTGCGTACACTGGACACACTACCTTTGTTGTTCAGCATCCCGAGTACACCCACCTTCCCACTCACCTTAATTGGAGATATTACCATTAGATTTGTCCTACCCTTTCCTTTTATGTGGACTGCACCTGCTTCACCTATACTTTTGTAATTGTTGAATATGATGTTAGATTTCCCCTATACTTCTGCATAGTGGGATCAATATCCCACCATGTGTTTGTCTAATTATTTTTTTCCATGTATGTTCGATAGAAGACGATAGTGGCAGTGGTGACCATTTGCTTTAGTAACGGAGGCTGGTAGATAGAGTATAACTCACACGGCACAGGATGAATGATTCCCTCACTGATAGCAGTAGTTGACATGGAAAACTCTGCCAGTAGGAGTCTCCATTTGTTGATGTTTTCTTTTAATGGTTGTTAGGCACAACCAAGATGGAGTTCATAAGAGTATGATCATCGGGACTAGAGATGATACACCTACCTAGTTGAGAGGACAATTTGCATGTTTATGTTTTTAACTAACTACTATCGTGATGTAGTTTGAACAAATGGCATTATTGCCTAAAACTACTTGACAGTTAGTGATGCATATTCAGTATTTAGTTTATTTCTTGTATTTTCCGGCTGTAAAGATCATTAAAATATTTTGTGAAAATTTTCCCCGTGTTTTCCTAACTTCTTGAAAATATTTTATAAAATAAGACATAGAATCTCAACTATCGAGTGTGTCACAACATGTTTTTGTTGGTCGAACTAAAAAACCCTAGAGTTATTCAAGCTTCTAAAATAAAGGTTTGAGTCCTACATTTTTACATGTTTTTTTCAGATAACTCAGTTTTTTTTGCGGGTTTTAAGGGCTACCCAATCTTTTTTGCGGATTTTATGGGTAGTGTGCTTTATTATGTCAGACTAAAAAGCTCGAAAATTATTCATGTTTATAAAATAAAAACCCAAACCCTACATTTTTATAAGTCGGCTTGGCCCATTTTTTCCGGCTCTATTATTAATGTTAAAAAGATTTCTATGCATAATTGTTGTATTAATTAAGTTCAATAAAAAAGATGTTTCTTCTACCCAAAAACAATTAAAAATTTATCCAGTTTGAAATAAATTCATAATGAAAAGAATTAAATTTTGAAACAATTATTCAAATACATCTCATTCTTTATTTTTCACTCATTTTTATGTATACCAAATAATTTTAATTACATTTCCTCTCTAACTACTAGACTAAGCTATAGCTCCAAAGATTAAAATTGATTGATCAAATGTATTTTGATGTAAAATTTGATAGTTGATTAACTACCAATATTAATCTGCTTGGTTCAAAAAAGGGGAATGAGAGATGGCATTTTATCTTAATTGGTTAAAAAAAGGAAGTGGAGGAAGGAAGTGGAGGAGAGAGGAAGAAAAATTACCCTAGTTCACAGGGAAGGGGAGGAAATAAAATTAATTTACTTATATTATGTTTCACTTCTATAACACTCAGCTTTATTAATGAGTGGAGTGATATTAAAGTTATTTTGATTATTTAATTTTAAACTATATTTCGCTCCCCTCCCGTCCCTCCAAATCTCCCAATTATGGGAGAGAAGCAAAAATGACATCACGAGGGATTTTATAATCCCCTCTCCTCTTATTAAAAACTTGAACCAAATATGTATAAACTCTTTTAAAATCCTCCAACTTCCTCCAACCAATGTAAAGGCTACGCTGCTCTCACCCTTGGCAAAACCAAAATGAAGTTATTTGCTGTCCTAGTCCTAGTAATTCAGAAGCAAGCCAACTATGCTTATCTCTAGAGATTCTATTCTAATCTTAAAGTTTCAGCATTATGAACATAAAAAAATTATTAAAAATAACCAAGATAACTCAAAAAAGAGGCACCAGCCTCCAGAATTTCTTCCAAAATTATTAAAGAATGTCTCTCTAGAAAGACGGAAAATAAATAAAAAATAAGAATAAAATATATAACTTGCCTAACAACATGAAATTCTTGAAGTTTATCTTAACCCCCTTGGCTTCTTTCCTTCCCATCTAATATCTAGATATGTACATGGTGTTGAGTTGACCTCGGTATAGGTATGTACAGAAACCTATCAGATCTAAAGGGTATGTATACCCAGCTACGATGGATCTTGCTTAAGTCACAAAATACTATCACATAGAATGTGCATTCTTTCCACTGTCTTGCAGTCAAGCTCTGAAGTCTGAACCCTGACTACACTTTGCTAACATAAAACATTCATTACCGGTTCCATGACCTTAGGTATGGCTTTCCCATTTGATCATGTAATGCAGAATTCTGATGTGGCAAGCTCATCCACGACAAATCATCAGGCACCAGACCACTGGGTGTCTCACGTCCAGATAAGTAATCTAATGGATGAGAAGCCTGTGGTGCAATGGCATTCGCCCTGGGCGTACCTGCATCTACTACATAAGTTCTTGGTGCAAGAAACTGGTCAGTATTTCTGACTGAATCATAAGGGGTACCTGAACGTAATTGGTTACACTGTGATAGAATACTAAATAAACTTTGATCCGAGTTTGCTCCAGTACCAAGACTTTGACTTGAAAGACTACCACCATCAGACCCATTCCAGCCACCACGGACTTGATGGTCAGCCGGGAACCAATGATGACCAATAAAATCTCCAGTATTCAAGTGAGATTGAGAAGGCGCTGCTATGCAAGCAGTATTAGCAGCCCAATCAGTCATATTTGCTGCAGCCAATGGATCTTGCCTGGGGCCTAATGGATCTTGCCTGGGGATTACATACCTTCCTCCATTGGGGTAAACATTCTCTGACATGCTTTCTGGCATGTAAACCTCAGTAGCTCTCCTTTGCCCTTGGTCCAATGTTAGCGACATTTGCAAGGACTCCTTAAAATGACTGGAACATTGGCCATCCCCCAACATAACATTGTTTGAAGTCTGGAAGTCTAACTCAGCTCCTTTTTGTTCATGATGATAGGGTAACAGCCCCTCTCCCTTGAAGAGCGATTGGAGTAAGACACTCCTATCCTGGCTTTGGTAAGAACTGAAGGTCCCATCATCTAAATGCCTATGTAACAACTCTTTACCTGTCTCTTTTCGATGCAAATCAGCCTCAAGATCAATCAGATGGGTTCTTTGCTCTTCATTGACTTGACGATTGGCCAGTGTTGGTAAGCCACTGGCCGAGTACTCATGAGTATCAGCAGAATCATAGTATGAATGTGGCATTTCAACTGCTTGCCAGACATCACCACCAGAAGTGAAAGGCGCTCCTTCATCAATGGAAACATCCTGAGTGTTTAATTTCCTTGAATACTCATCTTTATCTGGTGAAGTGTCATCTGATTTTGATAAAACAAGATTCTTTTCTGAATCCACACTCATTTGGTTGAGCTCATCATCCCCACTAACATAAGAATTATGCAGGGACTGGTTCTCTGGAGCCGTAGCAATAGAATCATCATCATCTTTCAAGTTAGACTGATCACTTAGACCTCCATCGCCCACCTGATTCTGAAGCTCGTCCTCGGAGCTCAGGTTATCCTCATCTTGATCCTGAAGTTCACTCTCTGAGCTAACATTATCCTCATTCTGATCCTTAAGCTCACTTTCTGAGCTCATGTTATCCTCATTCTGATCCTGAAGCTCGCTCCCTGAGCTCATGTTATCTTCATCCTTATCCTGAAGCTCGCTCCCTGAGCTCACATTATCCTCTTCCTGAATGAACAATTATAATTGAAAATGTTTTAATAGTATCATTTCAAAAATATGCTTGTTATTATGGGACCAAGGATCTTCTAGGAATTTGACAAACTAATACAAGATATGCAACTCAATCTTAGGAAACTATCAAGAGCCTTAAAAAGGAAAAACTACTACAAACCTCTAGGATTGGATTTGATTTATCCTTCATCTCTTCCACCATGGAATTCCTCACTGTTTGTCTCTGTTTCTGTCTCTCTGTCCAGTTTGCATATGCTAGAGGGAGGTCTTTGTTCGCCAATTGCAGCCTATACAAACAAAATATATTCTAATGAGCAATAACAATGAAAAGTTTTAAAATGTAATGTGTTGAGTGATAACAATTTGACATAAAAAGATATCACTGAACATCCCACTAACCAATGCTCATGCAACTTTTTCTGTTCTTCTTTGACAAATACTTTGTATGGTTGCACATGTATGTTATCAAGGTTACCCAAAACACGGTTAAGAGACCTAGATTGGATACTTTTACCAGACTGCTTCATACTCTTAACAAGCTCATGCTGCTGCCTACTAATCTGATACGCATAAAGAAAACAATCAGTAAATGCCTTAACAAAATATTAAAGTGTGAATAGTAAAAATGAAGGATTTTGCCTGGTTTCTCCTCATCTTGAAGAAAAAGAATCTTTGATAATACTATTGTTATGTGGTTATTATTAGATCCATATAACTATACTAGGTAGAATTAGTGAAATCACACTAAAAGATCTAACCATAACAAAATTGAAGGAAATTAAAAATATAGCAGTTTGATTTCAAAGGCAACTCTTCAATACATCAGCTGAAGCCTAACTTAATATTTATAAGTTTCAACCACAACAATTAATTTCCTATAATTGAGAATCAACTATTGTCCTTCTAATTACTGACACTAATAAGATAACTGAGACAGTTGCCATGATGTTTCTCCCTGCCAATTCAGTACCGCTTAGAAATAAGGATGGGGAGTGCCTAACTGATACAGCCCAGAACAAGAGGCCCACGATCAAGCAAGTATATAGGAGGAGGAGATACAGGTGTGATGCAACCAACCAAGACCCGGGAGGGGGAAATCAAATGACAGAAACTTCTCAGCTGGCAGTGCTGAGAATGCATCACATACAAGTTAGTTACAAGGGGAATGCTTATAGAGGGGGGGAGAGGAGTGGAAGGGGGATATGGGAAAAATCTGGATTCTTGGGAGGGACTAGGTTCTTGAATTGACAAGAGTTGTATTTTCTTTTTTTCTGATTCTTCATACTATAGCATACACACTGCCATACTTGGTCCTGAATCACCTTGATCAGGCCATAGTCTATAATACAGTAATTACTTCTCATTTTTCTTGTGTTGATTTTACTGCTGGTACCTATCACTAACCTTGATACATGACATGTATTTGTCACCATCACTAAAATGAATGTTACGCTTGGGTAGTTTGTCTCCTTTCTTGAGCTTTTCTCCCACAGTGAGCATATCATCTGAAGATAACATTAAATTTCTGGATTTACCTTTAACAATGCCTTTTTCAAGCACCCTGCCAAACATTATTTCATAAACAGTTATATTAAGCAGTAAAATGTGTGTTGAAAAGCATAGAATGATAAGGAATGAAATTTCAGTGAAAAGGATTGTATGGTTCATCTAAGAATCCTTTGGACCATATCTGGACTAAACCTAGCAGTGTCTACTGCATCAACAAGCAAATAATGATAATGACCAAAACTTCAGTCCAAAAAGTTGTATGGACTATGGACTGCCCATGAGTTATTTGGACCATAAAATTTGTTTATCTATATTATTATTAATAAAGGGAATACCCCTCTTTTGGTTTCCACATTTCACTAGACGATTTTACCTTTATATTAAATTTTAAATTTTTAATAACTACTTCTACAAAAACAACTACCTACAGTTACTTTTCTTTCTTTTTTATTTTGTTTTGCCTCTCTCCCCCTAGTACAAAAAATAGTTGTAAAGATAGTAAAGCATGTCGTACAATATGATGAAAACCCTAGTAGAAGACCTACACAATATTAAAGCACACAAACCAGCACTTGATATGCTACCAGAAAATAAAACTAACAACAACAGAGCATATGCAGACATGAGCATTGCAATCTTGACCAATGTACAGATATCTTAAATTTCTATATCACAGCATTGTCAATAAGATCTTTAACACTGCTTGAGAAATGGAAAATAGAGGCATTGATAAACCAAAAGAACTACAGTCATAAAGCACGAATAATTCACCAACTCCTTATTTTGATTCTTGAAGATAATACTGACATAACTGACATAAGAGATCCTGTGTACTAAACAATATTGCAGATTACAAATTCACTAGTTACCTTCTCTGAAGTTTATCATCCTTTCTCAGTGAGGAAATTTGGTTGTCACTACTACATGCTTTCTCCTCTGCATCCCAGGAGCATGACTCAGAAGTCACTGTAACATTCCCATCATGATCATAAACTCTAGATTCATTCACATTTGAGGGTATTCTTTTATCTGCATGCTTTGACCTGCATAATCCAACAATATTATGACATTAATGATTAGGAACTTCATTGAAGTTCAATAATCAAATTGGTTTACACATATGTTGCATTGCCATAACTAAGTTCTTGCACATCAGCAAAAACTACAAATATTTGATAACATTCATTGCAATGATCAGATTGACATCTCAAACATAAATTACACCTTGGCAGCTAAAATATCTAGAGAGATAAGTGAAGCAATTGTAAAATCAAGATGGTATTTTAAATAAATCACCATCCAATGCTCCATTTGACATGAGAAAATAAAATCTGTACAATTCATTTCTCCATCAGTTATCATTCAAAGAAATTCATTTTATTGCCAAGAAACATATTGATATAAAAATAAAAATTGAAACAAAGTAAAATACTTACGCTTAAATAATTTTAAAAGTTTCTATTAGTAGAAAAATATAAAACAGATAAATGCACATTATCAGACTCATTATCTACTGATGAAGACAGTAGTCAAGCAGAAAACAGAAAGGGAAAGTCCCATCTGATCAGATGCATCAGAGAAAAAATTTCCAGGATTTCACCGTCTCAGATTTTAAGTAATAAGACATCCCAAAATATTCACAAAAATTAATCATATGAAGGATCTTTTAGATATATTCCAGGTTTGTTTTCCCTTACTTGTACAAAAGTAAGATGTCTTTGTATATATTGAAGAACTACCAGTGCACGTATAGGAAGTACAAAGTAAAGGTATCCTTTTAATGAAAAAAATTATGAAATATGGCATGTCATAATTGTGTATGTGTTCAGATGTGTACTGTATGAAGATTACAATACATGGAAAGTTTTCCAAGTGACAACCTCCATAACTTCTGCACAATTTCCTTTTCGGGATCTTTGCAGCTTTGCCACCTCTCCTTCAACTTAGAAAGAAATCCTATCATACTGCAAAATAGAAGAATGACAACACTGCATTATAAGTTCCATGCCAGAAAGATCCAAGTTGAGATGTATAGTGCTTACTCATTGTGATAATTATGTAAATATGAGTAGTGTGCTCTCTTTTCAGAGTTCAAATGCTGCTCCCGGTCAATAATCATATCTGGATGAAGATCACCTAAACAAAGTGAAGCACCCCTGCAAATATATATTTTAAGACATTTGTGACTCTGAAAAAAGAAGTTTTATGAATGATCAGCAAACTAGACAAATTACATTTCATGTTCTAGTAATACTTTACTAACTACAGGCAAAAGTCAAAAACAAAAGGATCTTGCTGAGGTTGAGATATGATATAGCCCTAACAGCATTCATAAAAAAAAAATAATCATAATCCAGATGAGCACATAAATGGTAGTCAAATAAACATAAACCATAAAAGTAAGCACAGAAACTATGAAGAATGAACAAACTGGATTTCAACCAATGCTGTAAGATATGATTAAACCGGTCAATATGCTGTAAGATATGATTAAACCAAGATTAAATTCCAAAAAAAAGTACCAAACATCCTGGTCAACTCAACCCAAAAACTAAGAAATAAGCCAGTTAACTCAACAAAACATTACATCAATATCTCTGTTAAATATAGCAGAGTGAGCAGACAATGTCCCTAAAGAGAAAAATACAAAGAAAGATATCTTGCCATTTTAAGAAGGGATTTCCAAAATGCAAGTTACTCCCAGCAAGCAATTCTTCCACAGCTTGATGTGGCTCTAAGCCACTAGGGAGAAAATGCATAAGAAGGTTTCTCTCACTTTCTGATAGATGAGTCTTCCAAACCTGCCAGTTTCCAAAAATTTTATAGAAGATGATTTAGACATAATTCCCAGACAAAATAAAATTTTTAAGCAGCAAGCAATAGAAACTGACCACAACATTTTACCTACCTCATATGAAAGCACATCACTTAAATTATCCAAGTCAAAAATTTCCTGAGGCATTGTAAACACATCTGTCAAGACTTTGTGATCACTAGAAACAAAATTGACAAACGGTTTCATTTGTCTCCAACTGATGCCAATCTGTTCCTGCTTGGCAACAACCCTTTTCTGATTACCATCCCACTCAACAGAGATGTGAGATCTCATGTTTAAATCATTTTGAAGCAGTCCTAAATTCTTCCTTTTGGTCCTGTGTTGGTCTCTAGAACCATAACCAACAATACTTGCACCATTTACTCGTTTCCTCCTCTGATCAGCAGCCATGGAAACAAGGGAATAATTTTTTGACAAAACACTATATGTCTATACCAATATGAAGAAAAACACCACCTTCTTCACATTTAATGAACATCTTACATCTTTCCTCTGTAGGCAACCTGCCAAGCACCATTGGAAAACAATGTCAATTATATCATAAAATTTCAAGTCTAAGTTCAATGTCCAGACAAGTATAACATTAATTTCACTACACAAAAATGTATCTTCAACTAATAAAACTGCTTCATTTAAAGGTTCAATCAAGTCAATCACTTCCCTTACCCCTTTACTATAAGAATTTTGAGCATTTTTTGTGTGTAACATGGTCATTCCATTCCTACCACAATTATATATGCACAAGTGTTGCTAAATTTGGCAGGGAAGAAATATTTGATTCCATGCCTTAATTTTATAGAGGAAGAAATTCCCATTCCACAAGAGAGAGTTAAATGGCCATTCTTATGCTGTCTAGAACAAATTAATGTCTGTTTCACTTCCTCTTTAATGGAACTAACTAATGTTTGTTTTTATTTCACCATCTCGTATATATCTTCATTTAGCCCCAACACTTTTTCACTAATCTTTTACATTAAACAGGTTAATTCATTGTATCATAATTTGTCTATTCACAAGGATGAATTTCCCAAGAACAGATATTCACGCAAACAAAGACTTCACATAGAATCTCCACAGTCTACAAGTTCACATTGCCAGTTAGAATCTGGAATATCTATAGTGCCACTATGACAAGCATCTCCAAATTCCGACATATAACGTAAATTCTTTCACAGACATCAAAATACCAAAGATGGCATCAGACAACGGTAAACGACAACTCAGCCAAAAGAACAGCTTTGAGTAGTTCAATCAAGATGACAACAAAAACATAAACTTTGTGCGCACCACGTGCAAGTCTCCCAACAGAAGCAAGAAGTATAATACAGTTTTCAGTTACTTTCTATCATCCCACGAGTATGAAAGATAAAAGCCAAAATTACTAACAGAAAAAAAAAATATTGATGCATAACAATGAACAGAAAAAGTTCCCATATTTATAGGTCAATGGAGAATCAAAGCAAAAACTAAATAAATATTCCTTTTACAAAGAATTTTCGTTTTCACAGGTTTACAGACGCTTACTATATTTGTAGAGCTTAGAGCGTAAGCACAAGCATGCAAAAGAAATTAACCAATTAATTTAACAGAATTACAATTCACAATGCAACTCAAAAGTCAGAAACAGTGCCATTCAAACATTTAAATCCCCAAAAGAAGTAACCCCGTAGCTCATGTTCACATCACCTTCCATCTCCACCAAATCCAAAAATAAAAAAAAAAGGAAGAAGAGAAAATCCTATTAAAGCCGTGACAACTCAAATACCAAAAAAAGAAAAAAAAAATACAACCAATAACAAAAATAACAAACAAGCTTAGCAAGTTGAAGAATTACATATCGAATTTGAAAAATCACGATGAAACCGCATTCAAGTTACCTCCTTTCGGATTCGGAGCAACGAAACCCTAACGACGAAAAATAAAATAAACATAAAAATAAAAGCTCGTAAAAAAATTACCAGCAAAATTCTTCGGCTTCTATCCCAGTGAAAGAAAAAGAAGCACTTTAATCTGTGAAGTTAATCGAAGTTTGAATAAAAAATAATAATAATGATAATAATAATAATAATCATAAGGATTGAGAGAGGGATTGGAATTTACCTTGCAGCGAAGAGAGCGATAACCTAAGAGGGAGGGCAGAGAGAGAGAGAAAGAGGTAGATAGATATAGTGAGAGAGGTTAGAATAGAAGGTTTCGTATATTATTAAGAGAAAGAAAAGAAAATGGTGTGGTGTGTGTGTGTGGGTGTGGGTTTCGAAGGGAGCGTGGAGAGGAAAGAAAGACACACACACCACAATTGGCGGAGAGAGAGAAAGAGGATCAGACGACTGTGGTTTCCTCTTGAAACCGTTATTTTCCGCATCGAATCCTCACATTACTTCGCGCGCGCTTCGGCTCGGCTCGGCTCGGCTCGATCTTAGACACGTGCGTGCGTGCGAGCGTGCGTGGTGTGGTGTGGTTTTGGGTCTGGGATGAGTCAACGACAGATTAATGTTACGTTTGGATAGCTATTATATGTTTCTTTTGGCGTTTTAAGAGATCAAATAATTCAACTACAAATGTAATGTAATAATTATTTATAGTTTTGAAACGTGAGCTATGACATTTCAACATTTTATTTGATGTGTTTGGTTCACCGTAAAATTTTGTAATTAAATTCAGATTCAAATTTCTCAATACAACTATTTATAATATTAAAATATTAAATTTATTATATTTTAATATTAAATTAAATACACACTAATGAATAAGGGAACATAATGATGTAAGATGGAATGGAATAAATTTGTTATGTCATTATTTAGATTAGATATTATAATGATGGAATGAAAAAAAAAAAAAAACCATTGTTCCATCATATTCCACCCAAATTGGATGGTAAAAAAAAAGGGTATTATATGGAATGAGTCAATAAGATGGAATCCATAATTTGTTCCATTCTGTCTGATTTTAAGTAATTCAAGCTTGCAATAATTTAATAAATTGATCCTATTTCTCTCCATTTTATTCTTCTCCCCCTAATCCAAACAAAACCTAAAAGAGTGAGTATATGGGATGTGTTTTTATTGTTAATATATTATATTATTAATGAATATTATTATATTTGATACGAAATTTTTAATGTTTTAAAAATATATTACATACTAATTAATTAAAGTTATATTATTTTCATTCACAATATTTAAATCTAAATTTTTATTTTGATAAAAATTAAAATTCTTATCACTTTGAATTTTTTTTCTAGTAAACCGTTTTGAAGGTTGTTACTATTTTTGTGTGAATTTAATAAGACAGTTATACTGGGCAATAGCACCAATCATAAAAATATAAATAAATTAAATCTAAATTTTTATTTAATTGAAGAGGATTTTTTAACTTGTCCTTAATAATATATTTTAACTTATCTAAAAAATAGGTAAATTTGCATTAAGAAATAGTAATTTATAAAATTTATATACATTTGATGAAAATGTGTTCATTAATTTTTAATGTGAACTTTCCTGTTAGATAAATTAAAATTTTCTAATGAGCACAAGTTAAAAAAGCTTAATAAAAATTACTAGTAATATTCTTACCACTATGAATCTATTAGTTTTTTTTTTTTTGACGAATCTATTAAGTTGGTATTATTTTTGTGTGAATTTAATACCACAATTCTATTGGACAATGACACCAATCATTAAAATATAAATAAATAAATAAATATATGAGACTTTGACTATATGGTCAACGGAGTCGAATCTAGGACGGTGGGTAATAGATATATAGATATTAAAAAAAGAAAAAATGAATAAATGAGATAGCTGACGAATCAAATTACCTTTTGGGTTGTGGCTGTGATTAAATTTTCGGTAACATTGCCTGTGATTTAATTTTAATATTACCCATAATATACGGAAAATATATTTATTTGTATATAATTACTATTTTTATATATATATTTGTAGTAATAATAAATAAATAGGAAAAGAGTATTTAACCCCCTTAAATTTTTACTCTTTTGTAAATAGACACCTTAAATTTTAATTTCATCCCAATTAATCCTCAAACTATTATAATTATTAAAATAAATCATTTCATTAACTTGGAATTAAATAGTTAACTGCGATAAATTTGAATCCTTAATTTAAATTCAATTTCAACCATTCTTTATAATTTTTAAAATATAGAAAAAAAAAAGATAAAAAAAATTATGAATTTAAGTGCTCTCAAATATTCTGGACATCAACTCAGATGTTTATTATGTTCTTTCCCACCACCGTATTGTTGCTATAGTCATTTTTTTCAATCCCAATAAGTGTTGGTTGACCTTCCTCTTTTGGGCTCCGGCGTGGTAGCATCATTGGCTTCGACTCCGACAAATTGACACTAACGATATGTTTAGTAGGATAGAGAGAAATAGGGAAGAGAGAAATAAGGTGTGGAGAAATAGAGGAGAAATTGGGTTGTTTGGTAAGAAAGAAATAGAGGAGAAAGAAATGGTATTTTTATTTAGTATGAGAAAAATAAAAAAAAAAAGATAAATTTGATTATAAAATTTAAAAGACCAAAATGCCCTAGATTGTCCTTTTCCAAACCAGCTTAGCGCTTGTTGCGTTTCCATGCGCTCGCCTCGCTCTCTTTTTTTTTTCCAGTTCTTTTAATTTAGTATTTGCTCAAAGTAATAATTAAAAACAAGATTGTTCTATTAAAAAGATGCAGCAGTGGTGAAAAAAGATGCAGTTAAGTGGTTGCAATATGGACGCAGTGGTTTATGGCATAGAACACCAGTGAGAGAAAGAGATCTGACGAAGGAGAAGAGAGAGGACACTTTCGTCAAGAAAAAAAAATTGATGCTTTCTCTTTCATCGTCGTCAACGTTAGTCTTCCTCTTCCTTATTTCTTCGCAAGATTGCAAAGAAATTTGGAACCCATGGGACCCACATCTGTTAATTTTTTTCTTCACCAATTTTTACACAACCAAACGCATATAGAATTTCTCCTTCCCCTATTTCTCTTCTCTCCCCCTTATTTCTCCTTCACCAAACAGAACCTAAGGACGGTGAGATGTGATTGCATGGTATTTTTCCTCCATTGGGATCTTACTTTCTCTTCCATTGCGTGGTGAGACGTGGTTGCACCATTGGCAGACATTTTTAACTTCTCAAGTATTTTTGTTATATAGAAAATTAAATAGACAGAAGATTGAAACATAAACAAAGTGTGTGGTTGGGATGACTTTATTTTGAGCTTTATTTCTTCTTAAAAGGAGAATTTGGGCCAAACGGAATTTCTTAAAAGCTCTAGAAAAAAAAGTAGATTTTTTATATAATAAAAACGAGCTTGAGAAAAAATTAGATTTTTAAGCTTATATGGAGTTTAGTTTGAATAGTACAAGTTTCGATTCTCACATTCACAATTTTTAACCATTCTTTATTTTATTTTTTTTATCAATTTTTTACCTTCTCTGATCAAGTGTGGTGGTGGGTCTTTACCTTAAGGACATGAGTCCTGCACAAGGAAGAGGTGGAGGGTTCTTTATCCTATTCTTTCATTGGCCCATTAATTCTTACAAACACCTAAATCAAATCACCTTGCTGCTATTGACCAAAAAAAAAAATCACCTTGCTGCTATACGATTATAAACTTGGACATTGTGTACTGGGGTCATTCTCAGACCAACACACTCAAATTGATTCAATATACTTTGTCCAGCCACAAAATGTTAGCATATAACATTGGAACTTTGTTTTATCATGGCGCCAACTAATTGCTACCACGTATTTATCAACTTTACACCCTTTAATAATTAAAATTTAGTATGTTGTTGCAACTAATGTTGTCATGTTGCGGTAAAGATTAAAGAACACATTTTGTAGTCTTTTTATTTATTTCTCATGATTTTCTGGGTATACTTGTAGTGTTGATTTTTGTTTGTATTGTCTTATAAATTATTTATTAAAATTTTAATACAAATTATGTTGTTATTTAATTTTATTTAAAGATTTTTTATTATTTATATAATAAAAAAACCTAACAATATTTTCTATTTTATTGATAGGCATCTTATTAATTCATTAATTAAAAATGTTTAAAAATTTATAATTAGATATTATTTTAAATTTAAAGAAAATAAATAATTTTTATAAAATATTTACCCATCAGCTTTTAACTTAAAAAGTAACTTTTACGTTAAAAAAAATTGAAACTACCAAACAACTTTTACTTTCAAAGATAGTAGGTATTTCCAGTTTTTTTGTGAGTGGAAAATTAGACAAAGAAAAGTAAGCAAAAACAACAAATAAAGGGTGTATTTCCAGTCGCGTAATTGCCAATGATTTCTTACATGTAATCATTTTTCTTTTTAATTTTTGAAATTTAAATACACTTAATAAATGGCTGAGATTTCATTAAAATGAACTATCAGAATTCATTCCGTTAATAATTTAACACTCACTTAATAGAAGAGTGTATTTTACTAATTACAATGGTTTAAGGATTAATTGGGATCAAATAAAAATTGATAGTATTTATTTGCAAAAGGGTAAAAATTTAAGGGGGTTAAATACTCTTTTCCCAAATAAATATATTAAAATATAAAGTATATGTGATTTAAAATAAATAATTTAAATAGTTTAATTAGTATATATTTTTAGTTTAAAAAAAATTTACACTGTAATTTAATGAAATAATATCATATCATTTAATGAATATGACAACTCATATATTATTAAACTCATTGAATAATATGGTAGCATGTTATTAAATAATAGTATAAAAATTTTTACACTATAGTATATCCAATGTTGTTAAAATCGGACCGGACCGGCCGGTCTAACCGGGCCCATGTCTAGTATGGTTAGCATATTGGATCGGATTTGCAGTGAACTCGGGCATGACATCAACCGCGGTCAAACCTGTCAACTCGGCACATAAGCTCAGTTCTGGAAGTTCAGAAATCCAAAAATATCCAAGCTAAGTGTTGAACGCGTGACCTAGAGGCAAAAGAACATGCGCGCAACCACTACACTGAGACGTCCTTTACTATTATATGTGCGCATGTTTTTACTTATACTGTTCTCAAAGATTGGTTTTTGACAAGTTATATTTCCAATAATTTTGTTTTGCGCAATGTTTTACTTATACTGTTATCAAAGATTGGTTTTTGACAAGTTAAAGCCTGTTTGGTTTGCATTTTCATTCTGTTTTCAGTTTTCTGAAACTTTATAAAGGAAAAACTGGAAATGCTAGAAACGACAATTTTTTGTTTCCAGCATTTCCAGTTTTTCCTTTGTAAAGTTTTAGAAAACTGAAAATAAGAAATGAAAATGCAAACCAAATAGACCCTAATATTTCCAATTCCAATCATTTTGTTTTTTATACTTTTTTTTCAATCATTTTTAATATAATGAAATATATATATATAATAATAATATAATATAAAATATGTACTTAAATGTATATTATATATTATTAAACATAAATAAATCTTCATATTATTTAACCTTAGTAGTTTAATTTGGGGTTATTATTTTTTTCATAAAGTTTAAATTTTATAAATATAAAATTTATAGGTTTGATATATATACCGGTTTAACTAGTTCAACCAGTGACTCACTGGTTCGACCATTGATCCAGTGATCCAATACCTCGGCCGAGTCGATGATCGGTCCGAGTTTTATAACATTGAGTATATCCATTAAATCTAAATTTAAATTTGAAGTATAAATGATTTGAATTTGAATTTAATATTTGATAATAAGAAATAGTTACTTCGAACAGGTGATTTAATTTGAATGTATATATTAAAGTATAATTATTCTGAATTTGAAATATTAGTTTATTAAGAACCAAACTAGCACTTTGGTCCCTGACTTTGTCAGCATCTTTCACTTTGGTCCCTAAGATTATAAAAACCCTTTGTTAGTCCCTCACTTTGACCTCTGTCTTTCACTTAGGTCCAAACCACTAACGTCTGTTAAATCTTTGTTGATGTGTCACTCAATAGAGACTAAAGTGCAAGATTTTTGACAATGTCAGGACAAAACTGCATGGTGGTCCCTTATCTTCTTCTTCCCTCTTCTCTGCAGAATTCTCATTCTTCTTTTTCTTCGCTCTTCTCTTCTTCTTCGTTCTTCTCTTCTTATTCGCTCTTCCGCTTCTTTATGCAAATTAGAGGGTTTGAAACAGAAGCCTTCAAGTTCTCCCATATGGTTTTCCTTTGCTTTAATATCAGAGTTTCATAATTGTGTGGTTTTAACCTCACGCAAATCTGCAACATATAAAACTAATGATTTTATATATTTACCTTTCTTTTTCTCCTAGAGTGTTCACTCCATGATTATCATATAGAAGGTAGAATTAAAAAGTTATATAAGTTTTTGCTTGTGAGCAGAGTTCCTTGTTCATGAAATAGTACTTAAATAGGATTGTACAAAGGGGTCACGAAAAACAAATTCTCATCCTTCTTGAAACAAAAGAGGCATACTCTACAACATATTTTCAACACAAGGAACCATCATAACCAGGTGCAAGTTATATAATAACCAATGCCATGAAGGTTTCTGGTATATACTTACTTTGCTCAAGGCATACACGTTGAATTGAACACAATAGCAACAAATTTACTCCTAACAAAAATGAAGTAACAGGACACAATAATGACTTATTATTATTACCCGCGCTCTCCTTGTAGTAATGTAGGCTTTCCTGTGAGAGAAAACATGAGAAAGACAATTTGAATATCACATATCACATAATATTTCATTTGAAAGAATATATCTAGGGATGGCAATTGAGCCCAAGCCCTATGAGTACTCGCAATGGGCAGGGTAAAAACCCGCAAAGCGGGTATGGGCGCGGGTACGGACAATAGCCCGCATTTTTTCATGGGGACGGGCACGGGTATAGGCACTATGATGCCCAGCCCGCCCCATACCCGCACTCATATATATAATTATTTAATAAATAATATCATATATAATTATATATAGGGATATGTTAATTTTATTAAAATATCTAATATATTTATACATATTTTTAAAATTGATATATATAATATATTATAAATTAAAAAAAATATTTTTATAACTATCTATTTCTGTTTTTTTACTTTATAATATATGACTAATTAGTGTTAATAATCATTTTTTCCAGATCTTGGAGAATTCTAAGTTTCTAACACATGATATATGCATGTTTATAAAATAGTGTGACGTAAAAGTATATTGTAATATTTAATAAAAAAATTGAACTTTAGATCATTTGTTCTGTTTTAGAACATTAACATATTGTGTTTCAATGTAATTAAATTGTTGTGTCACCGATATTTAAAAACTATGTTTGAACAATCTTCGAGTAAATTTTCAATTGAGATATAATTTTCTTAAATTAATATTTTTTAGTAAGTTGTTAAATTTTTACTTAATAAAAGTGTGGGTAACGGGAGCGGGTACGGACATATAGGTGCCCAGCGGTATGGGGACGGACACTAAAGTTATTGCCCACGCGAATACGGGTGCGGGCACAAGCTTTTTTAAAAAACGCGGGTACGGGGACGAGCACTATAGTACCCTGCCCAGAGGGTACCCATTGTCATCCCTAAATATATCAATTTTCAAGTATCAACTCAACTCCTTGAGGTTAAAACCACACAATTATAAAACTCTGAGAGAATTTGAAACCATATGGGGGAATTTGAAGGCTTCTGTTTTAAACCCTCTAATTTGCATAAAGAAGCAAAAGAGTGAAGAAGAAGAAAAGAACGAAGAAGAAGAGAAGAGCGAAGAAAAAAAAGAAGAACAAAGAATAAGAGAATAGTGAAGAAGAAGAATGAGAATTCTGTAGAGAAGAGGGAAGAAGAAGATAAGAGACCACCATGCAGTTTGGTCCCTGACATTGTTAAGAATCCTGCACTTTAATCTCTATTAAGTGACACCTCAACAAGGATT
The DNA here is from genome assembly GCA_026901365.1 of Sesbania bispinosa. NCBI lineage: Eukaryota > Viridiplantae > Streptophyta > Magnoliopsida > Fabales > Fabaceae > Sesbania > Sesbania bispinosa. The sequence goes on along the minus strand of QLOH01000516.1, from coordinate 193,491 downwards.
TAACAGACGTTAGTGATTTAGACCTAAGTGAAAGACGGAGGTCAAAGTGAGGACTAACGAAGGGTTTTTATAATCTCAGGGACCAAAGTGAAAGACACCAACAAAGTCAGGGACCAAAGTGCTAGTTTACTCTTATTTCAATCATATTATTCAATCAATAATATTTCGCATAATTTTAAAACTATCATATTCTTTTATATAGTTTAAATTTTGAGATACTAATCAATTATCATATTATTCAAATTAAAAAATTTGGTCATTTGTTGTTATAAGTATTAATTAAAAAGGCTAAAATATAGTTTTGGTCATATAAAATACGCCTGATTTATTCTTGTTCACATAAAAAATGGTTTTGATCCTCACAAAATAAGAAAACGTGACATTTTAATCCCTTTAAAATACGTACACTTTGATTTTAGTTCTTAAAAATTTCTTTATTTTTATTTTAGTTATCAAAAAATAGGTGCATCTTGGTGATTTTGTGAGTATTAAGGTTGTGGAGGGCCAACCTTAACAATTTTTTATTTTGAGAGAACCATAACCAAAAAAATATTTACAGGGACAAAAATTAAATTGAGTGTATTTTATAGGGACCAAAAATATATTTTAGCCTAATTAAGAATTATTAAATAATAATTATAAGAATTCATTAAAAAAGATTTTGAATAAGAAAAAATATGTTAAGGATTATAATTATAAATATAAATGTTTAGATTTCAAAATATAAATTTCACAAAAGATTAAGAAAGGTTTGTGTGAGTATTCAACAATCTTTTTAAATAAGGTGTGTGAAAAACACACTTCAAAGAGAAAATAATGAGAAAATATAAAAAGTGAAACGAGACTTTTTAATTGATAGAGTAGAAAGAATGAGTGTCTTTAATTGTCCAGAATTGAGGTCTCAAAATTAATAATATATAGAGTTAATATACTAATATTAATAATAGGCGTAAGGATATTTTTCTATAGAGATATTAAATTCATACTATAAAAAACATACAACAACTCATATAACACAATTTTTCTCTCTATCTCTTTTCATCACATCATACATCCTATCCCATGTTCTCTCTATAATGTATTATTATTTATTGTACAAACAACAATTCTCTTTTCTATATCATTCGTTTGTTATGTAATGGTACATCATTAAACAAATTAAATGATTGAATATCTCGTTTTATTCCTTAAAAGGTTCATAGATTTAAAAGTTCAATTAGCTAACTTAAATAATAAATAAAATAAGTAAATTGATACTTTAGTCCCTGACTTTTATAACATCATGCAATTAGTTTCTAAGTTTAAGAGAACCCTTCGTTAGGGTCTCCAAAACTGGAAAAAAATCAGGGAGGTTATTTTATGGATATCTCAAATTGAGGGTAATCTTTACTGGTTTTTTCTTAATTTGTTATATAGTCCTTTTTAATTTTTATGTTGTGTAATCTTGTAAAAAGCTTGGGATTTTGCAGGTTACAAACAAATGCCAATTTTTTCAATGGGTGGAGAATGATTCTAGCATTAAAGAAAGCATGAGTGGAGCAACATAAAAAATGTCATTTGTACCAAGTAAGGACGAAGAGCGGAGGGACAATGTGATAAGGAAGCTAAAGAAATTAAACTGTAAAATCAGGGAATTGAGTTGGGCAATTCTGGTATTGTGTATCCTATTGTTTAGTTCTATTTTGCTAGGGTTAATGCTGGGATTTTGGAGGAAAAATTAGAAAAATTTATAATATAATGATTTAATTGAATAGGATGCTATTGTATTTATTCTTGAGCTCCTTTGTCTTTCCACTGTTTTGCAAAATTCTGCCACAGATGCCACACACAAAACCTGTGTGGGGCACCTGACCTTACCTCCTGTAATGCTGGAATTAACCCTTACACTTGATAATTTAATTCGTATTAATCCTTAATTTCATAAAAATAATGCACTTTAGTCACTAATGTAGCATCCATGGTGTCACTTAACGTGGCACCTCAACACATAGTTAACATTGTTCAATGCTTTGGACTTAATTACAATAGAGAGAGTAAGTCAGGGAATAACAATTTCATGATGTTATAAAAGTCATGGACTAAAGTCATTGAGGGGTAAAGCTTAATTGTTATATGGCCCAAAAAAAACCAGCTTACAAAGAATTAAATTAAAAATTTTATTTTAACAATGTTATTTAATAAAAGTTGGAACATTTTACCACATCAAGCAATGAAAAATACATCACTGAACGAGCTTTAGTATCGAAACTAGTCTTCAATAGTGAAAAGTATCATTATGGATAGGACATAATGAAGCTCTTTGTAAAGTCAAAATGACTTTACTTATGGAAGATCATTGAAGATGGTGATTATATACCGTTACCAAGAGAAGGACACCAAAATATTCCAAGAGCTTAATGGGCACGAAAGTAGAAAATCAAGGTTATACTCAATGCTATGGTCAAAGGATACTTGATTTGTGCCTTAAGTAGATATGAATATGGTAGAGTCCATGGGTGTTAAACTGCTAAAGCTACATGGGACACCCTAGCCACAACTCATGAAGGAACAAATAATGTCAAACAATTAAAGATCAACATGCTTGTACATAAGCATATTCAAGATGTAGGAACATGAAATTGTGGATCAAATGTCTAGCAAATTCCAAACTCTTATTAGTCATCTAAAATCTCTAAGGAAAACCTGTGACACACCTGGTAGTTAAGATTTTATTTATCTTACTTTATAAAGTATTTTCAAAAGGTAGGGAAAATATGAGGAATTTTTTCATAAAACATTTTTATGATATTTACAACGGAAATAAAAACAAGTAGAGGAATTAACTAAATATTGTATGTCAAGTAGTTTTGGGCAATAATATCATTTGTACAAACTACATCATGGTGCTAATAACAATTATTCAAAAACATATACACATACAAAATGGCCTCTCAACTAGGTAGGTGTATCATCTCTGGTCATGGTAATAATACTACTCTGAACTCTATCATGGTTGTACCTAACAACCATCAAAAGAGAAAACATTGTCAATTGCCTTAAGTTAAAGTTTGCTACTTAGAAAGATTTATGAAAAGAGAATTTCTAATGAAAAAAGTAACTTATAAATTCACAAAAATATTATTTTTGGACTTTATGATGAATGTAAGAACTTTTGGTGATAGGACTAAGTATTTCTAAGTGATTTTTAAGTTTGGAATATTTTTTTGAAGTTTGGAACCATGAGATAAAAATTCTTCAAATCTATTACTATTATATTCTATTAAATTAATTTGTACATGCGTAGAATATTTAAATACATTATTTTAAGAAAAAAAGAATTTTTATTCTTGAAACTCTCTTCCAAAATAAATAAAATTAAGGAGATGAAATGAAACCAAGAAAGATTTTATGTTTGGAAAAACTATTTATATGTATAACTTATTTTTATTAAAATAATAGTTTTATGTTTTAAACTTACGTTTAAATATTATTTTATTTACATAAATGATTGGAGAAATGTTGGTGATGGTGTAGGAATGTTTGAGATAGTTGTGATTGACTCTCTTAGAGGATTGAGTCAAGCTGACATTTTGAAATATGAAAGAAACATTGTCGGATTTACGGCAAATGGTGTATTACTTATGGTTTAAGTCTAAATATGAAATGCCATGCATCATATGCATTGATATGGTTAATGGAGAAGAATACAAGTGGTACCGTATGAAACAAAAAGGGGAGATGGTAATGAACACTTGGTGCTTCATTAGGCCTTGAGGATGTAAGCTAAGTCGAGAAGGTCCTATGTGGCACAGACTGCGCCCTCATAGCCAGGAAATTCTCAATTAGAACTTGGCATCCCTGACTAGCTCCTAATTTTTATCATGATCAGTGGATAGCATTCTGGTACCCAAGGTGATGCTAGCAAGTTTGTTATATCTGAAATGGTTGATTGTACCGTGAATGGGACAGATACGAAACGTGTGCTCCTAAACTCTTCTCCAGGAAAATTGATGAATAGAAGTTGAGAACTTCGAGGTGCACCAAGAATGTTTGATGGGCCCATATACATTGCATGGATAAGTCAACATGATAAGTATGAGGCATGATACATCATTACATCTCATCACATATGCAATGTCTTGTTTACTTAATCCTGGTTACAGTATCTAAAACTAGCTGCTCTTAAAAATGTTGGTTGTTGTTGTTATTGTACTTATGAAGTTACCAACGTGCGAGTTGTAACTTTGGTTTTCTTTTTTCTACAAGTATCAACATGATATTTCTTCTCACCCGCTGTTTTTTTTTGCATAAATCTTGTGTATTTAAGCGGGTATGATACCTTTGGAAGCAACTATGGCAAGGGAATAGCAGAGTATAGGTAAAGTCGAATTTAAGTCTGTTGGGAAACTATTAAGGTCCCTGTAGGACTGCGTTTTCAAGTTTGTGTTTTTGTTTTAGAATAAGTCCACACTTGATAAAAATAGTCATTTATGTGTTTGTTGTCTTAATGGTAAATAATTATGTAGAGTTTTTCTATTTCATTATTTCCACAATGTCTCATTTACGATTCAAATTCTTAAGTTCAAAAAAAGAAAAAAAAAGAAAAAAGCTCATTTTTAATTACAGATAAATTAAGGTGAGAGTTTATTTTGTTTGTCTTGAAAACTTTCATATGATACCGGTAAGGAAATTAGGGTGTTACATCGACTCCGAGTCCACTCGAATAAATATTATTATAACGAATTTGTGGGACCGTGGAATGATGAGATTCTGATTGACGATAATGATTGTGATTATTTCAATTTGTCTGACTCAAATCACTTAGTCAATCACACTATCCATGAGTGATGTGATTATTTCATGTCACTATTTAAATCTTCAGTCCTTTAAATCTCACAATGACACATGGATTTAAATATTTCAATGACTGAGATTTTACCTGTTAATTCAATTTAAAATAAAAAACTAAACCACAATGGCCGAAAAAAATATAATAGATACAGGCTATAGGGACATGATGCAGCCGCACCACAGTACCTTCAAACTTCACTGGCGGCCCTCCCTAGCCGTGTATCCCTATCCTACGGTTGGTCATAAAAATGTTTGTGCACCAGTGAGTCACTTTATTTTACCTATGATAATAGGTAATTTTACCCGAAAAGAAATAAAATATTTTTTAACAAAAATTGCGTAAAAAAATTCAAATTGCAAAAAAATCTTCCTGCACACTATGAAGTTCAGTAAATATTGATACCCTTCACCTGGTTTATCTTCACTTCCCAACAAAATTAGGAACTCCCAATCACGTCATTGATGCCTTGTACACAGTTGCACCTCGCACCACCAAAATATCAACAAAGTCAAACACCAAACCTTCCCACAACACTAAACTTTACTCATCATCTCCTTGTCTTCGTTGTCGTGTGCCACCAGTGGCCACCGTTGTTGCACACAGAGTCGTGACGACTCTTCTCCCTTGCTCGCATCATTCAACAACCATTCTCTGCTTTCTGCTCTCCCAAGATTGTTGTCGCGCTGAGCCTTAACCATCTCTGTTTCATTTTTGCATGTTGTGTTCCTATCACCAGAGGCTCATCTCTACCACTCCGTCAACCACCTAGATAGTGTGCATATCAATGTTGTCGTTGTTGGCCATCACCGCAAGCAGGACTACCGCGCTCTTCCCCCCACCGTATCTCGTTCACCATCGCAAAACAACACCGTCTCAGCCGCATTCTTTCTCTTTCCCACATGAAGACACCTGATTTTTGGTGTGATACAATGAAAGTGGGGGTGATGGCAAAAAATGGTGGCAAGCTTACTAGATTCCTACCATAATCACCATCAGCCAACATCTCCGTCACCCTACCTCCACGTTGGTGCCGAAACCACCGCGGGTCACCGCTTCAATCAAGATTCATAGACATCCATACCTTCATCATCGACCACCTTGGCCATTCTTCCCGGCGACCATAAGGAATAACATAAAATCTCCTCACATGTTTCTCCAACAAGTTACAGGTAATACATATAGGTCGTTTATTATTTTACTAATAAATCTAACGGTACAATCGAATATTCACCGGTGAGACAAATTAAAAGTTGTCTCATGCTAGACAACACCTTGAAAATTAATGATGTCGTTTCAAGTTCCTAAAACCGTACGTCATCTAGTCATTCATCATTATCTACTCAATAATCTCTATATAAAAGGATTCAAAAACTATCTCTCTCCTCTATACCCACTCGAATTGGGATCTTCTCCAGTTTATTTTAAACTACCCACAGTACCTTCAAACTTCACCGGCGACCCTCCCTAGCCGCGTATCCATAACCTATGGTAGGTCATACAAATGTTTGTGCACTAGTGAGTCACTTTATTTTACCTAAAAAAGAAAAAAAAAATATTTTTTAATAAAAAATGTGTCAAAAATTCAAATTGCAAGAAAATATTCCTGCACACTATGAAGTTCAGTAAATATTGATACCCTTCACCTGGTTTATCTTCACTTCCCAACAAAATTAGGAACACCCAATCACGCCATTGATGCCTTGTACACAGTTGCACCTCGCACCACCAAAATATCAACAAACTCAAACACCAAACCTTCCCACAACATTGAACTTTACTCATCATCTCCTCGTCTTCGTTGTCGTGCGCCACCGGCGGCCACCACTGTTGCACACAGAGTCGCAACAACTCTTCTCCCTTGCCCGCATCGTTCAACAACCATTCTCTGCTTTCTGCTCTCCCAAGGTTGCTGTCGCGTTGAGCCTTAACCATCTCTGTTTCAGTTTTGCATGTTGTGTTCCTATCACCAGAGGCTCATCTCTACCACTCCGTCAACCACCTAGGTAGTGTGCAGATCAATGCTGCCGTTGTTGGCCATCACCGCAAGCAGGACTACCGCGCTCTTCCCCCCACCGTATCTCGGCCACATTTTTCCTCTTTCCCACATGAAGACACTAGATTTTTGGTGTGATACAATGAAAGTGGGAGTGATGGCGAAAAACAGTGGCAAGCTTACATAGATTCCTACCATAATCATCATCCGCCAAGATCTCCGCCATCGTACCTCCACGTTGGCACCGAAACCACCGCGGGTCACCGCTTCAATCAAGATTCATAGCCATTCGACGTCGCCATACCTTCATCGTCGACCATCTTTAGGGGTGGCAAAGTGGGCCAGCCCGCCCCGCCCAAAAATGAGGCGGGGCGGGTTGGCCAGCCAGAAAAAACGGGCCAGGATGTACAACCCATCCCGTTTTAAGGCGGGTTGGCGGGCCGACCCACCTGGCCCACCCAAAAAAATTATAAAAAAATAAAATAAATTTAAAATAAATATAATACATAATAAATTTAAATTTTAATAAAATTAAAAAAAAATATTTATAATTTTTTGTCTTTACATAACATTTTTCCTTAATATTTATAAAATTATTATAATTAAATACTAAATATAAATAAAAAGAGTTAAAAAATTAATAAATTTGGCGGGCTAACCCGGTCCGACCCACCTATTGGCCCGCCGGGTTGGCGGGTTGGGCAGAGCAGGCTGAGTGGTTGGCGGGCCGGAGGGACCTAACCCACCCCGCCATTTTTTGCGGGTTAGGCGGGCTGGCCGCGGGCCCAACCCACTTTGCATCCCTAACCATCTTGGCCATTCCTCCCGACGACCATAAGGAATAACATAAAATCTCCTCACATGTTTCTCCAACAAGTTGCAAGTAACAAGTATAGGTCGTTCATTATTTTACTAATAAATCTAACGGTGCAATCGAATATTCACCGGTGAGACAAATTAAAAGTTGTCTCATACTAGACAACATCTTGGAAATTAATGATGTCGTTTCAAGTTCCTAAAACCATGCGTCATCTAGTCATTCATCATTATCTACTCAATAATCTCTATATAAAAGGATTCAAAAACTATCTCTTTCCTCTCTACCCACTCGGATTGGGATCTTCTCCAGTTTATTTTAAACTAGACACAATCTCAACCATTTAAAATATGTATTTTATATATAAATTCAAGCATTGAAAAAACAATCATAACTTTAGAGCCATTGATTTAGGGACTGTACACTCTCCAATTGAAAAATCAATTGAAGAGGATCCATGCGTCTATCGACTCACTATACTTGAAGCAGTTTGCCTTCTACTCCGAGCATTCTCTCTACCACTGCAAATTGCTCTCAACTTCATCCTTCAAGCAAGTTTCATATGTTTCAATAATTGTTCCTAAGAAATTCATTGTTACTGCTCCTGAGAAGAAGACTTAGAAAGAAAGGAGTAATATTTCTCTACCAACATGAGACACCAGTACCCAGTCCTCGTTGCTGAATTATTTAAGAACGCCAAAGTTGTTGCAAATAACATAAGTGTGGAGGTCTTGAGCATTAATTTTCATTTTCACGATTTTTTTTTTATGGGAAGAAGGGTTTATAGTTTGTTATGGGAGGGAGAAGGGTTTGCAAACTGCAACTCTACATATTTAATTAAAAAAGGAGTAAATTTGGGTTTTAGAAAGAAAAAATTGACAAAAATGAAAAGAAAAGCATCTAACGGAATATTCCTAATAAAGTTGGGTTAATTAGGATTTATTGTAGGTTTTAAAATTAGATGGAGTTTTGTGTTGAAAGTGTAAAATAAAGGGAGAGTAATTTACTCTTCAAAATAAAATTAGATGGAGGTTTGAGTATTTTAGATGGAGGTTTGAATGATTTACTCTTCAAAATATCAGACTTTTAAGGGAGAATTTGAACTTGAATTATAAAAATTATACAATTAATAGGTAAAAATATGTGAAAGATTAAAATCATAAATATTGAGATTGAGAGAGATTTGACAGAATATCAATAAATTTTTATAAAAGAGATGTGTGAAATATACTTTTAAAGAAAAATAGTGAAAAAAATACATAAATGACATGTGACTTTTTAATTAATAATAAGTGTTACACTTTTCGAAATGAGGTATCAAAATTAATATAGAGTTTTGATTTACCCTTTAGTTTTATATTTGTTTTCTCAATCCAAGTCCTTGTAGTTTTATTCTACTAATGGTTTTGTCCCTTTGGGACACATGATAAATAGTGTGTTTGGTAAAACTAGCTGAAAATCTGCTGAAAGCTTAAAGCTAGCTGGAAGCTGAAAAACTATTGAATGTGTTTGGTAAAACTAGTTAAAAATGGTAAAATGACATTTAAGGACAATATTAATTATTAAATAATGATAAGTGAAGTGGTTGAGGACTAAACTTGTAATTAATTTTCAGCTAGTAGCTGAAAATTGGAACTTTTTAAAAAACTACCCCAAGTAGCTTTTTAAGAAAAACTTGTAACTACCCAAAAAAGCTACCTTCCCAAACACTGTTGAAATGGTTTCAACTACTATTTTCAACTTTCAGCTAACTGAAATGACAAGCCAAACAAACTCAAAATTGAAACAATACTACCGATACTTTTATCCTTTTGGAAACCATTATATAATAAGTAAACTATGAGAATTTATCCTCCATAATGTAAGAAGTGAAAGCTATATAATCAAAATGTAAGAACTGAAGGAGCAGAGCAAATTTTAAGATTTATACATGATACAAAATTGAAAATTCAATAATCCTTAAATATTATAGGAAGGCGATTATTCATGAGTCTCTCGCCAAACGGTAACAGTTACAATTTCCAAGTTACATAAACCACTTGCTAAACATACCCTGTAAGGACTTGAAGGTAAAAAGACGTCCAAAAGGCACATTTTAACATTATGCAATAAACTAAAGAAAAAAAAATTGTAAACTCGTCCCATTGGGATGCAGTATTATCATTTTCAACCAATCATCAACTTGTTTTCATCCAAGAAGGTATAAGTGGGAACCTCCAGATTGTATGGTGCAGGTCCCTTCCTAATTCTGCCAGAGATATCATAATGTGATCCATGGCATGGGCAAAACCATCCACCAAAGTCACCAGCATTTGGCAATGGAATGCAACCTAGATGTGTGCAAACCCCAATCACAATGAGCCATTCTGGGTCCTTGACTCTATCTGAATCCGGTTGTGGATCACGAAGAGATCCAACATCAACACTGTTTGCCAGCTGAATATCATCCTCCGTTCGGCGCCTTATGAACACTGGCTTTCCACGCCACTTAACTGTTACCGTAGTGCCGGGCTCAATGCTGGAGAGATCAACCTCAAGTGAAGCCAGGGCAAGAACATCCTTACTGGCAGACATGCTGAGCACAAACTTGAGTACAAGAAGACGGACCAGAGAGGCATAAACAAACCTACCACCTGTAAGGACAAAGTAGGCAAATGCCCTCTTGCTTGGGTCACCAGGGGGAAATCGTTCATGGTTGTGCTCATCATAAACAATCTTAGAAGTAGGGTTCTTAACAGCAGCAACAGTTGCTGGAATCTCATGAATAATGCTGTTTTCTTTTGTGTGGATCAGTGATTCAGAGACAAAACCTAGACAAAATCAAGTTACACCAATCACTAGAGTTTCCTTTAGTTGGACCAAAAAAACAAAATAATAAATCAATTACTGCAGAAAAAGCATGCTTCAACATAATTGAAGAACCCAAAGACTAGGCATAGGCACAAACAGCTAACAACTACACTAAACCCCCAGAGGAAAATAATATCCAAATATTATTGATCCATTAATAGTGAAGAGCAGCAACTTACGTTAGTAGCAGATAAATTAAACCTCCACAAAAAAAAAAAATGAATAAGAAAAAGATACCACACTTATCAACACTCACAGAATACTTATATTAAGCCCATCAAATATGTTTAGCCTTCCCCCAAAATAGTTTTATTGATAGAAGAGAATAAAAGAAAGAAAAAAGAATACAACCACTGGATTCACAGACTATTCAAATCATAGCACCCATTGACTGATGTAAGAAAGTCATACGGCATTTTAACATGGAAGTTGGAACCGCACAGTTCCTTACCATGTTTATTACATCAAAATATACGTGACCATAGTTTTGTAGCTTTTTTCTTTGTTTTTTTTCTTAACAAAACATAGATGAAGTATTTACCGAAATTGAAATTAAAAAAATAAAAGAAAAAATCTCCCTTACAGATAGTATCAAAGCTCAAAACATTAAACATCATGATTTCAATTCATTCCATGTTATAATGATGGCTATTTAGCTTCAACGGGGAAGAAAAGGGAAGGGCACAAATGGTTCTATAAATGTTAGCAGACACCAATTAAAGAGGGGCCAGTCTCTATTAGTTAGTTGGGATAGCTAGTTAGTTAATAGTAAGTTAGAAAGGAGAGGTGACAGGGTATAAATACTAAATAATAGGAAGAAAAGAATAGAGATCAGTCTTTTGTTTTGGTGTGGAAATTGGGAGGGAGAGTCCAAGTCTACTGAGTACCTGGGTGAGAGAGAGAATTCTCTGTAGTCTGTACTACTTGTGTTCTTAATATCTATTCTGTATCAAACTGATACTAGAGCAGATTTTAATCTTGGTCTTTGACAGGGTATCACCACAAGCATGACAGTGAAACTACCTTTGGACCGGAGGTGATGGATTGGTAAAACCCTTCCCTTAAGCGAGATTGATTGTTTAGAAATAAATATTGCACTTTTACTTCATTTTTTGGTCCAGTTCTATCAACTGGTCTTAGAGCTCCCAAATCCATGGAGTTTTTCATGGTACACGTGAAAGCAGAGGATCGGCTGGAATTCTTGGGAGATGGGCTTCAACGCATTGACGAAACAAAAAGGAGGAGGATCGGTGCAAGCAGGAAGGGATTGGGAACTCCCTTCTTGAAGACCAAAGACATTTTTTTAATTTTGGTCTTGACATAATGGTCACAAAATGCTGGAACAAGTGGACTGATGGAGAGAACTTGGCATTCCCCTGATTATGGGAAATGCTCAGCAGGTGGTGAGGTGGGTCAATAGAGTTGAGTGTTATTTTAGCCTTAAAGTAGTTCCAGAAAGGGAAAGATTATATGCTGTAATGGTTGCCATGGAGGGTTGGGCACTTTCTTGGCCCCAATGTTGGAATTCTGTTCAAAGAATCCTTCTTGAGCAGATTTCTGGACGGTGGTGATTTGGAGGTTTCCACCTTCACTAATGCAGAATGCATGAGATAAAATAGATAGTTTTGGAGAAGCCACTTGAGATTGAGAACAAGCACGTGAAGTAGAAAATTGAAAATGATGAGGCCAAGTTTGAAGTCCAATCACAAGACCCAGAGGAAGCTGAAGTTGGTAAGTCTTGGTTTTATTTTCTATAACTTAAGTGTTTATAATAGGGAAAAAGGAGTTCAATCAGAAGAAGGCTTCAAATTGATGCCGAAATCCAAAACGTGGCGGCAAAAAGACTAATGAGGATGATATTTACTTGGCCATATCATGGTAGGGAGGTTAATAAGGAAAAGGAGATGATGTTTGTTTAGGAAGTTATAGAGCGGGTGCAGGCTACCCTCAGTAAGGATATCTCTAATGGGGCATCAAGAAATATATGATGTATCATTTGATGTGAGAAAAAAGATTCACTTTTGCTGACAAATTGGTGGTTGATCGTCCTAGAGTTGAACCATCATCAGGCCTTCAACTTGAGGACAAGGTTCTGAAACAAATCAACTTATCAAGTGGAATTGCCAACTGAAAGCCTCAAGCATGCAGTTTTTCATGTTTCATGGTTGGAGAAGGCCATCTCCCACAGGCTTGTTCCCAACCTTTTCTACCTATGTTTCTAACTGGTGCAACCAGAACAGATTTTGAACACTTGCGAAGAACCTTTCATGACATAGAGAGAGTTGCTGATCAAATGGGTGAATCTGCCAAATTGTAAGAACTCGTGGGAGTCTGTAGCAACCATTCAAGACACTTTTGGAGGCAAAAGTGAAACTTTTTTTTCCTCCGAAGGGATATTGTTAGCAAACCCCAATTAAAGAGGGGCAAGTCTCTAGTCCTTAATTGAAATAGTTAGTTAGTTAGTCAACCAGTTAGAGAGGGAGAGATGACAGGGTATAAATAATTGGAAGAAGAGAATAGAGATGAGATTAGTCCCTCGAATATCTATGTTCTTGGAATCTATTCAGAGTCACACTGAAACTAGGGCAGAGATTGATTGTCTAGCAATAAAAATTACTGATACTAGTACTATCAGTAAACCTTCCTTAAGTTTTGGAGTTCTATAAAAGGAAGGGAGAAGGAAACAAGGGAATTTCATATGATCATCCAAAACCCTCCCCTTTTACCTTTCATAAACATTCAAAGTAGACCAATTTTTAGAGAATCTTATTAAACATCTACACAGAGAAAGAAAATTGATATTCAAATCTCCGTTCTCTTCTCTTCCTTTTTGCTTTGATTCCTGTACCGTCATAGAAGTATGGACCCATGCCGACCTCCGTCTTGGGGCCCTCCTTTTTCACACCTCCAACTAGGTTTATTTAATATTCAGCCAGGACCCGAGCTAGACCTCAATCCTGGTCCTTTTGCCCCCTTTTTAGGAACTTCCAAATAGGATTCAGAATGAGCCTCACCTAGGTGGCCCATCAGGGGACGCCTATAAATGATATGGGCACACTCTTGACTTAGGTATCTGAAACATTCTCACTCTAAGGACTAGGTTCAACGCCGCCTAGGTATTTGAGCTCAGTCCCTAAAGGCTTTTTGAGAACAGATTGGCGCCCACTGTGGGGCGGCGGTAAAACTCTTCCCGCCGACCACTTGACAGCGACGACTAGTATGACGATGACGAGGAACACCCGCAGTAATGGAACAGGAGGGGAGGGAGCAGGAGATGGAGACGCCGTGCTGTTACGCCAGCTAATGGAGGAGATGCGTGAGTTAAGGAGACAGAATGATGACCTGCGAGAAACGGTGGCTACCATCAACCAGGATAGGCAAGAGGATGAAGTTGAAAAGGAGAGCAGGGAATGGGAGATGAGAGAGCTACGACAACAAAATCAAACCCTACAGCAGAGAATGACCGCAATTGACCACGGGAGATCGGTGGAGGAGGAAACTGATGGAGTCAAGGCGGATTTTCAACCCTTCTCGGAGGACATCCTGATGTCTCCCTATCCTGATAACTTTAAAGACCCGATCTTGGCAACATATGATAGGACGACTGGTCAAGCCATGCACGTGGCTTCTTTCAGAACTCGGATGATAGGAAGAGGATGGGATGAACCGTTGCACTGCAAGCTGTTCGCTAGGACTATGGCAGGATCGGCTTTTATATGGTTTATGGAGCAGCCAACCAGGTCAATCACCAGTTTCAATGATTTCACTAAGAAACTGATGGCTCAGTTCTCAGTTCGGCGACAGAAGAAGTGGACGGCAGGAAGATTGTTTAGTGTTCGGCAACAGGCGGAGGAGTCCTTGAAAGAATATCTGGGCAGGTTCAATGAAGCTACACTTCTCGTCACAAATCCCAACCCTGAGGTGTTTGTATCGGCCTTTGTGGAAGGCCTGAAGGCGGGACCCTTTAATGAATCTTTAGCTCAACGTCCTCCAACAACTATTGAGGAAATCCGTTTACGGGCAGAGTGTTATGTGAAAGGTGAAGAGAGCAACACTGATAAAAGGGAGAGGCTGGTGGAAGGTAAGGCGAGCAGGAGGATAGAATCTTCAAGGGGTGGCGAGGAGATAGATCGGGCTGTGAGGAAGACGCAGAGGTATGACCCGATTGGTCGGAAATTGTCAGGTAACCGCTTTAACATTCCATTGCGGAGGAATATGGATTTTATGCCGAGGAGCGACTTGACTCCATTAAATGCAAAGAGAAGTCAAATTTTAAGGGAGGTGTACAACTCAGAGCTTCTTGAAATTCCTCCCACAACGAAAGGGCCTAAGGGCCCTCAAGGAAAGATGGTGTGATTTTCATAGAGTTAAAGGTCATGATACAAAAGAATGTTGGAACCTCATGAACCAAATTGAGCAGTTAATTAGAGATGGTTATTTGAAGAAATATGTGGTGAGAAGAAATAGGTCGGATTCTAATCGGCAAAGCGGTCAAGGAAAAGGCCGAGGTTATGCACCTCGTCCCCGAACTCATGATAACCTAGGTGAGCAGGTAGAGGAGGTGCGAGGAACTGTCACCATGATAGCTGAAGGTTTTGTGGGAGGTGGAGATACCAGTTCGGCCAGAAGGAAGTACAGTAGATCGGTAATGCAAGTCACAACGGTGGTTGAAGGGGAGCAGGTTTATCCCCGTAACCCTCCTTTGACGTTTTCTGATGAAGATTTCAAAGGAGTAGCACCTCATGAACATGACCCAATGGTGATTGACGTCACGATAGCGGCGTATAAGGTGCAGAGGTTGCTGGTTGATCAAGGAAGCTCGGCGGATGTGTTATATTGGAGCACATTTAAAAGTTGGGATTGTCTCAGAAGATGTTGTTACCATTCTCGGGTTCTCTGGTAGGATTCGCGGGAGATTTGGTGGAAGTCCGAGGTTACGTAGAGTTGCTGACTCTATTCGGCATACGCCCAAATTCTAAGGCGGTCAGGGTAAAGTATCTGGTGGTGAATGCTCCTCCATCATATAATGCCATATTAGGGAGGGCGACACTGAATGCTTTAGGAGCTGTGGTGTCAACGGTGCATCTGACAATGAAGTTTCCCTTGCCTAATGGAAATGTAGGAGTTGTGAAAGCCGATCAGATGGCGACAAGGAAGTGTTATAGGAACAGTTTGCGTATTAAGAGAGGAGCTTGGGAGGAGTTTGCTGAAGATCCACCTGAAAGGGGTTTTCTTTGCTAAGTTGGATCCAACAGGAGAGCTCAGAGATGATAGGCGACCTCATCCAACGGAAGACTTGAAGGTTATGATTCACATTTTTTAGGATTAGGATGTTATGACTTCGAATATTTGAATAAAACTGGTGCACTCTTTTCTCTTCCAAGGCGGAAGAGTTTTTAATGAGGCACATATTTGTTAATTGATGTTAAGTGTGATCGATATTTGTCTTTAGCATGTGCACAAAAGCCTACTGGAGCTGACCGAGTACTGCTCGGCTATATATGTGAAGGAGTTGAAGCTACATTCCACCAAGTATATTGGTGAGGACCGAGCTCCGCTCGGCTACTTGAAAAGTGAAGCTACATTCCACCAAGTATATTGGTGAGGACCGAGCTCTGCTCGGCTACTTGAAAATTGAAGCTACATTCCACCAAGTATATCTGCTCGGCTACTTGAAAATTGAAGCTACATTCCACCAAGTAGATTGGTGAGGACGGAGCTCTGCTCGGCTACTTGAAAATTGAAGCTACATTCCACCAAGTAGATTGGTGATGACCGAGCTCTGCTCGACTACTTGAAAATTGAAGCTACATTCCACCAAGTAGATTGGTGATGACCGAGCTCTGCTTGACTACTTGAAAATTGAAGCTACATTCCACCAAGTATATTGGTGAGGACCGAGCTCTGCTCGGCTACTTGACAATTGAAGCTACATTCCACCAAGTATATTGGTGAGGACCGAGCTCTGCTCGGCTACTTGACAATTGAAGCTACATTCCACCAAGTATATTGGTGAGGACCGAGCTCTGCTCGGCTAAGTGAAAATTGAAGTTACATTCCACCAAGTAGATTGGTGATGACCGAGCTCTGCTCGACTACTTGAAAATTGAAGCTACATTCCACCAAGTATATTGGTGAGGACCGAGCTCTGCTCGGCTACTTGACAATTGAAGCTACATTCCACCAAGTATATTGGTGAGGACCGAGCTCTGCTCGGCTACTTGACAATTGAAGCTACATTCCACCAAGTATATTGGTGAGGACCGAGCTCTGCTCGGCTACTGACTTGAAACAATCAAATTATGCAATGTTCGAAGTTGGGATGATAGGCATGGAAAAAGAAGATACTGAAAAACAAGAGAAGCTTCGTCGTAGCTCAAAAAGAATCAGAAAATTAGAAGAGGGGGGTCTCACTCCGAGCTCTTCGCCTAAGCAAGCTTGGACTCGAGCTCGGGGGGATGTGTACCGTCATGGAGATTGAGTCTACCTAGGTGACATTCTTAACGGGGAGGTCTCATTTCGAGCTCTTCTCCTAAGCAAGCTTGGACTCGAGCTCGGGGGGCTGTGTACCGTCATGGAGATTGAGTCTACCTAGGTGGCATTCTTAACGGGGAGGTCTCACTTCGAGCTCTTCTCCTAAGCAAGCTTGGACTCGAGCTCGGGGGGCTGTGTACCGTCATGGAGATTGAGTCTACCTAGGTGGCATTCTTAACAGGGAGGTCTCACTTCGAGCTCTTCTCCTAAGCAAGCTTGGACTCGAGCTCAGGGGGGCTGTTGTACCGTCATAGAAGTATGGACCCATGCCGACCTCCGGGGTCCCACGCTGACCTCCGTCTTGGGGCCCTCCTTTCTCATGCCTCCAACTAGGTTTATTTAATATTCAGCCAAGACCCGAGCTGGGCCTCACCTAGGTGGCCCACGCCAACCTCAATCTTGATCCTTTTGCCCCCTTTTTAGGAACTTCCAAATAGGATTCAGAATGGGCCTCACCTAGGTGGCCCATCAGGGGACGCCTATAATTAATATGGGCACACTCTTGACCTAGGTATCTGAAACATTCTCACTCTAAGGACTAGGTTCAACGCTGCCTAGGTATTTGAGCTCGGTCCCTAGAGGCTTTTTGAGAACAATTCCTTTCCAAATATAGCCCACAAGACCCATTACTTGTGTTATTATTATCAGTTAGAAAGTAAGTGGAAATCATTAACCACAGAAGGTGATTCTACCTACGTTCACTGAATCCTAATAAACTACCAGTTTGCATTCAACAACTTCAATCGTTTCTCAGCAAAAATTCACGTTTAGAAACAAACAAGTATACTAGAATTGTTTTTACTCAAAAAATGAGGGACAGAATGATAGAAAGGAGGGGCAAAAGGGTAAAATCCTAACCTCTGAAGGGGAGAAGGAAATGAGGAAGGTCGGAGGAAGGAGTAGATCTGCGGTCATCGACGACGGAGTTACGAGAGAGGTAGGCGGAAGCGGCATGGTTGGGCCTCAAGGGAGAGGAGGAGAGAGAAGAAAGCCTCCTAGCTGCAACCCTTAACATCTTGTTCTTCCTCTTTTGCCCTCTCTATCGCTTTTTTATTTTTATTTTTCCTTTTCAGAGAAAATGGAACTGGTAAACTAAAATATGCTGAGATGTGATGCTCCTTCAGTTCCAGAAGAGAAGAGAAGAGAAGAGAATACACTTGGAAATCGCTCAACGACCAACGTGGCTGGCTCCTCCAATTAAGAGGGAAAAAAAGTCATCAACGTCGGCTTGTGATTTGCGTCTTTAATTTTTACCGGGGAAATTCTAGGGTAGCCTCTCGTGAAGGAGGGTTTTGGTATTTTCTTTGATCATTGAATCAATTTCTCATTTACAATGCACATGTGTCTCATTTAAAATCTATTTTATGTCTTTGAAATAATTTAGAATGGAGTACACGACTTGTTCCTACGTAATTTTGGCCTATTCAACAAAAAAAATGACAAAAAATACCAAAACCCTCTCTAACGGGAGGTATCAAATTGCGACCCTTTTTACATGTATGGTTCCCCTTGTTTGCTATTGGGCCTCTACCCAGGGCCGGGAATAGATTATTTTCCTTCATTTTCTTATTTTTTCCTTTTATTTTTCTCTATTTTATTTTAAGATACTTATCATTAAAATTTTAAATTTAAATATGACCTTAGTGAGTGATCACGGTCTCAAATATGAGGCATGTGAATTATAAAAAAAGCCCTTAAGATATCTGTCACTATTTATTCCTGTTCCATTTTTGTTTTATACATTTTTTTTGGTGATTTTTTTTTTGTTTTATATATATTACTATATTACTATACTTTTTTATCAATAATTTTATAATTAAATATATTTTTAATTATTAAAGTTGGACTCAAATTTGATTTTAGTTCATGAACCATAAAATTATTTGTTTAAATCCATCATGTTTTAAAATCACGTAACTTTATTTCCTTCCATCTAATATAGTTAAATTTAACTTGGCATAATAAATAAATTAATGTGTACTTGTCTAAAAAATTTAATAAATATAATATGACAATTATATAGATTGATGTGTTACTATAAAAATATTGATAAAATATCCGATTTATATAAATTTTAATATAAATAATTGTCATACTAATATTCTAAGAGCAGTAAATTTAATTTTTTTTAGTTTTGATTATAAAAAATATCAATTTATATATTTTATTTTATTTTATTAGAATTTTGTACATGAATCAAATAAATTAATATAAAGTTTTTTCACTATTATATACATATTTTTTTGAAGGACACTATTTTATATATAAAACTTTGAAGATAAGTAACAAAATAAAAATAATATTATATTTTTATAATTAAAAATAGAAAATAAAACGAAAAATATATTTCCCATAATAAAACTGTTTTTTTTTAATGTGACAAGGAGCTGCGTGAAATCGTATTCATCTGCGCCTTATTGTCATCTGTAGGATGAACCACGTCGAGATATAAAATCCCTCTTCCGAGTTCCAAGCATATTCTCTCTCTCTCTCTCTTCTGGAAGGAGCATTTGATCAACAACATTTCATATTCTACCAGCAAGTCCATTTCTCTGCGAAAAGAGAGAGAGAGGACAAAAGAAGAAGAAGAACGACATGTTGAGGGTTGCAGCTAGGAGGCTTTCTTCTCTCTCATCTTCTCCGTGGAGACCCAACCAAGCCGCTTCCGCCTACCTCTCCCGGAACTCCGTCGTCGATGGTCACAGATCCGCTCCTTCCTCCGACTCCGACCCTCATTTCCTTCTTCCATTCAGAGGTTAGGATTTTACCCTTTTGCCCCTCCTCTCTTTAGTCGGTGACTCTGATAACCATGTCTTCTTTTTTGTTTTTTAAATTAAGACTGAAACTTGGTTCTGTGCTATGTGCCTTCTTCCTTATGGAAACTGCTTATTGAAAATAATTATAGACTAGTTGCTGCTAAACCTTCATTGTGATCGTAGAATTTTAATCCATTATGATGGCAGTGAAACTTGTTTTTGTTTTTTATCAACACAAACTAGAAGGGGCGCCCGTGATGTGGGATTGAAGAGAAAATTCAATTTTTTTTTTTCAAGGTGTGATTGTTTGTTCTCTTTTTTAATCGAAAAACTGAATGTTAACTGATAAATAATTGAAGTTGGTGAATGCAAACCGATAGTTTACTAGGAGTGAGTGAAAATGGTCACTCTTTATGGTTAATGGTTTCCATCTATCTTTTATTTACTGATAATAAGAGTAATGTAATGTAATGGGTTTTTAGGGTATGTTTGGATGTTGGGAGGGGAAGGGAAGGAAAGTAATCAAAGGAAAAGGGAAGAGAAGAGAACAGAAGGAAAGATATTGGGGATTTGAATATCAATTTTCTTTCTCGTTGTTTAGATGTTTAAAATCCTCCAAAAATTGGGGTACTTGAATGTTTATAGAAGTTGACAAGAGAGGGTTTTGGATGATTATATGAAATTCCCTTGTTTTCTTCCCCTCCTTTTATAGAACTCAAGCAAGAGGATGGTTTACTTACTGATAGTATTGGACCAGAAAATGAGGTAAAAGTGTAATTTTTATTGCAAAATAAACAATCTCTGTTCTAGTATCAGTGTGATACGGAACAAATATCAAAAACTCTAGTACAGAGAATTCTCTCCCTTACCCAGATATTCGAGAGACCTGGACTCTCCTTCCCAATTTCCACTCCAAAACCGAAGACTGATCTCTATTCTTTTCTTCCTCTTATTTGTACTTTGTCATCTCTCCCTCTTTAACGAACTATCCATTTAACGAACTATTCTGATTAACTAATCAACTGAGAGTGACACTTCTTTAATTGGGGTTTGCTAACAATACCTCACCCCCTGCCCCGGTCACAAAAGTCCCACCTTTTCCTCAAGGTGAAATGCAGGAAAAATGTCTTGAATGGTTGCTGCAGACTCCCAAGAGTTCTCACAATTCAGCAGATTTAGCCATTTGATCAGTACCTCTGGGAGTCTTCTCTTCTGTGTTCAAAATCTGTTTTGGTTGCACCTGCAGTTCTGATTTCTTAGACAACATAGGTAGCAAAGGCCAGGAACTAACATATGGAGAGATGGCCTTCTCCAACCATGAAACATAAAAAACTGGATGTTGAGGCCCCCAGCTGGCAATTCCACTTGATAAACAACATGATCAATTTGTTTCAAGACTTTGTCCTTAAGATTAAGGCATGAGGATATATCCTGGACAGCAAGGCCTGATGTTGGCTAACCTCTAGGATGCTCCAATTCTTCAGCAATAGCGAGTCCTTTTCTCTCATCGAATGATACATCATATATTTCTTGATGCCCAACTAGATATCCTCAGAGTAGTAGCCTAACCTGCATTATAACTTCCTTAACAACCATCATCTCTTTTTCCTTACTAACCTCCTTACCGTGATACAGCCAAGTAAAGAACATGTAGGATACATAGCTAGTGATATTTTGAATGATGAACATTTTATTGTCCATAATAACCACTAAACCGACCAAAATTTTGTTTGTTCTTTGGATAACTAGGATTTATAATAACCTCATTTACGCTTCAAGCCCAATGGGCTCTTGCATGAGGGGGCGTGTTAGAATAAAACCATTCATGTTTCTTCACCCAACAACTTGAGCTTTTGGGGTAGTTGGTTCATGACACTAACAATTTGGCAGATTCAACCATTTGATCAGGACCTCCATGTCATAAAAGGTTCTTTGTAAGTGTTCTAAATCTCTTCTGGACTTCTGGTTGCACTAGCAGTTCCAACTCCTTAGAAAACATAGGTAATAAAGGTTGTGAACAACACTGTGGGAAGATGGCCTTCTCCAACCACAACATGAAAAACTGGATGCATGAGGCTCTCAGTTGGCAATTCCACTTGATAAGCTACTTGATCAATTTGTCTTGGAACCTTGTCCTCAAGGTGAAGGCCTGAGGATATATCCTGGACAGCAAGGCCTGATGATGGCTCACTTCTAGGACAATCAACCAAGGTTATCAAATCGAGATTCGTATCGTGAATCGGAAGACCTATTTTCCGAATCATGAATCGAATCTTATTATGAATCGTAAGATACATGATCAATAACAAAAACAATATAAATATATATTTTCATATAAAGAAACATTTAAAATATAAAGATATTAGCATTTCTAAGTAAAAAAAGTGAATAATTCATTGCATAAACTAATATATAGGTTGATATATCATATATGTAAATAAAAATAATCCAAAATCCAAGTCATAAATCAAAATAACAAGAAAAATCAGTTGGTAAGTGCTTGCTGCACAAAGTTCAAGTGTTCAAGCACTACAAAAAAATCAATAAGATGGCAAAGGGGAGGAGGCACGATGCTGCAGAACAGGGATAGAGGCAGAAATTCAATAGAGTGGGGGACCATGTGAGTTGTTACAAATCCTAGGGTTTTAGCTAAAAATCTGAATTGGGTTAATTCAGAGAATGATTTTTGGTCCATTCTATGTCATTCTGTAAAAACAAATCGCAAAAAACAGCTCCAAAAACGCAACTTTCAGATTCGGGTCACGCCAACCCGACCCGGTTCATCATGTGCAACCCGCGTCTTTGAATCGATGGAACCGTATTTGATTCGCGGTTCACAGGATACAAGCTGCGATTCATGGGATACATGATGCGATTCTGTGCTTAAAACGAGTCAACATCCGATTTGCATCATTCAGCAATGATTTCGTATCGAATCGCGCAACGAATTGTGCGATTCATACGATTCTGTTAACAATGCAATCAACCACCAATTCTTCAGCAATAGTGAGTCTTTTTGTCACATTAAATGATATGTCATATATTTCTTGTTGCCCCACTAGAGATATCCTTACTGAGGGTAGCCTAAACCCGCTCTATAATTTCCTAAACATACATCATCTTGTTTTCCTTAATCCTTATTAACCTCCTTACCATGATATGGTCAGTAAAGAAGATTTAGGATTCATGGCTTATGATATTTTTACTAATCAATGTTTTATTGTTACAGTAACCACTAAACTGAGCAAAATTATATTGGTTCTTTAGGTAGTTAGAGATTCTTGTTCAATATGCCTACAAGTGCTTCTCCCTACAAGGATGTCTGTCAAGATGGGTTTTCCAACCAGTCACACTGGTTAGAGCTCCTGGGTTGCTCCATTGATTAGCCACCATGTGCATACTCAAATCTGGAGGTTTTGGTGGTGGTAGGGTAGATGTTTGGCTGGATTGCACAAGTTTTTACCCCCTGCATCATGCATGCCAAAGAGTGCAGATGGTCGGGTCTGGCTAAGAATTCTCTGGAGGTGCATCATGTATAGCTGTGAAAAAGTGAAAATCTTCCTTATCGTGTTGCTTTGTGGTACTTGTACCCTGAGATTGGCTTTATGTGGGTATGAGGGCCACTGTACCCAGCTCCTTGTTTCCAAAATCTAATTCAAAATGATACAAAAAATAATATCAATACCAAACTTTGTCTGACCCATTAAGTCAGAAAAGTAGCTCAGCCTTTGCCATTTCCCATCTGCCTTCATCTTTAATACCCATTTCTTAGTCTCACTCAAATGGGCCTATCCCATTAATGCTGGGGAGAATTTCCTTCCAATACATGAATAACAGCTAGTCCAACTCAGTGACCATCTACACCAATAACTGAAGTTACTGAACCCAGTGTATCACTAAATGCAATGTTACCTGCTGGATGTGGCTTATTACTAGGCAGGGGATCAGGTACTCCTCCTTTGTTTGAGGCCCTAACCTTTTTTTTTCAGTTGTTAGGGCCTGGTCCATTAGGTCAAAAAGTCGACCCGAATTTGGTTATTCCAATCCTGCCCCTCCTTCCTCCCTGTGGCTTGGTGAACAAAATAGTGGCACGAACAATGGCGTCGGACGATGGTGTGTGATTTTTTTTGGGGATTAGGGTTTCAATTTTTTTGGTCCAAAATAGGGTTTCAATTTGTGGATTAGATATTTACTAAATTAAAGAAAGTTTAAAATTTTTAAAGTATGGGCTGACCCATGGATCAACCCCGTCTTAGCCGACATAATGTGGGGGCTGTGTGGGTCGGGGACTTGAAAGACCCCTCTAGTGAGTGGGTTATAAAATATGGGGTTGGTCACAGGGCCAAGTGGGACTTGAGGCTTGGGGCTGTTTTGACAGCTCTAATTACAGCATGCAATCTTTCCCTTACTGGAACTACTTTAAGGCCAAAATAACACTCAGCTCTATTGACCCACCTGTTGAGCATCTCCCTAAAACAGGGAAATGCCAAGTTTTCTCCAGCAGTCCTCTTGTTCCTCCATTGTGTGACCATTATTTCGAGACCAAAATTCAGAATGTCTTTGATCTTCTTCAAGAAGGGAGTTCCAAGTCCCTTCCTTCTCACACCTATCCTCCTCTTGTTTCATCCATAGTTATCAATCGCGGATAGCAGCGCTTAGTGGCCGACCCCCAAACAATACCGGAGTCCCAAACAATACCGCTATAGCGTAGCGGGAAACTATGAGGTTTTGTATAGCGGCAGGGGGCCGCTCCGCACCGCTGCGCCGCTATAGCGTGCTATTGACTAGTATGGTTTCATCAATGCTTTGAAGCCCCTCTCCAAGATTTCCTGCCAAGCTCCATTTTCATGTGTACCATCAAAATCTCCCTGGATTTGGGAGCTCTAAGACCAGTTGATAGAACTGGACCAGCAAATTAAGTAAAAGTGTAATCTTTACCAAACCATCACCTCCAGTCCAAAGGTAGTTTCACAGTTATGCTTGTGGCGATACCTGGTCAAAATCCAAGATCAAACTCTGCCCTAGTATCAGTATGATACAAAATAGATATCAAGAACACAAGTAATACTTACAATTCCCTCCCTCACCCAGGTACTCAATGGATCTTGACTCTCCCTCCCAATTTCCACTCCAAAACGAAAGATTGTTCACAATTTTTTTCTTCCTATTATTTATACATTGTCACCTCTCCTTCTTTAACTGACTACTAACAAACTAGTTATCCCAACTAACTAACTAACAGAGACTGGCCCCTCTATAATTGGGGTCTGCTAACATTTATAGAATGATTTCTCTCCTTTCTTTTTCCTCCTGTTGAAGCTAAATTTCTATACTAAAACATGATATGAATTGAAATCATGATGTTTAATGTTTTGAGCTTTCATACTATCTGTAAGGGAGATGTTCTTTTTTTTTTTTTTTGTTTAATTTAAATTTCTGCAAATAGTTCATGTATGTTTTATTAAAAAAAGGGAAAGAAGCTACATAACTATGGTCATGTATATTTTGATGTAATAATTTCAGTCAATGGGTGCTGCAATTTGAATAATCTCTGAATCCAGTGGTTGTATTCTTTCTTTTTTCTTTTATTCTCTTTTATTAATAAATTTATTTGCGGGGAAGGCTAAACATATTTGATGGGCTTAATATAAATATCCCGTGAGTGTTAAAAAGTGTGGTATCTTTTTCTTATCCAATTTTTCAGTGGAGGTATCTTTATCTGCTACTATTGTAAGTTGCTTCTCTTCACTCTCAATGGATCAGTAGTATTTTCATATACTTCTACTCTGGAGGTTTAGTGTCGTTTTTAATTGTGCCTATGCCTAGTCTCTGTGTTCTTCAATTATGTTGAAGCATGCTTTTTCTCCAGTAATTGATTCATTATTTTGTTTTCTTGGTCCACCTGAAGGAAACTCTAGTTATTGATGTTACATGATTTTGTCCAGGTTTTGCCACTGAATCACTGATCCACACAAAAGAAAACAGCATTATTCATGAGATTCCAGCAACTGTTGCTGCTGTTAAGAACCCTACTTCTAAGATTGTTTATGATGAGCACAACCATGAACGATTTCCCCCTGGTGACCCAAGCAAGAGGGCATTTGCCTACTTTGTCCTTACAGGTGGTAGGTTTGTTTATGCCTCTCTGGTCCGTCTTCTTGTACTCAAGTTTGTGCTCAGCATGTCTGCCAGTAAGGATGTTCTTGCCCTGGCTTCACTTGAGGTTGATCTCTCCAGCATTGAGCCCGGCACTACGGTAACAGTTAAGTGGCGTGGAAAGCCAGTGTTCATAAGGCGCCGAACGGAGGATGATATTCAGCTGGCAAACAGTGTTGATGTTGGATCTCTTCGTGATCCACAACCGGATTCAGATAGAGTCAAGGACCCAGAATGGCTCATTGTGATTGGGGTTTGCACACATCTAGGTTGCATTCCATTGCCAAATGCTGGTGACTTTGGTGGATGGTTTTGCCCATGCCATGGATCACATTATGATATCTCTGGCAGAATTAGGAAGGGACCTGCACCATATAATCTGGAGGTTCCCACTTATACCTTCTTGGATGAAAACAAGTTGATGATTGGTTGAAAATGATGATTCTGCATCCTAATGGGACAAGTTTACATTTTTTTTTTGTTTCTGTTTAGTTTATTGCATAATGTTGAAATGAGCCTTTTGGACGTGTTTTACCATTTAGTCCATATTGCTTATGTTTAGCAAGTGGTTTATGTAACTCGATAATTGTAACTGTGACCGTTTGGCGAGACTCACATCAATAATCGCCATGCTTTTGCTTAGCATATGCATATAGCTACTACTTCAGGAACATTGAATTTTACGTCATGTATAATATTTTGAGACTTAATTAACAAATAAGTGTGTTAGAGCTGCCATAGCCTGCTTTCCTGACTGCCTTAAAAATTTTGTTTGGATAAGAGAAGAAAATGAGAAGGAAAAAGTGACTATTTGGTTTGAGAAAATATTTTTATTTTTATTTCTTAATTTTTAATTTTAATTATAAAATTATTTTTAATTTTGACTATAAAAGCATCTCTGTTTTTATTTTAGTTTTTGTTTTTAAAGTTGTATAATAAAAAATGATAATAACTATGTTCTGGTTTTTCTATTTTCTATAAAACTTTGAAATATGAAATTTAAAAATAGAAAATATTTTCTGAAAAAAACATCTGACAAGAAAATGGAAAGAAAATAAAAAATTTAGCATGTTTGAATAGAAAAGGAAAATAGAAGGAAAGAAGGGTCAATTTTGTTTGGATTAGTAGAAAAATGAGAAGGAAAATGGTGGATTGCATATAATTACTTCATTACTGTTTTCTTCGTAACATGCTTGTAACTACTTACATGAGCAAAGTATCGGTGTTTCAATATTATTGGTGATTTTCAGATTGAATGAAAATAAAGATAAAAAGCTGTTTATCAAGGATTATTTTTAAAAAATCACTTTTGAATTTTCTTGAGATATTTTTTGTGATTTTTCAGAAAAGAAGAATTTAAAAATAACTAGATTTTTTTTATTATTTTGAGAAGTTATTGAGTAGTTTTTTTTTTAAAAAATATATATTGTAATTAATTTTTAAAATAAATTGCACTTTATAATTGGTTAAACAAAAAAAAACTTTTATTTTATCTAAAATTTTTTAAAAATAAATATTTTTTATATACCTCAAAATCACTTTTCTAAAAAACTTGTACCAACGAGACCCAAATTACAAATTATTGTGAAGGAATGGACAACAAAAACTCCAAAAGCATATACAAACTTTGGTAGACAGAAAATGTCAGGTCGTAGGCCATGTCAAAGGCCAATATTACCACACTAGGCCAACCAGTGCTACCCGGGCAGCTTCACTCCACCAATTTGCTCGTCAAAGAAAAAGAAAACAGAAAATGTCAGTTTCACTTCACTCTTGGTTAATGAGTACCCACAGTTCTTGGAAGCCGAAAGTCTCTCAGGATGCTCAAGATACTCATGTTTCTGTCAAATTGGGTGACTCTACAATGTATTTTGTAGAGTTTCCCCCGGAAGAGGAGGAGGTGAACAGTACAAAGGAGGTATCTCTCCAGGTTAGTATGGTTGGTTCATAAGCTGAGTGATGGTTTTAAAAAATCTGTGTCTTTGAAGAGAACCAGACCACGCGCTGTCTTTGAGGTAGAAGGAGGGAGTTCTTTTAATTTGAAGAGGCACAAACAAGCTCCTTTACTTACTTATTCTAGTGCCTTTGATTCTGATATTTCCATGGCTGAGGAGGCGAGCCTATCCATGCCCCCAACTCAGCCATGATAATCTTAAGTTGGAACTGTCGTGGTGTGGGGGCTTCCGCGACAGTTAATGAGCTACAGGAGCTTTGCAAAAGCTCTAAGCCTGCCATTGTGTTTCTTATGGAAACAAGAGCTAAAGTAGAGAAGCTGGAAGAAGTTCAGAGGAGACTCAGATTTAAAAATAGTTTTTGTGTCAACCCGCGGGGACTATCTGGTGGTCTTGGCTTGTTGTGGGATGATACAGTTGAGGTGGAAGTAATAGCACATTGTAAGAACTACATTCACAATTGCATGAAGGAGAAGCGAGAATCTAATTTCTGGGAGTGTACATTTGTCTACGGTGATCCTAAACCTTCCCCAAGAAGGCATCTTTGGAATCAGCTCTCCCTTCTCCAGACCAGTAGGGATCGCCCCTGGGAGTTAGTGGGTGACTTTAATCAGGTATTGTCTGCTGCTGAGAAAGATGGGCTTAGACCTCCTAATCCATCATGCATGCAAAGTCTCAAGAATTTTATTACTGATTGTGGGCTGATTGATTTGGAGATGAAGGGTAGTAAGTTTACTTGGTTTGGAAATCCTAGGCAAGGTGTAGTGACTAGAGAAAGAATTGATAGAGTTATTGTTAATGCTAATTGGAGGTTTCTATTTCCTCATGCTGTTGTTACGGCTCTCCCAGCCATTTCATCAGATCATTCTCCTATTTTATTTGAAGTCTCTCCGAAAGATGGGAGTGGCACCTCTTTTAAATATGAATTAATGTGGGATGAGCATCCAGATTGCAAGGAGGTGGTGAGACATGGATGGTGTGAAGGAAGGGATGATGAGGAAGGATGGGATAGGTTCTTTTCTAAGACCAGACGGTGTAAAAGATCACTTGTTCGTTGGCATAGTTCTACTTTTCTTAATGCAGCAAAAGAATTACCAAAATTAAAAGCTCGTTT
Source organism: Sesbania bispinosa (assembly GCA_026901365.1). Taxonomy (NCBI): domain Eukaryota; kingdom Viridiplantae; phylum Streptophyta; class Magnoliopsida; order Fabales; family Fabaceae; genus Sesbania; species Sesbania bispinosa. The sequence goes on along the minus strand of QLOH01000516.1, from coordinate 164,488 downwards.
GTTAGTGTTACAAAATACTGATTTGAGGACTCAGAATATTGAAGAAATTCGGAGTGTTAAAAAACATATTGAGGCTCTTTGGCAACAGGAGGAAGCATATTGGGGTCAGCGATCTAGATTGAAATGGATTAAGTGGGGGGGACAGGAACACAAGGTTTTTTCATGCAACAACTGTCCAAAGAAGGTGGAGGAATAGAATTGTCAGAGTGAAGGACGAAGGTGGAAACTGGGTGGCAGGCCAAGAGAAGATTATGCAAGTTGCTGTTCAGCACTATGAAAAGGTATTCTCTGCTGGGGTTATTTTAGATTTGGACTCCTGTATTCAATCTATCCCTGTGCTTGTTTCAGATGATCTAAACCAAAGTTTAGGTGCATTAATTACTGACTAGGAAATTAAAAGAGCAGTTTTTGGTTTGGGGAGGCTTAAAGCCCCAGGACCTGATGGACTGAATGGACAATTCTTTACAAGTCACTGGGATACAATATGAGGTGATGTTAGTGCAGTTATTCGTGACTTTTTCGAGTCGGGTACCCTGCCTGATGAAGCTAATGAAACGTTGATTGCCCTTATCCCCAAAATAGACTGCCCGGAAACTATTGGTCAGTATAGACCTATTAGTTGTTGTAATTTCATCCCGAAGGTGATTAGTAGGATTTTGGTAAATCGTTTGAAGCCTATGATGAACCATTTGGTCTCCCCGGTGCAAAGTGCCTTTGTGGGAGGCAGAGTTATTCAAGACAATATCATAGTAGCACATGAGGTTTTTCATTTCCTTCGGAGTAAGAACAAAAAGAATGCTAACCAGTTGGCCCTAAAACTGGATATGAGTAAAGCCTATGATAGGCTAGAATGGGCTTTCCTGAAGGGTATTCTTTTAGCCTACGGTTTTTCTGGTTGGTGGGTGGATAGGGTAATGGCTGTGGTTACTTCTGTTTCTTATCGAATAAAAATCAATGGGTTTGAGAGCCGTAAAATTATTCCTCAGAGGGCCCTAAGGCAAGGAGATCCCCTTTCTCCTTACCTTTTTATTCTTGCAGCAGATGTTTTAACTCATCTTATTCAAAGGGCGAGAGACGAGGGGGAGATATCTGGTTTTGCTATTGCAAGTTTTTTTTTTTTTTTTTAAAACAACAAACTTATTTCAATTCATTGCTAATAATTTCGGAAATACAAGGAGGCATATGATCAAACTCATGGATACAAGCATAAAATTTTGCCGCCCTAGCCAATAAATGAGCTGCATAATTAGCTTGTCTCCTAATAAAACTAACCCTTAAGTTTTGTAAAGCATCTAACTCCCCTCTGCACGTGTTCAAGATATCACCAAATTCATTTAGGCTCCCCGCCTCCCCATGGAGAGCATCCACCACCTCTTTACAGTCAAGCTCTATATCTACTTCTAGCATCCCAAGCTCACTCATCTTTTGTTTGCCAATGATTCATTGTTTTTCGCTAAAGTTGACCCTCATGAAGCCTATGTGCTTAAAGGTATACTTAATTTATACTCTAATGCCTCTGGTCAAAGGATCAACCTTTCTAAATATGGTCTTGTCTGTGGGAGGAGGATGGATCCGATTTTGGTTCAACAGATGGAGGATATGTATAATGTTAGATGTTGGGATAGTGCTGGTAAGTATTTAGGCCTACCTGCTGACTGGGCCAGATCTAAATCTAGGACGCTTTCTTGGATTCTAGATAAGGTACAAGCAAAAGTAGAAGGATGGAAGGAGTCTTTGTTGAATATGGCTGGCAAAGAGGTGTTGATTAAGTCTGTGGTGCAAGCAATTCCCACTTATGCTATGTCAGTTTTCAAGTTTCCTAAAGGATTTTTGTACTAAATTGAATTCGCTAGTCTCTAGATTCTGGTGGCAAGGGAATAGGAAGGATAGAGGTGTCCATTGGAGATCATGGCAATTTATCTCTAGGAGCAAGAAAGAAGGTGGACTGGGCTTTAAGGATTTTTGGAGTATGAATTTGGCCCATTTGGCTAAGCAAGCCTGGAGGATGATTGAGAACCCTGATGCGTTGTGGGCTCGGATTCTTAAAAGTATTTATTTTCCTAATGTTGATTTTCTGCAGGCTAAGAAGGGTTCGAAACCCTCCTGGATCTGGGCTAGTATTCTGGAGGGTAGAGATTTTGCAAGAAGAAACAGCCAAAGGCTGATAGCTAATGGTAATGATATCAATGCTTGGGAGGATAGGTGGTTGTGGTCTAAGGAGACATTAACTGAGCATAAGCAACCTGGAGTGTCTATTGTTCATGAGCTACTAGATAATAATAATAGGAAGTGGGATGTGCAGAAAATTAAACAGGTTCTCCCCTCAAGGTTTGCTATCAAGGCCTTCCAAACCCCTGTTAGTTGGTTCCAAGAGAGAGATAAGCTTATCTGGCCTTTTGCTAGGGACGGAGGTTATTCAGTTAGGACAGGGTACCATGTAGCCAGGTCTGAGATGAGTCAGGGTCTACCTACAGTGTCAATCTCTCATCTTCCACCTACTGAACTATGGAAGGAAATATGGAACCTTCAAGTTCCCCAGAAGGTTCGAATGTTTGTATGGAAGAGCCTGCAACAATGCTCTTCCAGTTATGGGTAACTTGTTTAAGAGAAAGATTGCAGCCTCTGAGTTATGCCCTATCTGCAATAGGGAGACAGAGACTCTAGAACACACTCTGCTCTTATGTGACTGGGCGTCTCTAGCATGGTTTGGATCTCAGTTTCATTGGCTCCCTACTCCTATGACTGTATCCAGACTGGATATTTGGCTTTGGAATAAAATTTGCTTCCTAAGAGAGGATCCACAGACTGCAGATTCCCAAATTTCTCATCTGGCTATGTTACTATGGACTATTTGGAAACAGAGGAACATGGAAATATATAGGTATTCTAAACCAAATCCTATAACAGCTATTACACAAGCTTCTTCTCTAAGTTCAGAGTATCATAAAGCAAATGTTACAGTTCAGAATATAAATTGCACAAATAGGAGAGTTACTAATATTGGGTCTCACTGGAAAGCCCCGCCTCAGGGATTCTTGAAATGTAATTCGGATGCAGCTTGGCATGGACCTTTCTCCCCGGGTGCTATTGCTTTTCTGGTTCGTGATTCCTCAGGTTGTGTGCTTACTGGTCATGCAAAGAGAGCCCCTGTTTCTTCTCCTCTAGTAGCCGAGGCTTTGGCATTAAGAGAAGCAGTCCTAGCAGCGTATAATATGCAGTGGAATAAGGTTATTTTTGAGTCAGACTGTCTCATATTAATTGAAGCTTGTAGGAAGGAGAAGGTTGTAGTGGAAATTCAGGGAGTAGTGGCTGATATTCTTACCGTGGTTGAGGGCTTTATTCACTGTGGATTTACATGGGTACAACGTCAAGCTAACAAGGTCGCTCATCACATTGTGCAAGCTGTACTTGCGAACAATCTCCCTCCGTCTTGGTCATCAGTTCACCCCTCGTGGCTGTTGGAGTTGCTATATGAAGACAGTGCAAGGCGGCCTCGTTCCAGACAAGAAGTGGCTTCTGGTAGCTTAGATCCTTTGCAAGTCTCTCATGGGCATCTAGTTTCTTCTCGTCGTTTAGGAGTCCCTTCCTCACAAGCGGATGCTAGACTTCCAGGGAGGCTTTGAGGGTTAGAGATAATTTCTAGGGATTTCATTCTTTACTGTACTTGCTAGCTACTTGTTAGATTTTGTGTACTGTGTTTCCCTGGCTTGGAGGACTAGGCTTTTAGTTTTTCTTTGTCCTCTCGTCATGTCAGGCCTACGATGTAGTTGGGCCTTGGCCCTCTTTGTTTCTTTCATCAATCCAGCGCACCTTTGACCAAAAAAAAAAAAAAGAAAAAGAAAACATAGCCATACATTCCTAGTTTCAAGTCGTCTTTCAAGCATGAATTTAAAAGTGGTGGACGAGATTTAGATGAGTTTGGAGCTCAAGGATAGTGGTCGAGTGCTTGAAAGGAAAGAGATGTCTCTTGTTTTAGGAATCAAAGATGGTTCAGAAAATTAGGAATGAGAACTAGAGAAAGGAGAATTTGGAAATAAACCAAATATTATTATATTGAAAAGATACCTAATGAACTACATACTACATGTATTTATAGAACTAAAATACACTAAACTAACTCTAAACACACTAAACTAATTATAACAAAATGTTGGTACACATAACATAATTGTAACAAACTAAACAATTCTAATATCTTGGTACTTCAATAATGGAGTTGCAACAAAAGAATTTTTTTGAGTTGGAGGCATGGCATGTGGGTAGGGTAGCATAGGAAATTTAAATCCTTTTGTGTCTTCAACCAAGTTTTCTTAACTTTTAGCGCTATTATTTGTAAGAGTAAAGAAATAGAAAAGAGAGAAATAGAAAAAAGAAATTGATCTTACCAAAAGGTGATCATCAATTCTTGGGTGTTCCAGGGTGGTCCGAGATATAATCCGAGATGGCCGAGGTTGAGATGCGGTGGTGGTTGCTCTGAACAGTAGCTTCGATGGTGGAGGAGGGGGTGACCTGTGAAGACACTCCAACGCTCAAGTTAGAATGGGTTTGAGACAGAGTGTGAACAGGGGAGAATGAGCGTAACTGTGATGTAGCCCAACCTACGCCTGATTGCTTGTGTCAGTAGGTAAGTTGCTCAATCTATGTGATGGGAATGCCATTTACTGGTGTCAGTTCGCGTAGGCATAGGCAAGTGGCAGGGAGAGAAGCTGGTTGGTGGTCCCGGGTTGCACAGTTGTTAAGTGTCCATGCAGCCTAGATGGTTGGTAGGCCAACCTAGATGGCTGGCAGGGCAGTCGAGATGGCTGAGATAAGCCAGCCTAGATGGCTAGGATAAGTCGGCCTAGATGGCTGGTAGGCCAGCCGAGATGACTGAGATAAGCCAGCCTAGATGGCTGGTAGCCATCCGAGATGGTTGTAAGACAAGCCAACCTAAATGGCTGGTAGGCCAGCCAAGATGACTAAGATAAGTCAACCTAGATGGCTGGTAGGCCAGCCGAGAGGGCTGAGATAAGCCAGCCTAGATGGTTGGTAGGCCAGCCGAGATGGCTAGTTGGCCGCTAGACCAGTCGAGCTAGTTTTGAGTTAACCTCCGGAACAGATGCCCCCCAGCTCGATGCCATATCTAAGCATATGGGGTCGAGATGTCGAATACGATTTCAACGGCTGGTCTAGGAACCCAGATTTAGAAGTATTGCATGTTGTTCCCATGTGTGCTATCCGGGTTTTCACACCTTGGATTTAGGGGTATATCATGCTCTCCACATGTACGCTATCCGGGTATTCACACCTCGGATTTAGAAGCATGTCATGCTCTTCCCATGTACATTGTCCGAGTTTTCACACCTCGGATTTGGAAGTATGTCATCCTTGCAAGTACGCTATCCGGGTTATTACACCTCGGATTTAGAAGTATATCATCCTCACATGTACGCTACCCGGGTTTTCACACCTCGGATTTGGAAGTATGTCATCCTCACATGTACATTGTCCGGGTTTTCACACCTCAGATTTGGAAGTATGTCATCCTTGCAAGTACGCTATCCGGGTTTTTACACCTCAGATTTAGAAGTATATCATCCTTGCAAGTATGTTATCCGGGGTTTTACACCTCGGATTTAGAAGTATGTCATCCCCACATGTACACTACCCGGGTTTTCACACCTCGGATTTGGAAGTATGTCATCCTCACATGTACATTGTTCGGGTTTTCACACCTTGGATTGGAAGTATGTCATCCTTGCAAGTACGCTATCCGGGTTTTTACACCTCGGATTTAGAAGTATATCATCTTCACATGTACGCTACCCGGGTTTTCACACCTCGGATTTGGAAGTATGTCATCCTCACATGTACATTGTCCGGGTTTTCACACCTCGAATTTGGAAGTATGTCATCCTTGCAAGTACGCTATCCGGGTTTTTACACCTCAGATTTAGAAGTATATCATCCTTGCAAGTATGCTATCCGGGGTTTTACACCTCAGATTTAGACGTATGTCATCCTCACATGTACGCTACCGGGGTTTCACACCTCGGATTTGGAGGTATGTCATCCTCACATGTACGCTACCCGGGTTTTCACACCTCGACTTTAGGAGTATATCATGCTCTCCACATGTACGCTACCCGGGTTTTCACACCTCAGATTAAGAACTATGTCATGTTCTTCCCATGTACGCCATCTAGGTTTTCACACCTCAGATTTAGAAGTATACCATCCTCGCATGTACGTTGTCCGGGGTTTTTACACCTCGGATTTAGGAGTATGTCATCCTCGCATGTATACTACCTAGGTTTTCACACCTCAGATTTAGAAGTATAACTTTCGCAGGTATCTCCTCCCATATATAGTGTAGGAAATAACCATAAATCAAGAAATGGATTATCAGTACAAAAACCAAGAGATGCTCATTTCCAACTTCTCCACTTTATAGGGCAGATTGATAAGAAATAAGTTGATCCAAAAATGCAGGAAACTTCATAAAGGAAGAGATGCTCATTTCCAACTCTTCTGGTTCTCCTTTTTTTTGCAAAATCTCTTCTGGCTTCTCCTTTAATTGAACACTCTCCTTGACGATCTCCTCTTTGGGCATTTGTTCTTCAAATGTGATGTTTTCTTCTACATCACTTTCTTCTGTAATGTTGCCATCAGTAGCAATCAAATTGCAGTTCTCTTTTGGATTTGTCTGAGTGTTTGCTGTAAAGTGGCCATTTTTGTGTTCTGCCATCTCTGTTGCTAGTTGGCCCACTTGATTTTCTAAGTCTTTTATTAATGCCTCTGTGTTCTTCTTGAATCCATCAAATCCTTGTATGAATGCATCAATCTTCTCTTCCAACCTGTTCAATCTGTCATACGTTGATGGTTGCTGCTGGTATGGTGTCTGTCTGTTCCCCCCATTCTACCCCCATCCAGAGTTGTTTTGGTTATTCCTCCATCCTTGTGAGTACTAGTTGTTATTGTTGGAGAAATTTCCTTTCCTCCCCTGGTTACCCATAAAGTTGACTTGTTCGGCTTGGTTTTGTTGGTAAGATCATTGACCATTGGGATGGTCACCTCCGCAAAAGTCACAAATCAAAGGTTGGGCTTGAATAGGTTGGGATTGGACAACTATTAACTGTTGAGGAAGTTCTTTCAACTATTCTATGAGTGCTTCTATCTGTCTCTTGATAAGCTTGTTTTCTGCTAGAATAACACCACTATTGTTGAGTTCCAACACTCATTTCTTCTGTATTTGAGCTGGCTGTCGTCCACACTGAGCTTGCTTATCATTCTGAGCAAAGTTGTCAATGATTGAGATTGCTCGCTCTACATCCACGGATAAGATAGTTCCTCCTGCTGCAGCATCTATGAAAGATTTGGAATCAGATCTGAGTCCCTTGCAGTAAATGTTGAGTTGGGCAATGTCATCATAGCCATGATTGGGACATTTGCGCAACATAGATTTGTATCTCTCCCAAGCTTCACATAATGGTTCATCTGATCCTTGTCTGAATGTGGAGATATCTGCTTTGGCTTGTATGTGTTTCCCTGGTGGGAAAAATCTTGTCAGAAATTTTTCTTCAACCACATCCCAGTTGTTTAAACTTTGGTTTGGATGCGATTTTAACTACTCCTTAGCTTTACCTATCAATGAAAAAGTGAATAAGCGTAAGTATACAGACTCTAAATCACCTTCCTCAAAACCCATAGTGCCTATTAATTCATAAAAGTTTGAAAGATGTGTATTTGGATCCTCATGATCCAATCCTGCGAATTGATTGGCACTGATAAGATTGAGGTGAGCAGTCTTCAACTCCAAGGACTTCGCTGTTGTTGGTAGAACAATGCTTGAATAATGGCGAGGTCCTTGATGCATGACATATTCTCCTAAGGTTCTTCTTCTTGGTTGTTGTTCTGCCATATTTTTGGGTTCTTCCTCAAATATCCTTCTTCTCCTTCTCTTGTTTCTACTTCTGATCTTCCTTGATGTCCTTTCTATTTCTAGATCAAACTGTAACTGATTTGGGGACACCTGGCCTCTCAAAAGCATAAACAAGAAAACTTGAAACGGGTAAGTGTGGAAGAGAATTTTAATAATAAAAACAAAAAGAAAAATTCCTAAAATTTCCTAAAAATAAAAAATAAAAATCTAATCCTAAGATAGAGTATATACAACTTGATAATTAGACCTCCAAAGTCTATACAAATTGATACACCGTTCCCCAGCAACGGCACCAAAAATACTTGATGAGATTCTGGCAAGCGTACCAAAATTTCAGCAGTATAATAGTAAGTATGAGTTTATCGTATCCACAGGGAACGGTTCGCTTCGTATTTACTCGTGATCAGATTATCAAGTAGAAAATGGTATTTGAGAATTTATGGTGAGGAAAGTAAATTTGCATAGAGTAACGAGATAATTGAGAGAAGATAAAATACTTTACTTGGATCAGGATTGAACTTCGTATCATCGCACCCCTTATGCATGTGAATCCCAATATTATTTATGAATATATTTTTATAATACCTTAGCCAAACTATGTTATCCCCTGCCGGTGTCCCATATCACGAGATACTCAAAAGTAATTCATGAAGGTTCTCCCAAGCGACAAATTACCCTGACTTGATTGCTCTATATTTCCGTTCGTTAACACTATCAATTCGCCCTATATACCCATAATGTCAGCTATGAAGAGATTGCCTACTTCTTCTTCAATGATCATTTTCTCCTATGACCCTATAGTAACTACTATGAGTACTTTTACCAATAAGAATTTTAGGTGTCCTATGTCTAGGCTTTCCCAAACTCGCTGTTAATTTTATAGAAACATCTGTCACCTGAATCCTAAAATTAACCTATAACTCCGGCACACAGGCGGAAGCTATGCATTAAGCAAAGATAAAAATACCGATATTATAAAATAGGGATTCGTAAATAAATACGAGAATTCACATACATTTGGGGATTGAATCAACTACATTCAATCCTATTGAGACGTTTAGCTACACATGGTAGCCATTACAACCCAATGGAGAAGCTGTCACCTTGCTCCAATCCTAGCTCTGCCTTTGTCGTCTCTCTAATATCCTTCCTAAATGCTCCTTTGCTAACCTCTGTGGACTGTCTAAAAGTCCCCACAAAGGGTTCTATTTATAGACTAAGGAAAGCTATCTTGAATCTAGAAGAAATCTGATTTGAAAACAGATCTAAAAACATATCTAAAACTAATTCCGCACAGTTGCGCTTCATCTGCGCTCAGCGCATCTGCAGCACGGGAAACAGTGAGAAATTCTTATATTTGCGCTTCACCTGCGCTAAGCGCAAGTGAAGCGTGGAACGCGTAACTGATTACTCTGTTTCCTTTTTTAACATCCTGATCTCTTCCTGATCTTATCCTTGTTTGCTTGGCTTTCCTTGTTTCCCTCTTTTTGATCCAATTCTGTGATTATTCTGCTCTTTGAATTTAAATTGGGAAGTTATCCGCAGAATCCTTGTTTAAATGGCAGCTGATCTTATCTTTATTTGCTCTGATTTAAACTTCAAATCTGCAGATCCTCTCCTCAAATAATGTTATCTTCTTTCCTCATTCAAATCTCCCCATAAATCTGCAATATTAACAGATTTTCTATTAAAATAGTATCAAATTCAAATTCAGATCAAATAATCACAATTATTACTAAAAAGGGATTATTTTGGGGCATAAATTACTATTTTAACCTTGATAAGTGCAATAAAAACATAAGAAAATATCATATAATTTGCACTTATCAAATACCCCCCAACTTAACTTCTTGCTTGTCCTCAAGCAAGAGACCTCTTTGCAATAAAAAATCAATTCAATCCCCTTGTACAATTCTAAAAAATTAAGTATAAATTTTTCATCATCTCTTTATTAGGCAGAAGTCACTGTCCAAATATCAGAAAAAATCAGAATTAAGAGATGTTACTAATCCTCAATCAAAACAGAACACAATCAACGGTTAAACTTTCTCAAAAGTAGAAATTAAAGCAATAAATGATAAACCAAGGAATTTCTCTCATGCTCACGGGTAGTTGTTTCCCTCAATTTTTCCACCACAGTTGAACAACTAAAATTGATAATCATTTCTAGTTCCTAAACATGCTCGTGGTCAATATGGATCAAAAAGTCTTTTCATGGTTGTAATGAGGCAGGACTATCAAGAAATCATGGTTTTTCTGGATAATCAAGGAACACTTAGAATAAAGAGCATCTTTTGATTTTTCTTGAATTGGAACTTCTCTCCATTCTCCATCTCATTCTTGATTTGTCAAATTCAGCTGGCCTCTTTCTTTGTTTGAAGATGCACTCCCCCCAACTTATTTAACTAATTCACTTTTTTTTTTCTTTTTGATTTTTGAGGGAGTGGTCTTTTTTTGATTTCTTGTGCCTGCTCTTTGTATTTCTTTGACTTTCAAATCACCAACCTTTTCTTCCCATTATTTCAAGTTGCACCTTGCTCTCTATCCCAAGTGTGTAAGGAACATGATATAGACATTAATTATAGCTGGGGGTGCATAAGAAGAAACATTAAAGCTCAAATGGGTTACCAACAAAATTGGAAATTTTTTAACAAGGGTTGGCTTTTTGGCACTGAGCAAATAATAATATAATCAACAAAAATTGCCTTTATCACTTCCATATTTTCCACATGCAGAATAAAATCCAAAAACTCAATCAATAAAAATTGACAAGCAACGGTGAAAAACTCTCAATTCAAGTGTTTGGGCTCTCAACTCACCAACTTTTTGGCTAAATTCCTTGATAAAGCACTTACTGGTTTTAATTAAATACCCTGATAGGTTCTCCTGAGAAGTATCCTAATCCTAACTGATTATGGAATTAATCACAAAAACCTTTCTTCTTTCCTAATCTGGTTAGTTAAACTGACTAATTTAGAGAATTTTGAAAAATTTTCCATTAAATCCTAATTCCTAAAATCCTAAAAATTTTAAAAATCCTAAAAATAAAAAGAAAAACAAAGAAAATGTTGAAAATGCACTTGCATAATAAAATGATGTATCAGTGGAGTATATATACAGTACATATCCAGAATATAAAAAGAGAAATAAAGAAAAATAAAAGAAAATTAAAAAGAAAAAGAAAAGAAAAGCACCAAATCAAAATAAAATCAGTCCTCCTGGTCCATGTCAGTTGCTCCATCTCCAGCTGCTCCACCCTCCCCGAGAAGAATAGGCCTGTCCCCAGGCCACTGCAAATAAGCTCCAAACTGATCAGGGTGCATGCCTGGGTACGAGTCCGAGCGAGTCTGATAATGTAGATCCTGAAAATGGACTGCTGCTCGGTGGAGACTAGACAACTGGGCTTGCATATGTGTGTTCTGGGCAAGAAGCTGCTGAGCCCAAACTGGGGTCTGCATGTCTGCTACCGGGGGTGGTGGTGCCTCTGGTTGCTGCTGCTCATCCTGCTCCTCATCCTCCATAGGGATGCAGTGGGCCTCTATATATCCTCTAGTCATGGGTCTCAAGATGCGTACCGAACGGACTACCTCAATACCCCTAGACTCACAGAGGGAAGTGATAAGTGATGGGAAGCCTAGACTGATCCTGGAAGTTTCATTGCGCTGCTCTACAGAAGATATAAAATCTATTATCTTCTGTGAGATTACACTGGCGATGTCAATGTCTGCGCCAGTAATGATGCTATAGAGGAGGTGTGCTACTGGCATGATGACATCTGAAACATGACCTGTAGGGGTGATGTTGGCTAGTACCAATACTGTCCACATCCATGTGATTGCTGTCATGTCTCGCCTAAGAATGCGAGCAACCTCTCTATATGCATTCCTCTCGAAGGAACGACCTCGCAGGCATAGACACTCTGCGGTCTGAATATCCAGGGGATCATTGCCGTGGATCCCCACTGCTCTCATCCTCTCATGGTGCTGGCATACCCTAAGTCCTCCATGGGAACTGTAACAGAGCATTGATCGCATTGCGACCGTAAGAAATCACCCGCCCTCGAACATAAGACTCCCGCCTAGTATGAATGCCATTGGCCTCAATAGCATTAGCATAAAATTCCCTAACAATGTTAGGGTCAAAGTAATCATCTGAGCAGCTGAGGCGGACCCAGTTCCTTCTGACTATCTCCGCTCTGAAGTCCTTGTTCTCATTAGGCTCCAAAGCTACCGGCCTCTCCTTAATAAAGTTACAGTTCATCAGTGAACTGTAAGCTTCAAAGGCTTCAACGTTCTTGAAACGTTGAGCGTCGAATTCAGGGTCCTCTTGGGGTGCTCTCCTAGCTCTCTTGGCACCCCGCTTTACTCTACTGGAGGTACCTACTCCTTTACTAACTTTCGTGCGAGCCATCTGCAACAATTTTAAACCAAGATTATTTCTATGCAAATCATAGATTGCTCATAATTAATGAAATAAGTGGCCAAATTAATTCAAAAGTCATAGCAATCATTCAATCAAGCACTTATGCACACAATCTTGATTTTTAAGTTATCAATATGCCAATTAATTAATTTATTAAGAGCATGCTAAATTGATCATTTAAAGCAGTCCTAATTAATTTTAAAGAACATGGCATAACAGATTGGTAACAAAAATTAAGCTAAAAAATCATGTAATCAATAACATGCAATAAGGCACAGTTATTCATGCATGGGCATGCAAAAATATGAAACAATCTAAGCCTACATGCACCAAACAGATCAACTTGCAAAAATTCATTGAGCACTTCAAAAACTACCACCTAAGTACACCAACATATACCAATAAACATACCAAAGCAACAAACATACTAAACAAAGACTCTATTGACAAATTTCTAAATTTAAAAAGGTCCTAAGAGCCTAAGTTTTCTACCCTAAGGTTTTGCTTAAATAAATGAAAAACTGAAAATTTCAATCGGTGCAAACTAATTAAAACTATAAAAACATACCTAGTGTAGCCTCAGAAATTGAAAAGAAGTGGATAATGAAGTGAAAAGGTCAAAGGAAAGGATGAAATTTAAGAGAAAATGGGAGTTCAGGAGTTGAGGAAAGATTGAAATGACCTTTCCTCTTTTCAAATTTCAAATTTATGGTGCAACGCGTACTTCATAAGAATATGAAGCGTACCGCTGCGCTTCACCTACGCTTAGCGCAGGTGAAGCGTAGAAAACAAAGAGCAATTTGATTTTTCTGCGCTTTACCTTCCTTAGCGAGAGTAAAGCGCAGAAAACAGAGACTATTTTTCAAATCTACGCTTCACCTGCGCTAGGCGAGGGTGAAGCGCAGAAAATAGAGTTAAAATTCTATTTTCTGTTTTCTAGTGCTTCCTAACTCCAATTGTTTTTCATCCTTTACTCATTGAAATCAATCCAATTTCTAACAATTTCTTAATATACATAGGTATTGACTCTAAACAAAAATAAAAAACAAAATCAAAGAAAAAGTTAAAAACAAAAAATGTTGGGTTGCCTCCCAGGAAGCGCTTGTTTAAGGTCTGATAGCTTGACGCCTGGTCACTTAGAAATTTATGGTGGCCTCAATTGGAGGATGATGGTTGACGTTGTTCCAGTTCTTCCTTTAAATTCCTATCCTCCATGCCAGTTCCTTATTTTCTCATCATCATTGTCTTCACTAACTTCTTCTAATGCTGCCCTTTTTCTCTTTTTAAATCTGAACTCCAACATGCTTTTTGGTTGCTTAACTCTTATTCTTGGCTTCCTCAGAAATCCAGAAACCTTTTTCTTCTTCTGCTTCATAATGTCTGGAGCTTCTTTCTTTCTCACCTTTGGCAATTGTGATATGGATTCAAATTTATAGATCCCATCAGTAGGATTTATTTTTAATTGTTCTGGCTTTTTCTGCAATTTGGGGATTCCTCTGTCAATATGAAACACAATGCTTTCATCTTTAGAGCTTAATTGGTATTTTCCCCGATCAACATCCACTATTGCCTTGGCAGCTTTCATGAAGGGTCTTCCCAAAATTAAGGGGACATCAATATCCTCTTCTTTTGTCTCTACAACATAAAAGTCAGCAAAATATACAAACTTGTCCACTTTAATTGGTAAGTCTTCAATCATCCCATATGGGCTTTGACTGGACTTATTTGCAAGTTGTAACTTTACGTTGGGAGGCTCGACCTTCAAAATTCCCAGCTTGTTAAAATATGATAGCGGCATCAAATTGATGCTCGCTTTAAGATCTAATAAAGCATATGTAGCTAGTTGATTACCAATAGAAAGAGGTATAGTAAACTTACCTGGGTCAAGTGACTCGCTTGTGGTGTAGACCTCTTCTGGTTCTCCTTCTTCTTTTTGCAAAATCTCTTCTGGCTTTTCCTCTAATTGAACATTCTCCTTGACAATCTCCTCTTTGGGCACTTGTTCTTAAAATGTGATGCTTTCTTCTACATCACTTTCTTCTGTAATGTTGCCATCAGTAGCAATTAAATTGCAGTGCTCTTTTGGATTTGTCTGAGTGTTTGCTTTAAAGTGGCCATTCTTGTGTTCTGCCATCTCTGTTGCTAGTTGGCCCACTTGATTATCTAATGCTTTTATTGATTCCTCTGTGCTCTTCTTGAATACATCAAATCCTTGTATGAATGCATCAATTTTCTCTTCCAACCTGTTCAATCTGTCATACGTTGATGGTTGCTGCTGGTATGGTGTCTGTCTGTTCCCTCCATTTTGCCCCCATCCAGAGTTGTTTTGGTTATTCCTCCATCCTTGTGAGTACTAGTTGTTATTGTTGGAGAAATTTCCTTGCCTCCCCTGGTTACCCATAAAGTTGACTTGTTCGGCTTGGTTTTCTTGGTAAGATCATTGACCATTGGGATGGTCACCTCCGCAAAAGTCACAGATCAAAGGTTGGGCTTGAATAGGTTGGGATTGGACAACTTTTAACTGTTGAGGAAGTTCTTTCAACTGTTCTATGAGTGCTTCTATCTGTCTCTTGATAAGCTTGTTTTCTGCTAGAATAGCATCACTATTGTTGAGTTCCAACACTCATTTCTTCTGTATTTGAGCTGGTTGTCGTCCACACTGAGCTTGCTGATCATTCTGAGCAAAGTTGTCAATGATTGAGATTGCTCGCTCTGCATCCACGAATAAGATAGTTCCTCCTGCTGCAGCATCTATGAAAGATTTGGAATCAGATCTGAGTCCCTTACAGAAACTGTTGAGTTGGGCAATGTCATCATAGTCATGATTGGGACATATGTGCAACATAGATTTGTATCTCTCCCAAGCTTCACATAATGGTTCATCTGATCCTTGTCTGAATATGAAGATATCTGCTTTGGCTTGTATGTGTTTCCCTGGTGGAAAAAATCTTGTCAGAACTTTTTCTTCAACCCCATCCCGGTTGTTTAAACTTTGGTTTGGATGCGACTTTAACTACTCCTTTGCTTTACCTATCAATGAAAAAGGGAATAAGCGTAAGTATACACACTCTAAATCACCTTCCTTAAAACCCACAGTGCCTATTAATTTATAAAAGTTTGAAAGATGTGTATTTGGATCCTCATGATCCAATCCTGCGAATTGATTGGCATTGATAAGATTGAGGTGAGCAGGCTTCAACTCCAAGGACTTCGCTATTGTTGGTAGAACAATGCTTGAATAATGGAGAGGTCCTCTATGCATGACATATTCTCCTAAGGTTCTTCTTCTTGGTTGTTGTTCTGCCATAATTTTGGGTTCTTCCTCAAATATCCTTCTTCTCCTTCTCTTGTTTCTACTTATGATCTTCCTTGATGTCCTTTTTATTTCTGGATCAAACTGTAACTGATTTGGGGACTCCTTGCCTCTCAAAAGCATCAACAAGAAAATTTGAAACGGGTAAGTGTGGAAGAGAATTTTAATAATAAAAACAAAAAGAAAAAGTCCTAAGATTTCCTAAAAATAAAAAATAAAAATCTAATCCTAAGATAGAGTATATACAACTTGATAATTAGACCTCCAAAGTCTATACGAATTGATACACCGTTCCCCGGCAACGGCGCCAAAAATGCTTGATGAGATTCTGGTAACGTACCAAAATTTCAGCAGTATAATAGTAAGTATGAGTTTATCGTATCCACAGGGAACAGTTCGCTTCGTATTTACTCGTGATCAGATTATCAAGTAGAAAACGGTATTTGAGAATTTATGGTGAGGAAAGTAAATTTGCATAGAGTAATGAGATAATTGAGAGAAGATAAAATACTTTACTTGGATCAGGATTGAACTTCGTATCATCGCACCCCTTATGCATGTGAATCCCAATATTATTTATGAATTTATTTTTATAATACCTTAGCCAAACTATGTTATCCCCTGCCGGTGTCCCATATCACGAGATACTCAAAAGTAATTCATGCAGGTTCTCCCAAGCGACAAATTACCCTGGCTTGATTGCTCTATATTTCCGTTCGTTAACACTATCAATTCGCCCTATATACCCATAGTGTCAGTTATGAAGAGATTGCCTACTTCTTCTTCAATGATCACTTTCTCCTATGACCCTATAGTAACTACTATGAGTACTTTTACCAATAAGAATTTTAGGTGTCCTATGTCTAGGCTTTCCCAAATTCGCTGTTAATTTTATAGAAACATCTGTCACCTGAATCCTAAAATTAACCTATAACTCCGGCACACAGACGGAAGCTATGCATTAAGCAAAGATAAAAATACTGATATTATAAAATAGGGATTCATAAATAACTACGAGAATTCACATACATTTGGGGATTGAATCAACTACATTCAATCCTATTGAGACGTTTAGCTATGCATGGTAGCCATTACAGCCCAATGGAGAAGCTGTCACCTTGCTCCAATCCTAGCTCTGCCTTTGTCATCTCTCTAGTCTCCCTCCTAAATGCTCCTTTGCTAACCTCTATGGACTGTCTAAAAGTCCCCACAAAGGGTTCTTTTTATAGACTAAGGAAAGCTATCTTGAATCTGGAAGAAATCTGATTTGAAAATAGATCTGAAAACAGATCTAAAACTAATTCCGCACAGTTGCGCTTCATCTGCGCTCAACGCATCTGCAGCGTAGGAAACAATGAGAAATTCTGATATTTGCGCTTCACCTGCGCTAAGCGCAAGTGAAGTGTGAAACGTGTAACTGATTGCTTTGTTTCCTCTTTTAACAGCTTGATCTCTTCCTGATCTTATCCTTGTTTGCTTGGCTTTCCTTGTTTCCCTTTTTTTATCGGATTCTGTATTATTCTGCTCTTTGAATTTAAATTGGGAAGTTATCCGAAGAATCCTTGTTTAAATGGCAGTTGATCTTATCTTTATTTGCTCTGATTTAAACTTCAAATCTGCAGATCCTCTCCTCAAATAATGTTATCTTCTTTCCTCATTCAAATCTTCCCATAAATCTGCAATATTAATAGATTTTCTATTAAAATAGCATCAAATTCATATTCAAATCAAATAATCACAATTATTACAATTATTACTAAAAAGGGATTATTTTGGGGCATAAATTACTACTTTAACCTTGATAAGTGCAATAAAAACATAAGAAAATATCATATAATTTACACTTATCAGTAGGTAAGTTGCTTTGTCTATGTGAAGGGAAATGCCTTTTACTGGTGTCAGTCCGCGTAGGCATAGGCAAGTGGCAGGGTGAGAAGCTGGTTGGTGGTCCCGGGTTGCACAGTTGTTAAGTGTCCATGCAACCTAGATGGTTGGCAGGCCAGCCTAGATGGTTGGCAGGCCAGCCTAGATGGTTGGCAGGTTAGCCGAGATGGCTGAGATAAGCCAGCCTAGATGGCTGGTAGGCCAGCCGAGATGGCTAAGATAAGCCAGCCTAGATGGCTGGTAGCCAGCCGAGATGGTTGTAAGACAAGCCAGCCTAGATGGCTGATAGGCTAGCCGAGATGGCTGAGATTAGCCAGCCTAGATGGCTGGTAGGCTAGCCTAGATGACTGGTAGGCCAGCCTAGATGACTGAGATAAGCCAACCTAGATGGCTGGTAGGCCAGCCAAAATGGCTGGTAGGCCGCTAGACCAACCGAGCTAGTTTTCAGTTAAGCTCCGGAACAGAAATAAATATAGTATAAGGATGATTAGTAGGTTATTTGGTATGGGACAATTAAGTATGAAATAGTTTGACAAAAGAAAGTATGAAATAGAAGAGAAATCACCCCAAGGGGTTGGTCGAGTGGAGCAAGACAGGGTCTCGTATCTGACATGTCGTAGGTTCGAACTCCCACTCGTCCTCTTGGGGTGAGGTAAAATGTAAGTACCTCTGTAAGTGCTCTTTAATCCCAGTGGAATTTCCTACCTTGGACTAGGGCACCATCCCCTCACCCTAAATTTTAATTTCACAAAAAAAAAAATAGAAGAGAAATAAATAAAGTTATTTGTTTGGTTTAGTAGAAAGTGATAGGAGAGAAATTATATAGGGCTAAATATGTTTTTATTCCCTCAAGTATGACCCAAATTTGATTTTATTCCTTAAACTTTAAAATCTTTGGTTTGGGTTCCTCATGTTCTAAAATCAGGTAACTTTAGTCTTTTTCCCCCCTTAACACCGTTAACTTTGACGCTACGTGGCAAACAAATTTCTGTGTCAGTTTATCCAACCAATTTTAATGAACATGACGTGACAATTGAATAACACATCAAATCATCAAGTCAGATTTCATTTAGGGTTTTATTAAATTAAAATAGAATTAAGATTAAAAAGTTGCAATTGAAACTGAAGAAAGTTGACCCGCATGCAAAAGAAAGCTGATTGGATGAGCTAAGGTGTTGTTCAATTGCCACGTCAGATTCATTAAAACTATTTGGACAAGCTGACACAAAAATCCGTTTACCACATCAGTGTCAAAGTTAACAGTGTTAAGGGAGGGACTAAAGTTACGTGATTTTAGAATATAAGGGACCCGAACCAACAATTTTAAAGTTTATTTAGGGACTAAAACTAAATTCGAGTCAAATGTTAGGGTCTAAAAATAAATTTAATCCAATTATATATATATATTCTCAGCTACCCTTGGTGACAAGCCTTTATCAGAATCGATTCTATTTTCATTCAAAATCGATTTTTATTGTTTGTATCAAATTTCCTTTGTTTCTTCACACTGACATGTAAGAAAATGAGTTTTTTTGGGAAAAAACTTTACCTTGTGTTTGGGTAGAGTAATTTGAAATTACTAGATTTTATGTATTAGATTAATAAAAGAAAGAATTTCAAATTACAAATAGAAGTGATTTTTATGACAAATACATATTGAGAGAGAATGTTAACATTTCTATGTTATGTTTACCATTTTAAATTATCATTTATGATTCTTCTCAAACTTAAAATTCACACAATATTTTTCCATCACAATTTTGAGAATTCTAAAATTCTCCATCCAAACACACACTTAGAGCTCAGAAAAGATGAAAGAATTCTAGAAGGAGGAAGATTTAGTGCATGGTCTCTGATTGCACCTTGATTCCCGAATCTAGATTTTGGAACAAGAGACCAAATAAAGAGTTAGAAATTGGTCAAAGAGGTTGCAATAGGTGCAGTAAGGCAGCGCACAAATGAAGATAAAAATGAAGAATAAAAGAGAAAATGGAGAAGGATAGAGGAGGAGGTGAACGCCACTGCAGTAGGCAACTCCTACAACAAATAAGTTTGATGTTAGACGCCACTGATTCGGGGGAATCAGATAAGTCTCTGGTTGGTTTGAGCAAGAACCACCAAGCCTTCTCTACTCACAATGTTGAGGAGGAAATTTGACATAATGCCTTTACTATTCAAAATCAAGTTAAAATACATGGGAGGGTGGTCTCCTATTTATAGGAAAAGGAGGTGGCTAGGTGGTGGGAAGGAAAAATAGAAAAGACTAAAATTCTAATTTACATGGGTGTTGAACCCATGGTCCCTAAGCCTAAGTAGCTTAGAAAGCTACTAACCACTAAAACTCATTAAACTAGCACCCCACTTAAGCTAATCCTAATTAGAAAAATTACAATTAAGCAAATTACAAGGAAATCCTAATTACAATGAAAATTAACTAAAATTAATTCTAATTATGATGATGAGCTTCATGTTGACTTGACTAAGGTTGACCATGAGGAGAGTTGACCAAGGCTTGGTCCAGCTCCATGCGCCCAAGTCAGGCCCAGGCTCCCCTTCAGCTCAGAATCTCCGTTGCCAGCTCAGAGTTCCACTGGCAGTTGCCATCAGTCTCCCTTTCTCCATTATATCTCTTGTCTAAATTGGAGAGAACTGAGAAAGTGTGGTACCCACAATTCTTTTTGATCTCCTTTCTATTTCCTTGCTCCACCAAACATGAGAAGTGCACATATTTCTTCGTTATTTCTTTTTTTGTATTGGGCTCCTTTTCTATGTGGAGAAAGGCCCAAAATTGAGAACCCCACTCGATGTTCCACTTGTTTAGGTGGACAAATATTTGAATAGGGAAGTGAGAAGGTCTCAAGTTAGGGAGAAAACTAGTAGCTTGTGAGAGGATATGAGAAATCTATTTTTGCTCATACACAAGACAATCACTAAAAATCACAACAGCAGACACTGTCATCATTTGATCAGGCTGAAATTTTATCAGAAGGTTTGGGACATCTAGTTCAACATTTTGAACATTGGATCGTTGATACAAAGTTTGAGGTGTAATATATTCAGTTCGCATAGTAGCCCTATATTTAGGGTGTTTTCATCTTCTTGGTTTTCTAATTGTAAGCTTTATGACTTTGTTATTTGGTTTTGTTAGCACTATTTTGTGCACTTGGTTAAGACTATTTTGTACCCTTATTTGATCATAGTGGACCTGTTTCTTTGTCTTGGTTGACCCATGGTTTTTACTCTTGCTTTGAGGGGTTTTCCACATTAAAAATCTTGGTGCCTATTATGTGATTGTGGTGATTTTGTTGCTACTCCTATCAGATTCTTACAAGTTGGGGGGATTTATTTCCGCTGCATTTATTATGTGATCGGTGTTATTTGTTGTTAGTTTATTGTTGTACCCCCATTAGAGTGTCATAAGAGCTCTTTGGTTTAGAGTTATTTGACTTGCTTGAATAATGGAGGCAAATATAAAGATGATTGCTTTGAATGACACTACTTATCACTTGTGGAAGGGAAAAATGAAAGATTTTCGATTTGTGAATAAAATGTATCTTATTGTCTTCGTTACTCAGAATTTGGATTCTATGTCTAATGAAGATTATGGGGAATTGATATAGGATTTTAGAGACTTGAACCTTAGTGTGACTTTAGGGAGCGAGAGCATGAGTTTGAATAGATTATAAGTTGTTAGTGACCTTAGAGAACTGATGAGATCATCCCAGAGTAGGGATGTAGAGCTTCAGGTTAGAAATAAGACTTTAGTCTCATTATGTGGTTATATAGATTTGCAGGACACATGCCAGGTAATTAGAACAATTAAATGGGGGACTTGGAGCCTTCGAGAAATAGTTATTTTATTTATTTTTAGTTTTTATGTTATTTTGACAAGACAATATTATTTTCTTAGAATTGATGTATTTTGAACTTAAAGGCTATTACTGTAACGCTTAAAGGCTATTAGTGTAACGCCTTACAATTATTATGGATTGGTTATTTCTCTTATTGATAGAATAAATGTCACGACCATATTTTTATCATTCAAGGAATAAATATGTTTTATTATAAATTCCGCGAGATCTCTCGAATATACAAATAAGGGGTTATAGATTTTCCACTAACTTTGCAATGTTTACACTATTCTTTTGCTACAAACCTCTTCAGACTCAACTTACACTTTCAAGCATTATTTTATACCCAACCTCTTCAGGCTTAACACCAATCAGATGGTTTAAGATAAAATGATACAAGTCTTCTAAAAGAAAGACTTCTCCAAAAAGAAGAACTTGAAATAAATGTACAATAATATCTATATTAAATATAAGATCAAAAAGTTTGTTTGTACAAGGTAGTTTTGAGAATAAGTTTCAACAGTAAATGCAAAGCTGAGAATGTCTTTTTTGCTTCTTATTTTGTGTTGATCCACCCTTGAATTTATAGAGCTTCTTGGCCATTCCTTCAAAAAATATTCGTTCTGAGGATCATTAAATGCATCGAAGTCATTCTGAGAAACTCTCGTGTGAGGTACAATGCTTGTCGCAGATTCTGAGTACTTGATGCAAGCCTTTTCCCTTTTGATATAGGTTTTGAGTCTCTAGCACATAAAGCTTCTTTCTGTCTTCTCTTTCTATTATTAAAATGGCTTCTCAAGGAGTGGAGAAATGTTGACTTGGATAACTTTTAAACAATTGTCACTATGAAGACTTTATTTCAGACATATTTCATGGTCTTCAGATAGGTGATCTTTGAAGAGGTCTCCTTAGTTAGTTTGAAGCTTGACTAGTAGTTTGAAGTTACCATCTACTGAAACCAAAATAAGACAGATTCTATAAGCTTTATACTTCAATTTTTGGGTCTCTTTATTATCATCAAAATGCAATGGGATGTCATAAGGTTGTGAAACCTTGAGACTTAATATCCACAACCAAATAAACTTGTTCACAACAAGTATTCTTTTACCCCAAACTCTTCAGTATTACAACAATAGCAAGTATTCTTTCTAAAACATATTTAGACATCATCAACATCTCTACAACCTCTCAACCAATAATAATCCTCACTATCTAGATTGGGAGATGGACAACCTCTTTTCACATGAAGTGGTTTTTTTGACAACTAACTCATACAACACTCAGAGTGGATTTCCTTTACAATAAAAAGCAAATAACAAACTTTTATGACTTTAGAAGCAACATACAAATTTATGGAGTAATATTTTGAGAGAAAATAGATTTAGAAGATAGAGAATGTAACTTTTCAACACTTTGGCACTTGGGTTTCTTTTTTCTCTTGTTTGCCATTGCAGCCATGCATAGACAAATTGTTAGCGCAAAAACTCTTTGAGATTTGGTTTTAATGACAACAAACCTGTTGATCAAAATTAATGTTTTCTGTTCTTGAAGTTACTAATGTTTTGCATGTGAAATCTTAGACAGACAGGACTCTCATGAAGAATTCAAAAATATCAAAATCCTAATGTTAAGAAACATCAGACTTCAGAATCATTTATGGAGTATGGGGAAAGCTTAGAAGTTCTATGTGTTGAAGGTAGTTTCAGAAGAAAGCCTCAAGACATATCCTTTATCAGAAAGTCTTCAGAAGCTTTAAATGGAAGATAACTTAAGTTGAGAGAGGTGCACATCAGAGTAAAGTCTCTACTAGAAATGCAAATCATCAAGTCAAGTCAAGATGAGCTCAAACAGTGAACTAAGTTGCATCAAGAAGACCAATATTTGAAACTCAAGATGAGACGCAGACTCAAGCATAGATGCTATCTCATGTTCAAATTCAAACTCAGTCTAAAAATTAGCTTAAGACCAATGCTCAAAGAAGAGACTCATCTACAAACTTAAAAGGAAGGATCAATAGTCAGATGCAAGATCTGCCAAGAGATGAGACTTTAACTCTTCAGAATCAAGAGATAAGATAAGATCAGAATAGAAGATGCCAAACAAAGAAGAGATTCAAAGTCAGCTTGAGACAAGCTCAAACTGTAAAGTCAGATTGAGACAAGCCCAAATTCATTATAAGATCATACTCAGTTCAAGCATGACAAAGAAGAACTTTGAAATATGAATCTGAGTAAAGATGAGATTCAAAGACGGACTTGAGATGCAGACTCAACAGAGATGCAGAATCAGACTTGGGATGTAGACTCAACTTGAGATGCAGAATCAGACATGAGACGGTCTCAGATCAGATGTAATCTCAAGTTCAAACGCAGAGATGCAGATGCAAACATGAGACAGTCTCAAATCAGATGCAGACTTAAGACCCATACTTGAGATGAAGAGATCAGATGCAGACTTGAGACGCAGGCATGAGATGCAGACAGAGTCTCAACAGCAAAAAGCAAGTCAACGCAAGTACACTGACACAACAGAGACAGCATCAGAAAAGCACTGGTTTCACGTCAGAAAAGTGAAAAATAGCCTCTCTCTCTTCTAACGGTTAGTTTTCTGAAGACTATAGAAGGAAGTCTCAATATGTTGAGATGTGTGAGAGACACAGTGAGACTCAGCAGAGATGCTGCTGCACAACCAGAAAAATCCAAGTCTCAAGTGAATCTCAACCTACCTACCTATGCTATCTTAGCCAATATCTTATAGTAGGTTTAGCTCTTGTTTTATACCGATTTGTTTACACTCTTTGAGTGATTTAGAGAGCTATCATCTAACTGAGCTCACGGTTATCCATACTTCGTATGTAATGTAAGCTAGATCAATCACATCTCATCTCATATCACTAAGTCTCAACTAAGTCAGGAGGTGCCCGAGCTTAGTGTGACCATTTGTAAGGCCTGGAGAGGTACTGTAAGAAGAATACTCACTGAGTTGCCTGGAGAGGCAGTCGAAGACAAAGAATACTGCATGCGTTGCCTGGAGAGGCAGTTGAAAACAAAGAATACTACATGAGTTGCCTGAAGAGCCAGTTGAGAACAAAGAATACTTGTGGCTCAACCAAGGTAGGAGTGCCTATGCATGGTGTGAGGGACGTCCTGAAGAGGCTGTAAGAATACTTGTATTGACGGGTTTGTCAATAGTGGAAATCTCACAAGTTGTGAGGACTGGACGTAGCCCAAGGTTGTGGGTGAACCAGTATAAATCTCAGTGTGCATCTCTTCTCCCTATCTCTTTATTTATATTGCACATCTCATATCTAAAATCTGTTTGTTAATATAAATTAAATCTGTTCAGAGAAAACCAAGTTGTAATTACTAAAATCTGTCCATGCATCTCATCTTACATCTCATCTCAGATCCTATTTCAACCTGAGAATCAGTCAATAGTCTCACTTATCCTCTTTTAAGGTCTTAACATTTGCTGAGCTAATTAATCTTACATCTAAGATCTGTTTGCTAAACTAAATCAAATCTATTAAGAGATAATCAAGTTTCATAAATTAACAAATCATCTCTACTTGATTATAAAATTATTGTTGAGACATATCATCTAACCTATTTGAGACTCCAAGTGTCAAACTTGAAATCATGTCTCAACGTGAATTTAAGTGTGAATTTTAAGGTACAATATTTTCAAGTCTCTATTCAACCCCCCTTCTAGAGACGTTCAACCAACTTCAGTTGGTATCAGAGCTTGGCCTCTTAGGGTTGAGCACACCAACGTGTGAAGAGGATAAAGATCCAAGAAAGGAGGATGGATGAAATTAGCTCTATTCTATTCATTTGTGAAGGAGGCTACTCTTGGAATCATAAAGATAGTGTCAAGGAAGAGCCAATCATGCAGAAAACTAAGATACCATCCTACATGGCTCAAGATGACTTTGAGGCAAATGGAAAAAGACTCACATCATTTGGAGAAATCAATGGAACAAAAATAAAAGGCAGTGACAAAATTCGCACTGCAATAGTTGACTGCCTAGAGTTAAAAAGATGGATACTCAGTGGCAGTAAGAGAGTAGTGCTTGCTGGATCAATGAGAATCAAATGAAGGAGAGGAAAGAAACTTCAAAATGGGTAGACGTCCATGCTGTCCAAAGATTTCACAAAGATTGAGAGTGTGGTGCTGTCTAAATGAAAATCATATCACTCCAATGAGGCTCTGTTATCCTTAATTGGATAAAATACTGCAGCAATTTCCGTTGCTGGAATGCAATGGCTTACATATAATGGCTGCCACATGACGAAACAGAAGCTTTAAAGTGTAATCGAAGCTTTGGAGTTGGACGCTCGACCTGAATGAAGTGGACATATAGAATGGAGGCAAAGGAATCTTGAGATAAGTATACAAATCCCTTACGTTCTTTGCCTATCCAGTAAGTAAGATAACTTTTCTTCACCTTTGAATTAAGTTGGATAACCTTTCTTCCTTTTAAGTTTTCAAATAGCACTTAAATTTCTTTTAAAAAGGAGGAAGAGGGAAAATATTATTTAAGTGGCAATATAGAGTGTTTACCACCACTACCAGTACACTGATGAAGTCTTGGGTTGATCTCATAGTTCTTCCTTGATCCATAAAGAAAGAGAGTCTCATAGTTATTTACACGTATAGGTGTCAAGTGCTCAAAATTTTGAGATTTGATGGAAATCCTATATGCTTGGAAGTTATTCATTGATAGTAGAAAATAGGATGTCACAAGAAAGGATGAGAGAGATAGAACGTTGAAGAGGAAGTATGTGTATGAAAAAAAATTAACACTAGTCTACAGTACAAATTAACATTATATATTTGGCTCAAAATTTTGGAATAATACTTGAATAGAAAAATCAATTGTTTCTATGTTACAGTGAATATATTTTGAAATGATTGGTTATTTCAGTTAAAGAATGCAATGAAATGATTGAGTATTGATATTAACCTTATACATATGCTAAAATGATAAATATCTTGGTCATTAACCCACTTGGACCTAAGAGTTAAATGGGTACCAAAATGTTCCCCTAGTGATTTGATTATGCAGAAAATTGTCACATTGATCTAGTCAAGAAGGAGGATGAAAATATGGGATGGACTTCTCACCTCAACTAATAAGGGTATTGATATAGAAGGATTTCAGCAAAGAAACAAGTCTTGATATGCTTCAGCTGATATTCCAAAGTGGTCCTCTAGTTCAAATTGGAGAAGCTAACTTCCACTTGCACAAGTGTCATTTGCTGTCTCGAAATGGGAAGCTGAACAGAATCAATGAATCATATATGATTTTCATGTCCCTGACTTGAATAAGCCAGTTATGGATTATCTTCCTAGTGGACCTAAGGCTTTTGAGCTTGCAGCAAAATTCTGTTATGGAATTACTATTGATTTAACATTTGGAAATATCTATGGGCTAAGGTGTGCTACTAAGTACCTTGAAATAACCAAGGACCTAGAAGAAGACAATCTTATATTCAAAACTGAAGCACTCCTTAGCTATGTGGTTCTGTCTAGATGAAGAGACTCCTTAGTAGTGTTGAAAAGCTGTGAAAAGTTGTCTCCATAGGCAGAGAACCTCCAATTAGTTTGAAGATGCAGTGAGTCTACAGCCTGGAAATTTGTGCTAATAAAGAAGACCACCAAAAAGCTTCTAGCCCAAAATGAAATAAAAGATTCAAGTATGAATCGGCTGGCTCCTCCTGATGAGTGGTTTGAAGATTTTTCAAATCCCTAGGATTGATCACTTTATTACAGTCATTACTGCCATTAAGATTGGAGATTGAAGTTGCTTACAAGGAACGCCCATTGGTAATATCAATCTCGTATCCCACCTTGCATTTGAACTAAAACATGATCAAATCATTAACAACTCTTTTTACATGTCCTTACTTGTTGCATCATGGTTATAAGTATTTTAATATACATGCATGCTAGATTTGTAGATACCTTGTTTGCAAAAAAAAGGACATCTATTTGATCATCATCTATGGCCACTGCTGTTGTTATTTAAAATTCTGAACAACAAATCAAAATCATATTTTTTCTCCCTTTATCAAATGCTTAAATGTCTCATATGCTCATTTAGAGTTTGGAGTGTCAAATTGATAGATATCCTCTTGTTGGAAAGTGCCTAATATATTCATACCCTTGAAATCTGAAAATTTTCTGAACATGTTATAAAGTAACTATAGAGTCTGCAGTCTCATTACACAATGTGTAAAAGAAAGCATGCATGATAATTTGATAAGACTAATCCTACACTTGAGATGAGAAAAGCTTGCAGATTTGTAGACAAAATGGAATACTTGGATCTCAACAAGAAATATATAGGAAAATCTTCAAAAAGAGCATATCCAAGTCTAAAGGATGTTCAGAAATGAAAAGGATAAAAGAAGAAGTCAGAATTTGTGGCTGGACTTGGGGAAGACACATCTGAGTCTCAGGTTGAGACTAGACTGAGACTTAGATGGAAATATATGAGAAAGAACAGCCAAGTGAGACTCCTACTGATTTAACTTATATTACTTTGTTTGCATTAACACCAACATAAGAAAATGCTTCTTGAGTTATTTTAGCTTTTCTCCATATTTAGAGGCTAATATTTTTCTTTATACTCATCAAATTTTACTTCTAATGGTCTAGGTTGATCCTTCTAAAGCTTTGATGACACAACACATGATCACTTATTGAAGCAACTGTTAGAGACATGAGTGACCCTATGACTAGAGGAAGGGCTAAGAAGCTAAAGGAAGATATGAGAACATTAGTGTCCTACATGTTTAGGGACACTACCCTATGGGAGGGCACTACCCTATAGAAAGACACCCATGACCTTGGGATAGGACACATGGTCCTTTGTACCACCCTAAATTATGAATCTATTGTATTTTCTTTTATTTTCTTTATTTTCCTTCTTTTTCCTAGAGTTGGGCGCTATCTTTTATAGCTTTATTGGCTAGGAGGATGATTGACTAATTGCCTAGGAGGTCATGGGAATTAATAATGTTTTAAGTCTCATTATCCTAAGTTTTAATGTATAACAAATTTGATTAAAGCATTCTGAAAGATAGTACAGATTCTCTTAAAGGTATTTTTTGTGTTTCAGTAACCCTCTGAAAGAACAACTCTTTGAAGTTATGCAACCCTCTGAAGTGGTGTAACCTTCTGAAGTAGAGGAACCCTCTGAAAAGTCAGGACCTGCTGAAGTAATCAACCTTCTGAAGAGAAGTGCTATCTGAAATGTGAATACCTGCTGAAGACATCCAACGTGGCAAACTATATGCAATAAGAAATCAAATAGAGAGAAGCTCTCTGAGGATCTCTGTTCAACGACCCAAAAGCTCTCTCAACGTATTCTGCAACATGTCTTTTTATGGAAAGAATTACAGAGACTTTTGCACTTATTTTGAATCATCGTACCAGAAAAGGAAATCTCTGTTTCATAGTACCTTCAGTGTGTCAGAAATGAGTCATCACTGCTCACCTGCCCTGTACATCGTAAGAAGCTATCAAAAGATTGTCTCACAACGGATTCTACAACATTAAATGTTATCTCTTAATGGTGTATTCAGCAATCTTCAACGGACTTTAACCTCATCCTTATAAATAGCTTTGTGAAAGACTTCAGAGGGGTAGAGAAAATAGAGAACAAAACAAGCCAATACTCTGCCAATTTTACGCTGCAAATACTCTCTGATTATTGAACAAAAACTTTACACATCCTGAGTAGTACTCGGTTATGTTGTACAATCTCATTTCAGTTTAAGTTGGGAACTCTGTTTTAGTTCAGTAACTTAAACAAATTTCATTGTAAACACTTTCAAGTGTCTGAGAGCCTGGAGAGGCTTGGTGGAAGAAAGAATACTTGTTGTTGAGCCTGGAGAGGCTTTCTGTTTAAATAATACTTGGTGTAGAGCCTGAAGAGGCTTGATAGAAAAGAATACTTGGTGTTGTCGAGCCTGAAGAGGCTTGACAGAAAAGAATACTTGTAATCTCTGAGATTAGTGAAAAATCCTTAGCTGGTTAGCTTTGGGACTGGACGTAGCTAATGGTGGTGGTGGGTGAACCAATATAAATCTTGGGCTAAGTTCTCTCATCCCTAAACTCCATTTAAATCAGTTTATACTAACATGGAGGGTTCTGAGATTGTTGTTTTATAACACTAAGCTGAAAAACAATTTTTCTAAATTGTTTCATTGAACCCGCTGAAGCAACTTCAACAAGTACAAATATCCCAGTTTCAGCAAGTTATAAAAATCTCTTTGTGGAAAAGTACTGCTTGTGAAAGTTTTTCAAAAACTGCTTAAGATTTATAAAACATTATTCAACCCCCCTTCTAGTGTTTCTTGTGGTTTCTACATTCTAGTTTTTCTTATTTTTCCTAGCCATTTTGGCCGCCCACTTTAGTTATAAATAGGGGGCTCCTCTTCATGTAATTCACCTTGAATTTTAAGTAATGAAATTCTGTCAAATTTCATCCTCAACTTGTGTGAGTATAGAAGGCTTAGTGATTTTTGCTCAAACCATCTTAGACTTATCTGATTCCCCCGAATTGGTGGTATCTTGCACCGTCTTATCTGCAGAAGAAGTTGCCTGCTGCAGTGGCGATCTACCAGTTCTCAATCTCCATCCATTTATATCTTTTCTTCTTCATTTTTCTTTCCATTCGTGTACTGACTTGCTGCCTCTTTTTACTCATTTTGGCCGAATTCTAACTATATTTTGCCTCCTTGCTTCAATTTCTAAATTCGAGAATTCAGTTGCTATCAAGTGGTAATCAGAGCTCAGTGAATTTGGAGCTGTTTGGGGGCCATTTCAATCCTTAAAGCTGCGGCCTACTACACATTTTAGGTGCAGAATTTTTTAAATTTTCCTTACTTTTTCCATATATTCAAGCTAAATTTCCATGTAATTGTTGGACTGTTATGAGCTCGAGGTGCTCTTCTGCTAATATTCAGCTCTTGCTTGCCTGCTTGATTGCTTGATTTTGAGTAGTTTTGGGGGTTGTTTTGGGCCGCTAATCCCATCCCTCTATGTGTTTGTTTAAATTCCTATTCAAGTGTTCATAATTGTTCTTGTTTGTTCTTGAGTTATTCTTGTTATAACTACTTGTTTGATTCTGGTGGAGTGTGGTAAGTGGAGGCATTATTGTCTTTATTTTTCAAATATCATTCACCTACATTAATTCAATCAACATCCCATCCCCATTCCCATATTCAATTGCTTTACATTCAATTCATCCTCATCCTTTTAATTTTTTGCTCATTCCCTTTACTTTCTGCCATTTAATTTCTGCTCTTCCCCATCCTTTTAATTTCTCCTCATCCCCTCTACATTTTTGCCATTTACTTTCTGTCCTCCCCATATTTTTGATTTCAGTTCTTCCCCTCTTACATTTCAGTCATTTAATTTTGCGCAATTTTCCTCTTAATTTTAGTATTTATGCGCTATTTTTGGCTTTTGTTTTTTTTCCATATACTGCTTCTGTTCTATTTATTTTTCTTCTATTCTGATAGTAAAATTTAAATTGCTCGCTAGCAAATCCTCAGGAAACACTTGCTTAATTACACAAAACGCTTAAGTTTAGGCTGGGTTTTTAGCTCAGAAAAGAGGCAAAAAATCTCCAATTCCCTTGTTGAATTTTTGACTGTTTTCTCAGTTTGATCCATAAAATCAATCCAGCTCACTTGAATTGTTGTTTACAAAAAATTTGTGTAATCTAAGGAAACTGCTAAGGAATTTTTGGTGCAATTTTTTTATTCAAGTTGTCATTCCGTTTTTTATAACAGATTTTAGAAAACAAACCATTTTTACCAATTTTTTGTACCATTTTTAGTCCTATTTTTAGGCCAGATAAATGCAATTTTTCTTTTAGAATAGGGGTTAATTTCTTGTAGTTTTTACAATTTGTGTAATCTTTCAGTTGGGAAAAAAGACAAAAGAAAATTTACAAAAGAAAAGAAAAGAAAAAGAAATACAAAATTCAAAATAATATATTTGAGGAAAAGATGAATCCTCCAATTTAAAAAACAAGAATTAATAAAAAAGCCGAACAATTCAGTTTCCCTTCTACTGTAATTGTTCAATTTGCTTGTAACCATTTAATTTTGAGTTGTAATAGCAAGTTTTGTAAAAATCTTGGCAACTTTTGGTACTTTACCTCTTGAATAAAAAATAAACCAAAACAATTCTCTTTGAAATTTCTGTGTGTTTTGTCTTGTTTGTTGTCTACTCTTGTGTATAAGCGTTTTTGGTAACTAGCTTTTCTTGCTTGTCATCTCAACTCTTAGTTTTGTCTTAGGCAACTTCTAGCTTCTTTGTAGATAATTTTGTTGCTCGTGCATTTTCTAGTTTGGGTAGAGTTGGATTAAGACTTGCTTTGGTTTCTGCAAGCCTAACCAAACCTTACCCGAGTAAAAGAGGCAAGAGTGATTCATTATAGAAAAAGTCAAAAAGAGTGACATACACGAGTGAATACATTCTATCGAGTGTAAACACTTAGTTGAGTGGAAAGGACCTTAAAAGGCTTAAGAACTAAAATCAATTTAGGAGAAATTGAAGGGAGGAGGCAAGAGGAAAGGGTAGCTATGATTCTTAGGAAAACCATAGAGACACCCTTGGGGGAAGAAGAGAGCCAAAGAGAGAACCTTTTCTACACTAGGTGTCACGTTAAAGATAAGGTATGCTTAGTAATCATAGATGGAGGTAGTAGTAGCAACCTAGCTAGCCATAGGTTAGTTGAAAAGCTAAACCTACCCATTACCCCACACCCAAAACCTTATACACTTCAATGGGTGAGTGAAGAGGAAGAAATTGAAGTGGATAGGCAAGTGAGCTTAAAGTTTAAAATTGGAAAATATGAAGATGACCTTTGATGTAACACCCTTTGAAGCATCACACATCCTTTTAGGAAGACCTTGGCAATATTAGAGAAGGGTAAATCATGATGGGTTTTCCAATACCTATAAGTTCCACTACCCAGAAAAGAAGTATGTACTCATGCCCATGACCTCTAGTGAAGTTAGAGAAGATCAAACCCAACTTAGGAGGTTAATAAAGCAAGAGAAGAAATAAAAATCTAAGCAAGTAGAAAAGGAAATAAAAAAGGGAAAAGAGATTTTTCATAGTAAAAGAAAATAAGATAAAAAAAAGACTTGATTGGTGGGAGACCTTGGTTCTTGCTCCTCAGTAAGGAAATCAATGAGGAAGAGAAGGATCCTTTGGGAGATCTTGACCTTCCTCAAGATATCTGAGACATGTCGAAAGAATTTGGGGACATTTTCCCAAAGGAGATTCCAAGTGGGTTACCCCCTTAGGGAAATTGAACATCAAATAGATTTGGTACCCAGGGTTGTCTTACCCAATAGACCAACTTATAGGACTAATCCTATTAAAACCCAAGAAATACGAAAACAAGTAGGAGAATTAATCAATAAGGGTTGGGTTAAGGAATCTCTTAGTCCTTGTGCTATTCCTGTTCTCATCGTGCTAAAAAAAGATGGTATTTGGAGAACGTGTACTGATTGTCATGTTGTTAATAACATAATAGTCAAATACCGACATCCCATTCCGTGTTTGGATGATTTACTTGATGAATTACATGGAGCCTATATCTTTTCAAAAATTGATTTAAAAAGTGGCCACCATCAAATTCGAACTAGTGAAGGAGATGAATGGAAAACGACATTCAAAACAAAATATGGACTGTATGAATGGCTAGTCATGCCTTTTGGCTTGACTGATGTACTAAGCACATTCATGAGATTGATGAATCATGTACATCGAGCTTTCTCAGGCAAGTTTGTAGTGGTATATTTTGATGATATACTGTTGAGATCTTGGCAAGCGTACCAATATCGCAATAGTATAATAGTAGAAAAGTAGGGTTGTAGTACCCACGAGGAACAATGCAAATTAAATTCTTAGAATTCACACTTACTGAGTAAGAATGATTGCAAATGTTGGGATTGTTTTATGAAAAATAAAGTCAAAGATGCAATAAAAAGAATTGAGACAAAGAGAAACATGGATGAAATTGAGCAATAGAGAAAAACTAGGATTGAACTTCGTCTATCGCACCCCTCTTGTATTTTGGAAATCAATGATATCTAGGAATTTATAATTATCAATATTGAAGCACAAATAGATTTCATTCACATTGATCCCTCACGTGTGAAATTCTTAGAACAATTCCCTAAACACCGATCCCTCGGATGTTTAACAAATTGTCTAACTTTAAGAAAAGTTGTTAAAAGCTATCAATAAATTGAACCCTATCCCTAGGAATTCAACCTATTGAGTGTTTTTACTCAAATCAGATTTAGAAAACTGCTTCCCAGCTAATTCAATAAATCAAATCATAACTTCGTTACAAGAAGGAAGTTAAGCATTAAGAATGGAAATAAAAACACCAATATTATAAAAATAGGGATTCCTAAATAACAAAGATTCAAAATACAATCGGGGATTGAATCGACTATGTTCAATTCTAAAGAGAAATTTAGCTACTCATGGTAGCCATTACAAACTAAAAGGATGAAGAATAAGAAAAACAGCGAAGCCTTCCAGCTCTGTTGTAATCTCCCTCTTCCTCCAGAATGGTCTCTAGAGACTGTCACACTCTTCTCACAACTCTGTATCTGCTCAAAACTCCAAATCTCCAAAGAGTATCTAAAATTTTGTCTGACGACTCTTTTAAAAGCAAGGTTTACGTTTCCTGCGCTTTGCCTGCACTCAGAGCAGGTGAAGCGCAGGAAACAGTAACTAAAGGGTCATTTTGGCACTTTTGCTTGTGCTCAGCGCAGGTGAAGCGCAGGAATCAGTGATGAATTCCCAGTATGCCCTTCCTTTGAGTCTTGCTCTACACAGCTTCTGTCTCTTTTACTGTTCACTTGATGCTTCACTTGTACCTTAGCTTCTCATATGCAAAAATCAACAGTTTTCTTCATCAAAATAACATCAAATTAAAATGAGACTCCATTAATTAAAATTACCAAAAACTAAGCAAAGAATGGTGGTTTTGGATTATAAATTCAATAATTCATAGTCAATAAGTGCTATAATCACATGGAAATTTACTTAATTCTAACACTTATCAAACTCCCGCCAACTTAGCTTCTTGCTTGCCCTCAAGCAAGAAAATCAGATATAAACAGTTAATTACAATCCCCAATTGTAAATTTGACTAACAGGAATACAATATCAACATCTCTTTCTAGACAACTATCACTTTCCAAATTTCAGGTAAGTGTTTCCCTCAATTTCTCCACTGCAGTTGAACAATTAAAATTGCTAGTTGTTTTCAGTTAACATACAACACATAATCAGCATGGATTATAAGGTCTTTCTTGGGTTATAATGAGGCCTGACTATCAAGAAATTATGTTTTTTCAGGATATATCAATAAACACAACTTCAGAGAAAAGAAAGCATAACTACAAGTTAAACAATTTTCTCAAATGACTCTCAATTCACCATCTCTCTCTTGAATTCAAACATTTTAATACAATTTTTTTCCTCTTATGGTAATTCACTCCTTTATGAATTATACAGTTTTTTTAGGGAGTGAATTCCATTACTCACTATGCCCCTTTTCAATTACAATCAACCAACCGATACCCATTCTTATTGAAGAAAATGCACCTATGCTCTCTATCCATAAGTGTCTAAAGGGAAAGGATTATAATTGATAACAAGGTTAGGGTGCACAATTCAAGAAAATTTCAAGCTCAAATGGGCAATCAAAAATAGGAAATATTATTCACAGGTTGGCTATTTGGTACTGAGTAATTTACATATTTACAAGTTGCCTTAGTCATTTCCATGCTTTTCATATGCAGTAATAAAATAAAAAACTCAAGCAATAGCAATTGACAAGCAACAGCGAAAACGCTCAAAGTGTTTGGTCACACAAACTCACAGGCTTGTGGTTGTTTTCCTTGAGTAAATCACCTATTGTACAATTAACTACCTTAATTAACTTTCCCGCACAAAATTCTAATCCTAACTCATTATGAATTCAACCACTTAATTCCTCTTTCTTCTCTTAATTCAGTTAGTTTGGTTGTACTAGACTTTAAAATTTGATTTTGAATTCCAATCATAAAATTCTTTATTTCCTAATTCCTAAATCCTAAGTCAAAAATACTAATCAAGTGAAAGATAAAAGGAAAGAAAAATACCATTTTCACAATGGAACAGGAATCTCTCATTCTTCTCTCATGATTCTGCCAATTTCACCCTCATTGAAATGTGCTCCTGTTCCCTCCTCATTAGCTCTAGTGTCAGCTGCAGAATCATGAGCTGGTTCAGCTCTAGCTACACTCCCCCCCGGGAAAATAGGACTGTCTCCAAGCCACTGCAGGTATATCTAGATTTTAAACGGTAAAAGTTAAACCAAAACAACAAAAAAAGTCACTACCAGTTACTAATTTAGCCCGTGGTTGCGCTTCATCCTGAGCTTAGCGCAGATGAAGCGCAACAAACAGAAACTTTTGGTGTTTTCCTCCTCTTTACTTGCGCTGAGCGCAGGTGACAGCGCAAGTGAAGCGCATGAAACAGTAAGTTCTGGTGCTTTCTGCGCTTTGCCTACGCTTAGCGCAGGTGAAGCGCAGAAAACAGAACCAAAGCTCTGCAACACTTAGTTAAATTTTTTTCTGCTAATTCCCAATAATCAAGGTTTCCATTTTTCTCTCCCTCTCACTCACTCAATCAGTTCCTAATAATTCCTAAACTAAACAAACACAAAATCCTAACTAACACATAATATACACAAACCACAGCAAAATCAAAATGTAAACTGCAAAAAAAAAAAACAACTAAAACACTGGGTTGCCTCCCAGGAAGCGCTCGTTTAACGTCATATAGCTTGACGCCGTTTTCTTTCATGGTGGCTGAAACTGGAATCTTTTGGTGAGCTTTTGTGCTGCACCCTTGACTTCTATGGGCAATAAACCTCCCTATACTCTTTCCTTGGAACAATCTTGAGTGTGATTTGACTCTAACCATTTGGGCTTCTTTATGGAATTAGACCATGCTGCTAACTTCTTTGGCTTGAATTTTCTTTTATTTTCTTTGGCTTCTTGTTCTGATATGCCTGGGTCTTCTTCTCCTGAAGCTTGCATGATTCACAGTTGCCCGCTCTCAATTCCTTTGCTTCACAAGGGTCTTTGATAGGAAACACACCTGACCACTTTGTCTTCAATCTGGCTTTAGGCCTTGAATTTGATTTTCTTAGCCTGATTCTTCTTCTCTTTGCTCTGCTCATGTCAGTGTATTAACATGTCTTTCTCTTGTGGAGCTTGGAATGTTTAACACTTGCACACTGCCTTTCTTTATCTTCCTTCGGAGGGTTTTCAGGATATGGCAAGTTCTTCGGTCTTGGGACTACTTCCCCTCCTTTCTCTATCCTTTTCTCACTATCCTTTTTTCACTCTTTTTCTCATTTTCTTTTTCTTTGTCTCTATTTACTCTCTCACATTTATTATTTTCTTCCTCCCCTTCACAATCACTCTCTTCTTTACATTCAATCTTTTCTATTTCATCTTCTTCTTTCTGTTCCTCTACTTCTTTTTCTTCTTCAGTTTCCTCTTCTTCATCTCTTCAGTTTCCTCTTCTTCATCAGTCAAATTGTCATCAATTCCCTTCCTTATCAGTTGACCACTTATGGTGGTAATATCGTCACAATATTCCTCGGGGTTGGGTTGTGTATTTGCTGAGATTTGTGCTGACTGTTAGCTAGCTCTAATTTCTACTAACTGCTCCATCAGAGTGTCAAGAGTTCTTTTTGCTTCCTCTCTATCCTTATCATATTTCGTACAGAATTGCAAGTATTCTTCAAGAGTATCATCCAATTTTGATCTTCCTTGTTGAACTGAAGAGTAAATTTGTTGTTGTTGGAAAGAAGGTTGCATGTAGGACGAAACAGCATCTTGTTGCCACACAAATCTCTGATTTTGGTTACTTCCACAATCCTGCGAAAAATTGTTACGATAATTGTTTTAGGTGGAGAAGTTACCATGAATTGGCATGCTAGAGAAATATTCTGGTTCTTGCTGCATAACATAATCTCCAAGTGTTCTTCTTGGTGGATTTTGCCATTCACCAGCCATCACTTCAGGTTTTATTTCACTTTGTATGGATGTATCGAGAGTGTTGGATTTTTCTCCTATACTTGTCCTTGAAAGAGCATAAATCACAGAAAACTAGAGCAAGAATTAGCAAAGAAGAGAGGAATAAGAATAAAATTAATTACAGAAAAATAAAAATAAAACAAAAATATTTATAACTCAATAAGATGAACTAAGAATTTAATTTGAAACACCGTTCATCGGCAATGGTGCCAAAAGTACTTGTTGAGATCTTGGCAAGCGTACCAATATCGCAACAGTATAATAATAGAAAAGTAGGGTTGTCGTACCCACGAGGAACAGTGCAAATTAAATTCTTAGAATTCAAACTTATTGAGTAAGAATAATTGCAAAAGTTGGGATTGTTTTGTGAAAAATAAAATCAAAGATGCAATAAAAAGAATTGAGACAAAGAGAAACGTGGATGAAATTGAGCAATAGAGAAAAACTAGGATTGAACTTCGTCTATCGCACCCCTCTTGTATTTTGGAAATCAATTATATCTAGGAATTTATAATTATCAATAATGGAGCACAAATAGATTTCATTCACATTGATCCCTCATGTGTGAAATTCTTAGAACAATTCCCTAAACACCGATCCCTCGGATATTTAACAAATTGCCTAGTTTTAAGAAAAGTTGTTAAAAGTTATCAATAAATTGAACCCTATCTATAGGAATTCAACCTATTGAGTGTTTTTACTCAAATCAGATTTAGAAAACTGCTTCCCAACTAATTCAATAAATCAAATAATAACTCCGTTACAAGAAGGAAGTTAAACATTAAAATGGAAATAAAAACACCAATATTATAAAAATAGGGAGTCCTAAATAACAAAGATTCAAAATACAATCGGGGATTGAATCGACTATGTTCAATTCTAAAGAGAAATTTAGCTACTCATGGTAGCCATTACAAACCAAAAGGATTAAGAATAAGAAAAACAGCGAAGCCTTCCAGCTCTGTTGTAGTCTCCCTCTTCCTCCAGAATGTTCTCTAGAGACTGTCACACTCTTTTCACAACTCTGTATCTGCTCAAACTCTAAATCTCTAAAGAGTCTGACGGCTCTTTTAAAAGAAAGGGTTACGTTTCCTGTGCTTTGCCTGCGCTCAGCGCAGGTGAAGCGCAAGAAAAAGTAACTAAAGGGTCATTCCTGCGCTTTTGCCTGTGCTCAGCGCAGGTGAGGCGCAGGAATCAGTGATGAATTCCCATCTTGCCCTTCCTTTGAGTCTTACTCTACACAACTTCTGTCTCTTTTACTGTTCACTTGATGCTTCACTTGTACCTTAGCTTCTCATCTGCAAAAATCAACAGTTTTCTTCATCAAAATAACATCAAATTCAAATGAGACTCCATTAATTAAAATTACCATAAACTAAGCAAAGAAGGGTGGTTTTGGATTATAAATTAAATAATAAATAGTCAATAAGTGTTGTAATCACATGGAAATTTACTTAATTCTAACACTTATCATATACTTGTCTAGAGTAAAAGCTTTGAAGAACATGTAACCCATCTTAGAAATGTACATGAGGCTCTAAGAAAGGAACACTTATTTGCCAATCTTGGAAAATGTGTTTTCTATAAAGAAAGTGTCACTTTGTTAGGTTATGTCATTAGTTCTAAAGGAGTGCATATGGATGAAGAAAAAATCAAAGCCATCAAGGAATGGCCTACCCCTAAATCTGTGGGGGATGGGAGGGGTACTTTCCACATTTGGAAAACTTCTATAGGAGGTTTGTCAAAGACTTTAGCACAATAGCTTCTCTTCTTAACGAAGTGGTTAAGAAAAATGCGGGCTTAAGATGGGAAAAGGCGGAAGAGGATGCCTTCCAAAAACTTAAAGAAAAACTTATGCAAGCTCCCATCTTAGGACTTCCAGATTTTTCTCAATCCTTTGAAGTTGAGTGT
This sequence comes from Sesbania bispinosa, assembly GCA_026901365.1. NCBI lineage: Eukaryota > Viridiplantae > Streptophyta > Magnoliopsida > Fabales > Fabaceae > Sesbania > Sesbania bispinosa. The sequence continues at coordinate 125,035 of QLOH01000516.1, read as the reverse complement.
GATGCATGTTAGGACCACAGGAAACACTAGAAGTGGGGGTTGAATAGTGTTTTATAATCTTGAACATATTTTTGAAAACCTTTTAAAACAAGCAAGCTGATTTGAAAATATTTGAGCAACCTTCCGAACCTGGGAAGTTTAGCAACTTGCTGATGCAACTCAGAAGGTTGGATTAAAACAATGTTAAAGTATTTTCGTGTGAAGAAAAGATTGTTTTCTGTGTTGATTTATAAAACAACTTTTCTTAAACCCTCATTAATTAGATAAAACAGATAACAACGGAAAGTAAAAGAGTTAAGGGTAGAGAGAATTCAAGCACAAAAATTTATCCTGGTTTACCCACCAACTCAGTGAGCTACGTCCAGTCCCAGGGCAAACCACCACTAGATTTTCACTAATCTCGCAAGATTACAAGTATTATTTGCACACCTAGCCTCTCCAGGCTCAAACGAGTATTATTTGGACACAGCCTCTCAAGGCTAAGCAAGTATTCTTTGAACACAGCTTCTCCAGGTTAAACAAGTATTCTTTGAACACAACCTCTCCAGGCTAAACAAGTATTCTTTGAACACAGCCTCTCCAGGCTAAACAAGTATTCTTTGTTCCTCCAAGCCTCTTCAGGCTCTCAGACACTTATCAGTGTTTACAATAAAGGTTAGTTTAAGTTTCTGAGAAACTTAAACACAGGTTCTCTTGTACAAAGGGATAACTGAGTAAAACTCAGGAACAAAGAATAAATCTAAGTACAAGGAAATGAACTACAGGAGTGTGTTTTGGCTAGAAGGATTTTTTTGATGAATTTGAGCCATTCTTTCTTGGGCTTTTCTGTTTGCCTATCTTGGGCTTCAATGTTGCCATTTCATATCTTGGGATTCATGGCTGCCAACCTTAATATTCTTTCATGAAGATATTTATATGATTTGGAAATGTAGCCGTTGAAGATTGCTTAGCATACCGTTAAGGAGGAATGATTAATGCTCTTAGAGCCGTTGTGAAACAGCTTCTCTTTTGTTAGCTTCTGTCTTGAGCAGAGTAGGGGTGTAACTATGATTCAACAGTTTGGCTCTTGAATTTGTTTGAGAGATTTTCTAGCGTTTCAGCAGGTTGATGTTCTTTTTCTTTTTCTCTCTCATTTTTCTTTGCATGAGTCTCATTTGTATAGGGAAGCTGAATCTGTAGACCAGTTAGAAATTCTTTAGAGTCCCGTTGTCAAATAGCTTTATTTCCATTGTGGTGCATGCTTCTGTTAACGTATCACAGAGACAGGGTAGGGATAGGTGTGCAACAATGCTGACTCTGAGACTCAATATTCTCCCTCTTTTTAATGATGACAAATTTGATATCACTGACAAATATCAGAAGGGAAAACATTATGATTTAAAGAAGAAAGTTGTTCTCCCCCTGTTTAAGATGCTTGTGATGCTCCCTCTGAATAGATGCTCCTTTTGAAATAATATTTTTCTTCTTCTGAAACACTTAACTTTAGAGATTTGTTAGTGATATTTCTCCCCCTTTTGTTATTATTCAAAAGGGTGAATGAAGTATAAAAGCGTTTAACAGATTTTAGAAAGATTATAACTTTACATAAGTAATTCAGACTTAAGGAGATATTTCTTCGCTTAAAAGATTTCAACATATTCAAAGTATAATAATTTCACACAAGACGTATTGAAGCAAAAGCATATAAGTGCACATAGTCAATCTCAAAAAATACTCATGTATTAAAATATATGAAAACTTTGTTCAAGTACATGAAAATCTAAACACTAATTTTGAGACTTGGTTCCTCTAAGACTAATGGCTTCCACTCAGGCATAGCCTTATCAGCAGCTTCCTTTTCAGCTTGCAGCCTCAATGGTGCTTTCAGAGTCTCTCCTTGTTCCTAAACCGTGCATTTTCTGCACGCAATCTCCCTTTCAACAACTAGAACAAGAGGGTTGCATCATTTAACACTGCATTTCGACCACCACCCTTAACATTAATCTTCAGGGCCACATTTTTAGTGGATCCCTTCATAAGATTGGGTAGAATGTGGTCAACCAGCTTTTTCAACTGGGAGCTTGTGATGCAACAAGATCTTCTTCAGCTGTAGAAGGTGATAACCATAAGGTCTCTCCATCTTTGGAAGAATGATACTCGCCACCTTCTTTGGGATGGATGGATATGCTGCTTTAAACAGCAGCTGATAGAACTTCCCTGTTCCTCCATCTCTAGTTTCCCAAATAGGTGCATTCAGAGATCTTTCAGCCTTCATGCCCAACACCTTCTTCAGAACATCATTGAAGATCTCTTGTTCCATGGAAGATTCTTCTATTATCTTTAGCCTTTTCATCGTCCTTCAGAGAACACTCACTTTGACTTTAAGCCATCCAAAGTTAAGAGAAACTTGGAAGTGATGAGTTTGTCTTGAGAGCTCTTGAGAATATAAAGGACTCTGAGGAAAGAGACAGTAGAGAGAATCAAGGGGATTGTATCTTTTGGACGGTCTCACACAGAACATAGATAAGCTCATATAGCATTAATGAGGGAAGCTTCAAACATTGGAAGTCGTGCAACGTGCAGCCTTGAGTGGACAAGTGAGAAGCCAACAGTTTTAGAGAACCAAATCATCAATGTTAATTTCAAATTTTAAAATATGGCTCAGACTTCAAAACATGACTTTTCAAATTTCCTTAGAAAAAAATATTTTAAAAGGAAATAATTTTTCAACAAGCAAACACAAAATGACTACTTAATTTTTAGAGACAAACTTGCAGCAAATCAGAAAAGTTCATGCTTTTCAAAAGTATATGCATATATAAAAATTTTCACACAATTTCTAAGTATGTATGGATATTAAAACTGTAACATTAGACAAGGTTATTTTCAGAGATACTTATCGATTTGAGTTGATGATACGTAATTGTTGAGACTCAACATTGTCGTTTAAGATGCCTTTGTTGCTTCTGATGACCAGCTTCATAAGTTCTCTTCATCGCTTGTTGAGGTTTCCATATGGATCTACTTCCCTCAGCATTTGTTAGATGCTCAACCCGGGGTTGAGCCCTGATACCAACTGTTAGGACCACAGGAAACAATAGAAGGGGGGTTGAATAGTGTTTTATAATCTTGAACAGATTTTTGAAAACCTTTTAAAACAAGCAAGTTGATTTGAAAATATTTGAGCAACCTTCCGAACCTGGGAAGTTCAGCAACTTGCTGATGCAACTCAGAAGGCTGGATTAAAACAATGTTAAAGTATTTTCGTGTGAAGAAAAGATTGTTTTCTGCGTTGATTTATAAAACAACTTTTCTTAAACCCTTCTTGATTAGATAAAATAGATAACAACGGAAAGTAAAAGAGTTAAGGGTAGAGAGAATTCAAGCACAAAAATTTATCCTGGTTCACACACCAACTCAATGAGCTACGTCCAGTCCCAGGGCAAACCACCACTAGATTTTCATTAATCTCACAAGATTAAAAGTATTATTTGCACACCTAGCCTCTCCAGGCTCAAACGAGTATTATTTGGACACAACCTCTCCAGGCTAAACAAGTATTCTTTGAACACAACCTCTCCAGGCTAAACAAGTATTCTTTGAACACAGCCTCTCCAGGCTAAACAAGTATTCTTTGTTCCTCCAAGCCTCTTCAGGCTCTCAGACACTTATCAGTGTTTACAATAAAGGTTAGTTTAAGTTTCTGAGAAACTTAAACACAGGTTCTCTTGTACAAAGGGATAACTGAGTAAAACTTAGGATACAAAGAATAAATCTAAGTATAAGGAAATGAACTTCAGTAGTGTATTTTGGCTAGAAGGATTTTTCTGATGAATCTTGGCCATTCTTTCTTGGGCTTTTTTGTTTGCCTCTCTTGGGCTTCAATGTTGCCATTTCATATCTTGGGATTCATGGCTGCCAACCTTCATATTCTTTCATGAAGATATTTATATGATCCGGAAATGTAGCCGTTGAAGATTGATCAGCATACCGTTAAAGAGGAATGATTAATGCTCTTAGAGCCGTTATGAAACAGCTTCTCTTTTGTTAGCTTCTGTCTTGAGCAGAGTAGGGGTGCAGCTATGATTCAGCAGTTTTGGCTCTTGAATTTGTTTGAGCGATTTTCTAGCGTTTCAGCAGGTTGATGTTCTTTTTCTTTTTCTCTCTCATTCTTCTTTGCATGAGTCTCATTTGTATAAGGAAGCTGAATCTGTAGAACTGTTAGAAATTCTTCAGAGTCTCGTTGTCTAATAGCTTTATTTCCGTTGAGGTGCATGCTTCTGATAACGTATCAGAGAGACAGGGTAGGGATAGGTGTGTAGCAGCGCTGACTCCAACTCTGACCTTTGTTTGCTTTTCTGCAGTAGGCTTCCTCTTTTGTGTCAAGAAATGAAACTGTGCCAGAAAGCCTTTAATTCGTCTTGCACCTGGTTTAGCTTAACGTACGTCTTAGCAGAGACTTGAGTCTTTTAAGTCTTCTGAAAACAACACAACTTCTCAAACTTCAGAAGGTTCTTATTTGCTTCAGCAAATTCTGATCTTTCAGAAACCTCTTCAGAAGGTTGACATCCTTCAGCAAGTCTTCATACTTCAGCAGGTCGTTTTCTTCTGCAGATTGCTTTCTTCACCAGGTTGCTTTCTTCTTGCAGGCTCAAGATGTCAGTAGATTACTTTAAGTCTTTGCACAGAAGGTCTTGTGACATTGGTAGATGCTATACTGAACTTCCTCAAAAAGACTTCTCAGCATATCAGATGGTACACGTCTTCAGAGGGATGGGAAAGACTTCAGCTGATCCAAGTTCTTCAGAGAGTTCTTCAGTTCAGCAGGTTGATCAATTTTCTTCTTTTCAGCAGGTTCAACAAATCAATAAATTACTGCAACACAAAGAACAATAGCTTAAGTAGAATCTGTTTCTTAATCAAGTTGTATACTGACCAAATTTGTTACTCATTAAAACTAAGGGTACTGAGTCTTTAATTAAGTTGAATACTTAATTTATTCAGAGACTCAACAATGCATCTAATGTAGGTATAGGAGCTGTTTTAATTCAAAATAGATATCCTATAGCCTATTTTAGCGAGAAACTGAAAGGTGCAATGTTGAATTACCCCACCTATGACAAAGATTTTTATGCTTTGGTGAGGGCACTTCAAACTTGGCAACACTACCTCCCACCTAAGGAATTTGTGATGCATAGTGATCATGAATCCCTAAGGTATATTAAAGTACAAGGGAAGCTCAATAAAAGACATACAAAATGGGTAGAATTTCTTGAACAATTTCCCTATGTCATTAAATATAAGAAAGGCAAAGCCAGTGTGGTGGTTGATACTCTTTCAAAGAGGTGCAGTTTACTCACTACCTTGGATGCAAAACTCCTTGGTTTAGAAAATCTAAAAGACTTATATGTGCATAATTCCTTTGCTGAAAAATACAATGCTTGTGAAACAACGGCAAGGGATGGCTTCTATAGGCACTATGGGTTTCTCTTTAAGGGAAATAAGTTATGCATCTTTCAAAGCTCTATTAGGGAGTTCTTAGTCAAGGAAGCCCATGAGGGAGGGCTTATGGGACACTTCAGTGTACCTAAGACCTTGGACGTTTTAGAAGAATATTTTTTTTGGCCACACATGGGCTTACAAGTTAAAACACATTATGAGAAATGCTTAAAATGTAAAAGTACAAAATCAAAGGTAAACCCCTATGGCCTTTACACTCCTCTTCCTATTCATGAGGGTCCTTGGCAACCATGGATTTTATTGTAGGATTACCTAGGACCCAATAAGGGAAGGACTATCTTTATGGTAGTGGATCGTTTTTAAAAACTGTCACATTTTATTCCCTGCCAAAAGGTAAATGATGCTCAAATAATTGTTGATCTTTTCTTCAGAGAAGTAGGTCGATTGCATGGCATACCTAGAAGCATACTGTCTGATAGGGATACTAAGTTCCTTAGTCATTTCTGCCGCACACTATGGCACAAGTTAGGCACGGAACTACTTTTCTCTACTACATGTCACCCACAAATTGATGGCCAAACTGAGGTTGTCAATAGGACAATAGGCACTTTATTGAGGACAATGGTTCAAAAGAGTCTTAAATCGTGGGATACATATCTATCTCATATAGAGTTTGCATACAATAGGACAAGGCATTCATCTACTTTGCATTCTCCATTTGAAGTAGTTTATGGCTTTAATCCTCTTACTCTTCTTGATATTTTTCCTATTCCTAACCCTTCTATTGTTGAGCATAAGGATGCTTAGGCTAAAGCTAAATTTATTAAACAATTGCATGCCGAAGTTAAGAAAAATATTGAGCGAAGGGTGGCCAGTCAATCTAAAATTGTAAATAAGGGCAGAAGGAGAGTAGTTTTTGAACTTGGTGATTGGGTTTGGGTACAATTCTGAAAGGAAAGATTTCCCAACCAACGCAAATCTAAGCACTCTTCGCGAGGTGATGGTCCTTTTGAGGTCTTGGAATGCTTGGGTGATAATGCGTACAAGATCGACTTTCCTGGTAAGTATGGTGTGAGTGCTACATTTAATATTTTTGACTTATCTCTGTCTGATGTAGGTGATGACTATCCAAATTTGAGGACAAATCCTTCGCAAGGGGGAGGGGATGATGACACAACACAAGAGTCACCTATTGAAAAGCATCTGTTAGAAACATGAGTGGCCTTATGCTAGAGGAAGGGATAAGCTAAAGAAAGATATAAGAACATTAATGTCCTACATTTTTAGGGACACTACCCTATGGGAGGGCACTACCCTACAGAAGGACACCCATGACCCTGGGATAGGACACATGGTCCTATGTACCACCCTAGATTAGGACTCTATTTTATTTTCTTTTATTTTCTTTATTTTCCTTATTTCTCCTAGAGTTGGGCGCTAACTTTAATAGCTTTATTGGCTAGGAGGTTGATTGACTAATTACCTAAGAGTTCATGGGATCAAATCCCAATAGGAGTAGGAATTCTAGTTTTTCTTATTTTTCCTAGCCATTTTGGCCGCCCACTTTAGCTTTAAATATGGGGCCCCTCTTCATGTAATTCACCTTGAATATTAAGTAATGACATTCTGTCAAATTTCCTCCTCAACTTGTGTGTAGAGAAGGCTTGGTGGTTCTTGCTCAAACCATCTGAGACTTATCCGATTCCCCCGAATTAGTGGCATCTTGCACCGGTCTTATCCGCAGAAGGAGTTGCCTGCTGCAATGGTGATCTACCATTTCTCAATCTCCATCCATTTTTATCTTTTCTTCTTTATTTTTCTTTCTATTTTGTGTGCTGACTTGTTGCATCTTTTTACTCATTTTGTCCAAATTCTAACTCTATTTTAGCTCCATGCTTCAATTTTTAAATTCGAGAATTCAGCTGCTATCAAGCTTCTAACTTCCTTCTAAAACTTGGTTTAACTCAACATGATGTGCATTAGACGTCCCTTGGTGATGGTTGGTTCTGACCACTTTGAAACTTGGAAGTTTCTTCTTATTCTAGGCTGACCATATTGTGAAGAGTTTCTTTATACATATCATGCTTTAATTTAGAACTTGTATATTAAGTGAAGAGATACTTATGAATATTGAATTGTGTTTCTAATGTACTTTCCATTCTTAGTTAAGGTTTCATGTACTCTTTTAAGAATTCTCAAATGCAAACATCATAAACTTTCATTTAAAACACTTAAAATTTGATTATATAGGTTTATTATTAGAGTAAATTACACTCCCTCCTTCGAAAGAAGCTTAAATTACACTCTCATTCCCCCTTATTATAAAACCTACACTAATTATATTCTTTGAGAGAGAAATTTAATTTAAGCTTCTCTTAGGACATGATAGTGTAATTTGCCCTTATTCTAAATATATTGTGCAAAAAGATCTATAGATCCGACATAACAAAACCTCATTTTCTTCCCTTACAAATTTTGAATTAAAAAAAAATAATGCGTTACTATTAAATAAGTCGTAATGAAAAGTGAGAAAAAAGGCAGTATTAATAATACATGCTCGATTCCTCTTAAATAAATAAGGTCTCGAGTTTGAGTTTTGCGAATGAAAAAATATTATTAAAAAACTAATACCACCATTATGTGATGTTCTCGTCTCGAACCACATTGTTTTCTTAGAAGAATATTGACTTAAATGCAGTTTTGGTCCCCCTATTATTATCAATCCGCGATTTTGTTCCCCCTATTTTTTTTCGCGATTTTGGTCCCCCTATTATTCTAAATTCGCGATTTTGGTCTCTCTAATTAACACATAGATTTTGAAAATAGGTGGACTAAGATTTTGAACTAAATCGCAAATTTGGAATAATATAAGAGAGAACAAAATCACGAAAAAGAAAAAATATGAGAACCAAAATCGCGGATTGATGATAATAAGAGGACAAATATGCAATTAAACCAAGAATATTTGTAGTTAAAAAAAATTTGGCGGTACCTTTGAATTGGAGGAGTGGTACATGAAAGTGGACGGGACAGAGAGAATAATAGCCGCAAAGGTTGACGCATGGGATGATGCAGCCGAAAGCATATAATAATAATATCATTTTCATCAAGTGATTCACAATCACAATATGAATATCTATCGTGTTTAATTATGACACGTCTCCACTTCAGTACTCGTCTGTCGCCTATTGGCATCACATCCCACGCTTGCAAATGCCATATGCTTCAAAACATTTTTCAGTGCAGCAACGTGCTACGAAGCTTCAATTGCACCTTCTTGCTCTTGGTCAGCAGCACCTAGCTAGGTTTTGTACTTATCCTTTATTATTCAAATAAATTTGAAAACATATTTAAACTCATACCCCTATCCCTATATATACTTTTAATATTACGAAAAACAATATAAAAATGTCTAGAGAACAGCTCTACTTTCTACCAAACAAAAAGAGAACAGCTCTACTAGGTCTTTCTAGTGTACATAACAATAAAATATAAATAAAAATATAGTATTTCAGGCTGACAAACGTTTATCTAGATTAAACAAACTTTAGAATGAAATCTTTTAAATTAATAAAAAAATTATTATAATTTTATTTAAAATTTATTTTCAAACTTTTTATGTAAAAATATATCTATGAAATTGTTGAAATCAATTTTATTTATTATTTTTTAGTAATTGATAATAAAATCAATTAATTTAACTTTTCTCTTGAGAAATTGTTGATTTTATGTCAGATTTTATTAATTTTGATTTAAAAAATTCATGTTAAAACAATAATTATTAGAATTGTTAATATTATTTTATAATACATATTATATCTATCCTAACACAAGTTTTTCCAATGGAAAGTATCAAAGTTATCGGTTATAAAACAGGAAAGAATAAATAATTATTATCCATTTAATATAATACTTATGGAAAGAGAGTCATGATCTTTTTTAGTAAAAAATATTTTATTACTCTTAATAAATTTATATTATTTACTAAGTAATTATTAATTATTTTATAGTTTTTAAAAAATATTATTAATATATAGAAATTATTTTTGGACAGCAATACTTTACAGGCTTTAGGATGGCAATTAGTAGGAGAATTTTAGAGTAGACCCTTATGTTTTGGGTCTATAATATACCTCACACTTTGTTCCTTTTATCATAATTTTTATTCATTTGGTATTAGAGGTGGAAACACTTTGAGACTAAATAAAATGAGTGACTTCATAAAGGATTGAACCTTCCACATTGTTATAATACTCAAATCCAAAATACTTGTAGGTTGTGGCAATGCTAAATGAATTACAATGGTCATATTATTTAGATTGTATATAGACTCGTAACAATAATTAAAACTCCGAAATTTTATATGCTATTAGCTAGAAGCAAATTCGGATTTTAGATATTTCTATGTAACTTAACGCCGAATTCTTTTGGTTTTCAAATATATGAACATATAGGATTATTCATATTTTATTTCCAAGCAAAATTTAATTATGAAGTAATGAGATAATAATAGTTTGTCTTCTCGTGTGACATCTAAAATTAATTCATCAATTTTTGGATTATATACAATTAAATATTAAATAACTTTGTTAAATGTTTTTCTTTTGGTACAATTTTGTTAAGTGTTTTATATCATTTAGGGATGAAAATATGTTAGGTTAAGCCAGATTTTATAAAGTCTAAACTTGACCTATTTTATAATTTTGTAACCCAAATCTAAGTTGTTATATGTCATAGTTTTTTTTAGATCCATCTAAAATTATTTCAATTTTTGGATTATCACCAACAATTAAATATTAATTAAATAACTTTGTTAAATGTTTTTCTTTTGGTACAATTTTTTAAGTGTTTGATATCATTTAATTAGGGATAAAAATATGTTAGGTCAAGCCAGACTTTACAAAGCCCAAACATGACCCATTTTATAATTTTGTAACCCAAATCTAACATGTTGTATGTCATTGTTTTTTTTAAATCTGTGACATCTAAAATTAATTCAATTTTTGGATTATCACCGATAATTAAATATTAATTAAATAACTTTGTTAAATGTTTTTCTTTTGGTAAAATTTTGGTAGATGTTTGATGTCATTTAGGGATGAAAATATGTTAGGTCAAATCACATTTTACAAAACCCAAACCTGACCTATTTTATAATTTTGTAACTCAAATCTAACTTGTTATTTGTCATAATTCTTGTTTTAGATATATCATAGTATGTTTCAAAGCCCAAACTTGACTTATTAGCCTATTTAAAAAACTCATTTTATTTTTTGACTTTTTTTTGTCTTACATATTATGACTTTTAAATAAGTCAATATAGATGGGCTCGAGCTATGAATATATACATCACGGGGTTAGCTTCCCAACAAATTTTTTTCCTATGCAAGGCTAAAATTCAAGACACTTAGGGAGAATCAAGTATTTACCATTTGAATCAACCACCCATTGGTATATATTTATATTTTTATTAAAAGTATTATTATTCATATATAGGCTGACTCATCAGGCCTAATAGAGTTTTTAAAAAGCCTAAATTTGACTTATTTAATTAAAATAATTTTTTCCAAAAACTTATAAACCAGCTGGCGATTTTAATTAACCGAGTCAAGTCAAGTAATACCTTATTAATTCAAATATGACTCAATTCGATCCAATTTAAATATTGGTTTGGATTGGATCGATTTTTTTAATTTTTTTTTAAAAAATATTATATAAAAATGATAAATTCATTGTATCCTTGGGCTATTGTTAACAGAATCGTTTATTTTTTTTTACCATTTTTTGTCTTCATTAAAATGGATTCATTTATGAATATCCCTACTAGTTTCTAATGGACAAGGAGAAAGAAAAACAAGATCAGAAAAGGGATGGAATGATTGCGGGATATGATCAATCTACACACTCACGTTGCATGTCTTACGTTTCTCTACCAAATGGAATTATATTAAGGGAAAAGTTTAAAAAATAATCATATTTGTGTCCATGTGATTGAATATCCTTCCTAAACCATGTCAAAATTTAATTCATATTGGCAGGTGATAATGACTTTAATGTAAATAAAAAGCCCATGTCATATGATAATTTGTTTCGTGTTGCTAAAATCAAACCCATAATTTCGGGATGAAATTAAGCTTGAGACATTAGGGAGGCTATAAGAATTGTTATATTAAAATGATCTAACAATCACATATATAGTGTTAGACTATAGGGGTTATAATTAAGGATGACAGCCCCACCACTTCCTTTTCTTTTGACTTTTGTATATTTTTTATCAATAGATTACTTATATTTGTAAATGAGTAAACTAATAAATTAGTCCCTGACTTTTTTAGGGTCATGCAATTTAGTTCCTAAGAAATAGAAAACCCTAATATGGTCCCTGACTTTTTACTTTTTCTTTCACTATAATCCAACTGTGTATTTCCCGTTAATTTTTTAATGATATGTTACTTTTAGTGATACTCTGTCACACTGTTTGTCATCGGGGCACAAAAATAATGTCATTAAAGTTAAGACCTTCCAATAAAAAAAGGGGAAAAGAGAGAAAAGCGGAGAACATGGAAGCAGGGAAAAGAGAGAAAAACGGAGAACATAGAAGCATACGACTGCTGGAGTTGAAGCCTTACAAACTATAAATTTGACAAAATCACATCATTTTTGTGTCACGGTGGACACTTTAGTGACAAATAGTGTGAGAGAGTGTCACTAAACATGACACGTCGTAAAAAAAATTAACGGGAAACACACAGTTGAACTACAATGAAAAAAAAAGGAATAAGTTAAAGACTATATTGGAATTTTTTATATCTCATGGACTAAATTGTATTAGTCTAAAAAAGTAAGCGACTTATTTACTAGATTAGTCTTTCTGAATCTTAAAAGTTCGGTTGTTTAGATTTGTTTCCCTTAATGGAAGGTCTTGTATCTTTGTTGCTTTTTTCATGGAGGATTTTGGTTTTAAGGCATCTTTGCTAACTTCCATGTATTCTGATTTTATCCTATAATAAAACTACAAGCTATAAATTTACCGTGTTATAAATCTCTGTTATTAAATATCACTTATATCATATATTTCAGTTACTGGGCTGTTGAAAAGATAAAAATGAAATATGTTATAATTGATTTGATGAGTAAATAAATATATATATATATATTTATTTAGGTATATAAGTAGGATTTAGGTAGGGGTAGGCTTTCAAAGACTACCATATTCATCACGTGTTTTGAGTCATTAATTCATACTGGAGCGAGAATCACGCAAATAAGGCATGAGACTGGACAATTAGTATTTATTATGAATAAAAGAATTGATCAAAAGAAGACAAGGATCGATCATGCATATATAATTGTCACATTAGGTGTAACAACAAAAGAAATCAAGCTATGTGAAAGAGTAATATTAATTGTATAACATGTATAACAACATACAACGTGGAAAAAAAAGAGAGAAAAATGTGAGATATAATGAGTGATTTGATGAAAAAAGATAAAAGAAAATATTATATGAGTTGTTATATATATATATATATATTTTTGTTATGAATTTGATGTCTCTATCTGAAATGGCAGCAATTAATATGAGATTATGAGAAACAAATCACTTGTTTCTTTAATTTTCCCGTGTCTTCTTAAAAAATTGATACATCACTCAATCAAAATTTTTGCTTTCTAATATTCTCTCTCTCTTAATAATAAATGTCTTAATTAAGTGAAATCATAATTTCACTAGAATGACAAATGATATGGCTTAATTACTTGCCATTCTGAACAAAGAAATAATAAAAAAGAAACAAAGAATGGCATACTAATTGCACTTATGAGAATTCAATTCAGCAGAGTAGAACTATGATCCTCCCCTTGTGTTACTTTCATCAAAATCAAAAGAATAAGAAGCAAAATGATCTCCAGGCTTATTAGAAGATGAGAAAAATGGCGGTGGATTATTATTGTTGTTATGATGATAGTAAAGACCTGAAGCAGCACGTTGAAGATCATCATCATCTTTACTACAAAGCACTTGAGCATACTGCATTAGGTTTGGAAATCCTTCTCCTCCTTGTGATGATAATAGAGGAGGAGCAGAATTAGAAGAAGCTGATGAAGCATTATTATTAGGTGATGGTGGCAGTGCCATATTATTAGCAACAAGTTCAGGGAAATTGAGTTTAGCTTTGTTTCCTTTGAACTTCAAAGCAGCAGCATCATAAGCAGCAGCTGCAGCCTCTGCAGTGTCAAAAGTGCCAAGCCACACTCTTGCTGCTTTCTTAGGATCTCTTATTTCTGCTGCCCATTTCCCCCATGGTCTCTGCCTTACTCCTCTATAGTGTTTTTTCCTTTCAATATTATTCATCCCTGAAAATTAAATTAAATATAATTAGAGGATATATGCTTCTAGCTAGTTTATATAGTCACATTTTATTAGTTAGTCCATTTTGAAACTCAAAATTTCAACATTAATTAATGGAAAAAATGTGGAAAATACACACACTACTGAAACAGTCAACATCTTCACTTGAAGATGTTGTACATAGGAGCCAATAATGGTAATACTGAGGGCAGATAGTGGAAAATTAATTTGTCATTTCAACTAGGATTGACAGATCAAGATAATATGCAAACAAATGCAGATTTTTGTGAAGAAAAAAACAAAATAAAATAAAAATTCTTTTTTTGGTGCTAGCTTTTCTTTTACTTTTTCAATAAGAGAGAAGATACATCACGTTATTAGTTGCACTCAGGTTATTAATTGGTGAAAATATCTTTATGAATAACAAAAACCTTTATCAAATAAAAATAAATTGATGAGATCCTGAGATGTAAATTAAGAATAGCTAGGAAATTAATTAAGGATCAATAATATTATTTATACCTTGATTTAAAGGCTGAGAAGAAGGGTCCTGCTGCCTCTCAACAAAATCTGAAGTGGTTATTTGTTGTTGGCTTGGGAAGAAAGTGGTATTGTTGTTGGTGGTCATAATAAGATCATGTGATGAAGGTTGTTCCTTTTGATTCTGAGATGGTGTTGTGTGAAGAGGAAAGTTGAATAAAGCTTCTTCTCTTTTTTTCTCCTTTGATACATGATGATCAGAAGGAACAGACCTCTTCCCTTGCCTTCGATCCACCTTGCCTTGCTATATATAAATTCTTCTTCTTCTTCTACTCTTAATATTTTGATGTGTCTCTCTCTCTCTCTGTGTGATTATATATATAAGCTTGTTGTTGATGAGGTGATTCCTTCCACCAACACACACTAGCTACACCTTAATTGATATAAAAGCAAGCAGATCTAAGATTTCTAAAAAAAGAGGATATCAGTGATTTGAAGATGAATGAAACGAATTAAGATCAGGAAAGGGGATTCTGTTTGCTTGTCATCTTTTAAATAAGAAAGAAAGAAAGAAAGAGAGAAGAATCACTCAAAAAAACAACAAAGCATAATGAAAGAAGAAAAGAACAAGATAACATGGAGGAGTGACTTGCTTGTAGAGTTGCCATTGCTACACGTTAAAGTCAGGTTTGTCCCTTGGATATTTTTTTGGTACCAAAAAAAAATATAAATAAATTATTATTTAATGTTAAAGTTTAATTTGTGCAGAATGAAGGGAAATATATAGCTAGCATATATATTATAATGGATTTTGACCAATTTGGATACAACTTCAGCGAAAGAACTTTTAGAGGAAAAAAAATAAAATGAATTAATGAAATAAAATGAGTTTAACTTCTCCATAAGTTGAAATTAGTTACTTATAAAGAAGTTAAATGGGAGAATTTATTGAGAAGGTGAACTACAATGACTAGTTTTTATTTATGGAGAAATTAAATTCATTTTAACTCATTGATTACTTTATTCTTTTTTTTCTTCTAGAAGTTCTTCTCTAGAAGTTAGAGTAAACTAGCACTTAGGTCCCTGACTTTGTGAGCGTCGTGCAATTAGGTCCCTGACTTTAGGAAATTGGTCCGTGGTCCATGACTTTAACCTCCGTCATGCAGTTTAGTCCAAACGTTAAACTTCTGTTAATTCCTTCTATTAAATCATGCATAAAGGTCATCAACTTTATATAAAATCATGCCATTTAGGTCCTTAACTTTACAAAAAATAATGCAGTTTAACAGCAGGAATTAACAGAAGTTTAACGTTTGGACTAAACTGCATGACCGATGTTAAAGTCAAGGACCACAGGACCAATTTCATAAAATCAGGGACCTAATTGCACAACGCTCACAAAGTCAGGGACCTAAGTGCTAGTTTATTCCTAGAAGTTATATTTAAACTGGGTCATAATCTATATAATTATCATATATAAAAAAGTTTATACAATCATCTAATAATATATTTTATATTATTTAATAAATTTAATAACACATAAAATATTATACTTATTAAATTAATGATTAAACAACATATAATTAAATGATTATATAAAATTTATTTACATTATCGATGTATATTAATTAAACTCTATTATAACGGAGGACAAGCAAGTTAGGAAAAGTAGGTTTGACAGCATATATAGGTCTTACATGTGGCTGGGAGTGGCTTTCCGGTATTCTACCTTGATAGGATTATATTGTATAAATTTACTAATTTATAGCGCAGAAAGAGGTGTGGGGTATGATACATTGAATGTGCATCATTTTCGTTTTCTGGATACTTCTATCTTTTCTGGCTTCTATAGTGTTTTGTTTTTATATAAAAGGTATTTTTTAAGAAGACGTATTATTTATATAATAAAAATATATAATAATTTATGTAATTTATTTTTCTTTTTATATCTTTCAATCATATTATCTATTAGAATTTTTTTCTCTTTTTCTTTTATAATATATTATATATTAATTTATTATATAAATATTATTTCTCTTTTTCAACCGGCAACAATCACTTTTGAGATATAGAAATTATGAAAATGGATATTATCCTTTTTGATAAAGTATTATTTATTATACATATAATTCAGAATTAATCAAATAGTTATCAATATACTTAAAGAATCTAATTGTCTATAAATTATATAGAGTTTTGTTGTGTATAGTGTTTGTTTCCTCTCTAGTTTACATCACTTGATGAGATATATGCAGTATGCAGACTACCAATTAAACCGATTTATTAGTATTATTTTATTTCATTACTAGTCACTTGTCTTTTCGATATATAAACTTCGAAAAAAAAAAAACATGTGCTGGTATCTTAATTAAGAAATTCAATATAATATTTTTTTTATATTTAAAGATATAATGTATTATATGTAATCCTCATTTTCTTCATATTCCAAGTTTTCAAATTTTTATTTACATTTCATTTTTTTTCTTTTCTCTTTTTCTTTCATCACATTCACTTATCACATTTTTTTACATTTTTTTTTTTTTCTATATTTCCCTACA
This sequence comes from Sesbania bispinosa, assembly GCA_026901365.1. Taxonomy (NCBI): domain Eukaryota; kingdom Viridiplantae; phylum Streptophyta; class Magnoliopsida; order Fabales; family Fabaceae; genus Sesbania; species Sesbania bispinosa. Next base: position 108,208 of record QLOH01000516.1, on the reverse strand, counting down.
CCTTACACACTAAGAATGAGTTGTGAAAGGATTCTTATTAAACATTGCAAGTTATACCAAGCCTCAAATATGTTTGTATAATAGAAAATACATTATGATTAACACAAAAAAACATTGCAAGTTATAACTCGGAAGAGTTCAACATTGTATTGAGAAAAAAAAATATATAACATCAGCCGTTAGGGACCTAGGGTATGGAAAGATTTTATTTAAAAAAATATTTACTGTATTTTTATGTTTCTAACGTAATAAATATTTTTCTTTTAAATAAAATTTTTACATTTTGAATGTTCTTAATTATCCTCGGCTTGTAAGGATGGATGTTATCAAAACTATACAAAAATGTTTAGAAAACAAAAAGAATATCGATCACAAAACATAACTACGGAGTCAAAAGACTAAATATATTAAATGCATCCTAATTAATTATTTGAACAAATTTTATTCCAATTATACATGACATATATTATGCGATGAATTTTATGGAAGGTTTAGATGGAGTGAACCAAAGCTATCTCCTAGCCGATGGTCGGAAATTAATTCCTTCAAGGCGTAGAGATTACCGAAGTGAGTTTTGCCTCTCTCTACAAAGTCTTTTCCATACACACCGCCAGGGATCGAACCTCCGTTAATGTGCTTAAGAGACCCAGTTATCTGCCAACTGTATCGGGCTTTGTAGTTGAAAGGTTTAGATTTTCTCTCATAATTTGTTAATATGATAATGTCATGTTAATTATAAGAATATACAAATATAAGTATTGTAAAATTGTTGGCATTGAAATTACGAAATTGGTTGGGCTTAATAGCCGTGTAACCAGTCACCATTAACTGGGCCTAAAATAATTGGGTTTAGAGTCATTATCCATTAGAGCAAAGCCTATTAGTTGTTTCAAAGTCAGTATAGTCCATGAAAAATAGGAAGCAATTAGCCGTCAACCATGATTAGGAAAATAAAATAGAGGAAGCCAAGAGTTACCCACCAATCTAAGATAAAGGAGAAGTGACCTTGGTAGTTTATACTCAGCCGATCGAGTAAATGTATAAATATGACATGCAATGTGAAAGCACAACAACCCCAAATTCATTAATACCAATTATATATATTTTCAGCTATTTTACTGCTTTTCGTTACCATTTTCCTTTTCTATTCAGTCATTTAGGTTGGAAATTAAAACATGACAACTTAAAGCATGTTATAATCTAACTTTTGTTTCTTTATGACATGAAAGCTAGATTATCATGCTTCTTAAAAGTCAAGATTTTTAACTACATGCTACAATGTATGTTTTGGTTCTATATGACATGAAACTAGATTATCATGCTATTGAAAGTCAAGATTTACAACTTGTCATTATATTGATTTAACAACTGTTACGGTCTAAACCTAAGGCCCAATAGCCAATATGGCTCATGTACTATATTATTGTCACATCCTTAAATATATAATAATATCTGTACATAATATAACCATATCTGCAATTATATCTGTGATCTCCCACAATATATTAAATATTGTATCTATGATTATATGATTATACCTGCATATTTACTCCTTTTATACAAAGGCCCACTTACCATATTTATACAGGGAAAACCCCTATATATACGGGTAACTGGCAGATCATCAGGTACACGCAATCTTACCCAGTCAATCACTTTGACTGTTATTACCCTTTTTTGACTTGGGCGTCGGAGTCCCTTTGCAGGTACACCCCCTGGGTTTCAAATCGGATATCGCACTGTCAACCCGGACCCAGATCCGACTCTAACCTGCTGACTCAGACCCAGGTCCGTGTTTCATACCAGAACATTTGGCGCTAGAAGGAGGGCCCTCCACCTATCCAGCATGACAGTCACCACCCGTCGTCAGCAAACTCGCCCCGTCCTCAACCAACACCCGAAGGCTGGGTGGAGGACCTCGGAGCCGGAAACGGTTTAGCTGAACAAGAAGGAACTTCACACCCACAAGTTGAAGTCGAACAACATGGAGAGACTAACCAATCTGATCCCTGAGACGAAGTGATTCGGCGGCTAGAGGCTCAGATAAGAGAACTTCAGGAACAATGCCAACGCCATTCCCACGACTCACATCCGAAACCGGCCGGAGATCCGGTTGTAAATCATATTGAGGAGCGCCTCAGACACCTGGAGCGCAGTATAAACCCTCAATCACAACCCACCACCCAGTCTCGGCTCGCATCAGAAAAAGACAATCAGGAAGTCCAACAACCAAAGGCTATTGGCCAGCTAGCTCCCTTCAGGCACCCTTTCTCTGAAAGGTTAGTCCGGGTCGAGATACCTGAGCAGTACAGGAGGGCACTCCCCATTGAATCCTTTAATGGTACCACAGACCCGGTCAAACATCTAGACGCCTTCACCAACGAGATGCTTTTCGTTGGCGCCCCAGAAGCCATCATCTGCCGTTCTTTCCCCAGAACGCTGAAAGGAGAAGCTTTAGCATGGTTCAAAACTCTCCCCTTGGGCTCCATCGATACCTGGGACGACATGCAGCATACCTTCTTGGGACGATTCACAATCTCCACTGAGATTCCCAGAGATCAATTCACATTAGCAAAAGTCAAGCAAACAAAAGATGAGCCACTCAGAAGTTTCCTAGCCCGATTCTACAAGGAGTGTGCCGTAATCCCGGACCTAGCCGAAAACGTTCAACTCGTATGCGCCGTGTCGGCTCTTTCACCGGGCTCCCCCTTGGCCGTCTCCTTATCAGAAGAACCGGTCCGATCCATGGAACAATTTCGGCAACGATCACACAAGTATGTGGGATGGGAGGCTCACTTGGCCGTCGCTGCCAAACAAGACTCTCACCAGGGATCAGGCCGAGACTCTTACCAGGACTGACATAAAGGGAGAGACAAGGGACACCCTCAACAGGACCAACATCGGCACCCTAAAGGTCGATACAATAACTATGCGTCCCTGAACACCAACCCAGGAAAGATCCTTAAGGAGGTGATGCACACTGAGTTTGTAGACATACCAAAGCCCCCACCTCTCAAAGCCTCAGCTCAGAAGGATAAAAACTAAGTACTACTCATTCCATGAAGGATATGGGACACAACACTGATGAATGCATACAGTTACGTGACCTCATTGAACAGCTAATTCGAGACGGCCGACTCGGCCGATATGTGAAGAAAAAACCGGGTCCCAGGGAGGATACAAAAGAATGATGAGAGGAAGAGATCACCCAGCCCTGATGGGGGAAAAGACAAGAAATGGAAACGTTCCACATCCCCCACGAAGCATGACAACAAAGAAGACAAACCCGGCTCTAGCACTCAGACTACGCCTAGGGTAAGGATAAACATGATTTCAGGAGGTTTCGCTGGAGGAGGACTATCGAACAACTCCAGAAAAAGGCACCTGCGTGAAGTCTATAATCTCGAACAGTCCGATTTGAAGGCGATGACTCAAAGACCCCCCAACCCTGTCATCACCTTCTGAGATGAAGACTTCATCGACGACGTGGTTAATCATGATGACCCATTCGTGATACGTTCCTTGATAGGTGATGGAGATGTCGGACGCGTGTTCGTTGACCAAGGCAGCTCGGCCGACATCCTTTTTTACAGGACCTACACCCAAATGCTCTTACCACCGGAATCACTATTACCCTACTCAGGAGATCTGGTGGGCTTCTCAGGAGAAAGAATCCAACCCAAAGGTTAGCTTCAGACCACACTCAGAATCGGCTCTGAAGCCGAGAACAAAGCCGTCTCAGCTAAGTTTCTAATAGTTGATTGCCCCAGCTTATACAATGCCATTCTTGGGTGCCCATCCCTGAATGCCCTGGGAGCAATTATTTCTACCAAGCACCTAGTGATGAAGTTCCCCCGGCCGAGACAGGAAGGTGATCACTGTCCAAGGAGACAGAAAAGAAGCAAGGAAATGTTACAACGCTGCTCTCACCACTGCACCCACATCTCAACCAGAAAAGGCAGTCTCCAGAGATCAAGTCCACATGATCGATCTCGACCCTAGAGCCGAGATGAATCCCAAAGGACGAGAAAGAATCGAGCCGGCTGCAAAAACCAAACCTTTTCAGATTGGTATTTCAGCAGAACAAACGACCAAAATCGGCTGCGATATGGACCCCACCATGGAAGAAAGATTGAAATCTCTACTTTTAAAGAACTCAGACCTATTCGCATGGACATTGGCTGACATGCCGGGTATCGACCGCAATTTCTGCTGTCATAAACTATCAGTTGACCCTAATGCCAAGTCGGTTGCCCAGAAAAAAAAAAAGAAAAATTGGCCTTGAAAGGCAACAGGCTGCCAATCAGCAGGTAGAAGAACTCCTCAAGGCCAAGTTCATCCGGGAATGTAAGTACGCCACTTGGCTATCCAATGTTGTCCTAGTAAAGAAGTCAAATGGCAAATGGAGAATGTGCGTAGATTACACAGACCTGAACAAAGCGTGTCCTAAAGACCCTTTCCCTCTTCCCAACATTGATCAGCTAGTTGACAATTCATCAGGGTATCGTTGGTTATCCTTCATGGATGCCTACACAGGCTACAACCAAATACCATGGACCGGGATGATGAAGAAAAGACGACCTTCATTACTGACAAGGGGATCTACTGTTACACCATGATGCCTTTTGGTTTGAAGAATGTCGGGTGCCACATACCAGAGGATGATGACCAAGGTCTTCGGTGATGTGATGGGAAGTATAGTTGAAGTCTACATAGACGATATCATAGCAAAGACGGCCGAGACAAAAGATCACATAGCTGAATTGGAATTGGTCTTTGACCGCCTCAGAAAGCACAATATGAGACTTAACCCCCTCAAGTGCTCTTTTGGAGTACCCTCAGGCCATTTCCTGGGCTTCCTCCTCACCAGTAGAGGAGTGGAAGCAAAACCCGGACAAATGCAAAGCCGTGTTGGATATGAAAAGCCCAACTTGCATCAAGGAGATGCAACAACTCAATGGAAGAATCACAACACTCAGCCGATTCATCCCCAAGTCGGCCACAACCTCCCTTCCTTTCTTCGAACTTCTTCGCAAAGGGAAGTCCTTCACTTGGACTGCTGAGTGCGAAACCGCCTTTCAGCTGCTGAAGCAGACGCTGAAAAATCCACCAATCCTAGTGAAACCGGCCCGAGGAGAACATCTGTACCTCTACATTTTCGTGACCAATCAAGCCGTAAGTTCGGCTTTGGTTAAAGAAGATGGGCGCACCCAACTTCCCATTTACTTTGTCAGCAAGGCTCTACAGGGTGCCGAGTTGAGATATCAGAAGTTAGAGAAAGTTGCCTTAGCCGTGTTAACCACCGCCAGAAGATTGAGACACTACTTCCAAGGACACAGAGTCACAGTCCGGACCGACTTACCCCTCAGACTCGTCCTCCACAAGCCAGACCTCTCTGGACGTATGACTGCTTGGGCCTTGGAGTTATCAGAATTTGACACACACTTTGAGGGGCGCACTGCTCTCAAGAGTCAATTCTAGCTGATTTCGTCGCTGAAATGACACCCCCTGAAGACTCACCTAATGCTGAATGGACCGTCTTCGTCGACGACTCTTCCAACAAAAAAGGTGCCGGAGCCGGGATAGTCCTGGAAGTACCTGATGGAGTTTGCATTGAGAAATCTCTAAAGTTTGAGTTCCACACCTCGAACAATCAAGCCAAGTATGAAGCATGTATTGCCGGTCTCCTGATGGCGAAAGAAGTAGGTGCCAAAAAAGTCCTCGTCTGCAGTGACTCACTACTGATGGTATCCCAGATCAAAGGGGAATATCAAGCAAAGGAACCATTACTACAGAGGTATCTGGAGAAAGTAAAGGTCTCGAGCGACGGTTTTGAAGAAATTATCTTCCAACATGTCCCCAGAGCCGACAATACCAGAGCTGACATCCTATCCAAATTAGCAAGCACCCAAAAAGCTTGGTAACAACAAGTCAGTCCTCCAAGAATTCGTCTCGACCCCAAGAATATCTGAGGCATCCATGATGCTGATAGAAGAATCCACTTCATGGATGACACCCATTAAGACTTACATCCTGATGGGCACACTCCCTGAAGAGGAAAAGAAGCCAGAAAGCTGAGACGACTGGCTTCCCATTTCATAGTCATCCAAGACAGATTATACAAGAAGGGATTCTCTACCCCTCTCCTCAAATGTGTTGATGAAAAAAAGCCAAATATGTGTTGGCCGAGTTACATGAAGGGAGTTGTGGAAATCACCAAGGAGGTAGGACACTTGCAAGAAAGGCCCTCAGAGCCGGGGTATTACTGGCCGACTCTGGCCCAAGATTCCAAGGACTACGCTAAAAAGTGCGAAACATGCCAGAAGAATGCTTCCATCCACCACCAACCTTCATCTGAGTTGACAACCATCACGACCCCCTGGCCTTTCCACCAGTGGGGAATTGACATACTCGGCCCTTTCCCCCAACTTCAGGGTAGGTCAAATTCCTAGTCGTAGCAGTGGATTATTTCACCAAGTGGATAGAAGCAGAACCTCTTGCCACTATCACCTCAGCCAAAGTGCAGAAGTTCTTTTATAAGAACATTGTCTCAAGGTTCGGGATACCCCATTCTGTGATCACGGACAACAGGACACAATTCACTGATAAAAGGTTCAGAGAGTTGCTGTCAGACCTAAAGATCAAGCATCACTTTACTGCAGTAGAACACCCACAAACCAACGGCCAAGCCGAGTCTGCAAATAAGGTGATCCTCAAGGCCCTTAAGCGCAGGTTAGACAACGCCAAAGGCAACTGGGTGGAGCAACTAGACCATGTACTCTGGGCATATCGCACCACTCCACAGTCTTCTACCAATGAAACCCCGTTCCGGCTCACATACGGAACCGAAGCATTGATCCCAGAACTTCACCCAGGGATGAACGATAAAGCAATCTTGGAAGAATTATACTTCTTGGATGAAACTCGGGCCATAGCTCATATCCGGGAATTAATTCTGAAGGAACGCCTCACAGCACGACGCAACACTAAAGTCATAGCTAGAAGTTATCAATCTGGAGATCTCATCCTGCGCAGAGCCGACATTGGCAACAAAAATGCAACCCAAGGAAAGTTGGCAGCAAACTGGGAAGGTCCCTACAGAGTCGTTGAGGCAACCGGGAATGGAGCCTACAAGATAGAAACTCTTGAGGGAAAGCCTATACCCAGATTTTGGAACGCAGATAAACTCAAGATCTACTATTCCTAAGTTATTTTCTTGTAGTTTGCTTAAACCGGATGTGAAGAGCATCTCGGTTCAGTATTATTAAAATCGGATACGAAGAGTATCCCAGCCCAGTATTCTTCTTTATCATTATTTTGTTTCAACAGATGCGAAGAGCATCTCGGCATAGTATTATTAAAGACGGATACGAAGAGTATCCCGACCCATTATCAATAAAACGCAGTTGGAACAAACTGTTTTCTATTATTTTTTCATTCCTTTTCACACAAGTCTAAGGAAAAAGCGTTACAAGCATATTAATGTTAAAAGTGCAAGTTACGAAAAGTAACGAAGTAGTTCGAGACGACAAGCGTTACAAGCATATTAATGTTAAAAGCACAAGTTACGAAAATAACGAAATGATTCGAGACGACAAGTGCAAGTCCGAGACTAAAGCACACAAACTGAAATTAGTGTCGAATACACAAAACAAATACTTAACTGAAACAGATGCAACAACTTGCCATTACAAAATACGTTCATTACAAACGAAGAAAAATTACAAACAGTTACAAGTTAAAAAAGAAGAGGTCACTCAATATACGGGCCGACTTCCTCACCAGAAGCGACATCAACATAAACCTTCTTCTCCATGTCGACCCGACAAATTTCCCCTCAAAGACCTCATACTCGGGTGACGTCCCTTCGACCTTCAAGCCGGGATTGAGCACCCCTAACTGCGCCACAGCATTCCCGAACGATGCATTGCTGATCTCTTGAGAAAGCTTCACAAGGCTAGCCTTTTCTTCATTGAATTTGGCTTGAGCCTTCTGCAAGTTTTTCTTCACAAGTTCAACAACAGCCTCATCGGTCATCCCGGACGCAGGTGGAGCCAACTGCAGCTTCTCCAAGTCAGCCTTCAACCTATCTACCTCAGCTTCTAGGGTCTTGTTCTTATCTTTCGCAGACTTGTAAAGACACTTGTATTTTTTGCTTTCCTTCTTCTCAAGGTTGAGGGCCTCTTGGGCAGTTTTCACATCTTCTAAGGCCTTATACCTCTCGGCCGTACGGTTCTCAAGGTTTGAAGAAACCCGCTCGGAGACCGGGATCACATCAAGCCTTAGATGCCTTATGTACACAGCATGCTGAAGGCATTGGCGCTCAATGTCCAACAAACCCTCAACTTTCGGGACACTTTCGTGAACCAATTTCATGAAGGGGTTGTACAGAATATGGTCCAACTCAGGGGTGTCCAAATCAACCTCCGAATCGTACAGGTTCAACCCGGACTCCTCTGAAGACTCTTCCACCCTAGCCCTTTTATTTTTCTTTTTCTTCAAGTTCTTCTTCCTCTGCGCTTGAGGCTACCCATCGTCATACCCAATCGGGACGGGATCAACATTGATGACCGGTCGGGTCCCTGAACCGTCTTCGCCATCAGTCCGGGGTAAAATCCATGTCGACCCGAACATCATTGTTATTAACTTGGGTGTTCTATAGGGCCCTCAACTGCTTCAACGCCCCGGATGCCATCAAAGCTACAAAACAAACACGAACGATTAGCCGGGATGAAAACACAGAAAGTAACAGGCAAATAGAATAAATCTCACTAATTCTAGATCCAACGTTACGAGTCGGACCATATAATATTTTCTTAGAGGAAAACAACCCACATTCCTCAACTGACTCCTTTAACAAATCCCTTACTACCAAATCCTGAGGGGACAGAGCCGACTCGGAGACTTCAAAGTCAGACGACTTCATGTCATAGTGTTTGTCACTCCAGTAAATAAAACATCGTGGAGTGTTGGAAGACCGTTCCTCCCAAAACGGCTTCACACCTTTGACCACCAGTACTTGGAAGAACTCCTGTTTGAAAGTGATGCTCCCCCCTCTTAGCCGAATCACAGAACGGGGTTATCAATTTTCGATCTTTATGCCCCCTAAAAGAGATCCAACTTTTCAGAGTCTCCTTCTTATTCCCTGGGGAGTGCTTCCTTAACACTATGAAGTAATAAAAGAATAACTTTACAGAAGGCGTGAAGCCGAACTCGGTCAAGATCAACTTGAAGCACCTGATGAAGGCCCACGAGTTGGGGTGCAGTTGTGAAGGAGCACACCGCAAAAACATAAGCATCCGTTCTTGAAATTCGGTGAACGGAAGCCTCAATCTCACTTTTGAATGAAAAAAGTCATAAATGTATAAAAAAAGGTGTATTGGTCTCGGATAGATGGCATACTCGGCCCCCTCGGGGTGGAAACACCACATTGTACAATTCTTTCATCTCGGTTGAGCCAAACACCTCCAAATCGAATAATCGTTCCTGGAAATGCTCAGGACAATCGGGTCTATACACAAAACAAGTACCAAGAACCTCCGGATCCACCCACTGATACCTATCAGCCCACAGGGGCACGAAGTACTCCTCATCACGGGGGCTCATCCATTTCAACACCTGCAGAGGTAATTGTGTAACAACTACCCTCATCATAACCGGGACGACTAGCACTCGACTCATCAAAGACACTATCATATGAATTCGTCTCGGATTTTACTAATTTGTTATCATTTTCAACTCGAACTCCCCCCCAGAGGCCATATTCCTCCGCCTCAACACCTCGACCACCTCAGAACTTAAATCCTCATTATCCCCACAGGATGACCGGCTCCGGGACACCCATGACTCAGGTTTCCCAGACAAAACTTCCAAAGAACTACTCTCACTCATTTGTTCAAAAAAGAAGGGGGAGATAAGAGTAATACTTGATAGTCAGATCCTGAATTCGATTTGGAAGCAGAGAGCTGGATCAAGATTCAGGAATGTGATTGCACAAAGAGAGGAGCAGGAAGCAAATGAAGCAAGTGGCAGAAGAAAAACTTCTCTACCCTCTATTTATAAGGCCGAAAAGGCCCATAACCGCTACGGCCCAGGAAGTCGAACCGTCACGACCCTATAGCGGAGCAACACGTCACCTGGAACACGAAACGTCACCAACAATTGAAACAATTCAAAGAAAATGAACGTCATGATGATTTATCAGGGTACAAACTCGTCCCGAACCAGCTAATACAAATACAGATTCGTTTCAACCCAAAAACGTGAAGTAAAATAGCATCCCGAACCAAGGTAGAAGCGGCTTACAACTTGTCACCCCCAACTGGGATGAATCAAAAACCCTCAAAATCGTCTTGAACATAATCTTCGAGGTCGTCTCGAGTTAAACCTTCAAAGACGTCTCAAACATTGAATGTCGTCTCGAGTACGTCCAAAGCATTTAAGCTCAAAGCCAACTAAATAAGTTGAAAAGAGCTGGGGGGGGCTTCTGTTACGATCTAAACCTAAGGCCCAATAGCCAATATGGCACACGTACTATATTATTGTCATATCCTTAAATATATAATAATATCTGTACATAATATAACCATATCTGCAATTATATCTGTGATCTCCCACAATATATTAAATATTGTATCTATGATTATATAATTATACCTGCATATTTACTCCTTTTATACAAAGGCCCACTTACCATATTTATACAGGGAAAACCCCTATATATACGGGTAACTGACAGATCATCAGGTACACGCAATCTTACCCAGTCAATCACTTTGACTGTTATTACCCTTTTCTGACTTGGGCATCGGAGTCCCTTTGCAGGTACACCCCCTCGGTTCAAATCGGATCTCGCACTGTCAACCCGGACCCAGATCCGACTCTAACCTGCTGACTCAGACCCAGGTCCGTGTTTCATACCAGAACAACAACCATGCATGTTTGGTTTTAAAAATCACAAAAGGTGCTTGTTTTGTTGGTTTTAGAGCTTATGTTTTAGTTTAAATAGGTGTGGTATTAGTTTGTTAAGAAGCAAGATGAGTGTAAGAAATTGAGAGAAAAATTTCAACAAGTTTTTTTTGTCATCTTGAGTGTGTAAGTTGCCTATTAACAAATGCCAAGTTTGTGAGAGTATTATTCATCGACAAAATAAAAAAGCGTGTGTGTGAAATTAGTTCTTGAGCGTTCATATTTTTTTTGGCATATATCAAGGAAATTTATTTTAATTTCAAACATCTAGCATCTAAGCTTGTTGAACCAAGATGGCAGTAAGTTCAAGCACATGAGCAAATCAAGTTCAACAAGGTGCAAACTATTATCTACAAGTACGATGGTAGATCTAATTTTTCCATGTGGAAACATTTGATGGAATTGTGTTTTAGCAAACTAGCGGCTATGAACAAATTGTCAAAAAAGGTTTTGTTGAACCAACCTGAGAAGGAAAAGAAAAAATAGAGCAACAAGTAGAAAAAAATCGTCTACTTAATCAAAGAGCTTTGTTTTTTATCTGTCAATATGTGGAGCTGCTCATTCTTGAGAAAATTTTCCATGCTAAAACAGCAAAGAAGCTTGGGAATTTTTTTTCAAAACATAAGAAGGTGTTGATCCAGTCAAACGGACGAGATTGTAAGGCCTAAAGCGACAGTTCGAGCTGATGGAACAAGGCATGGATGAAATTGTTCGTGATTATTTTTCACGAATGGATAAGCTCGTAAACGATATGAAGAACAATGGTAATGATATATCAGGAAAAAGAAGTCATGGAGAAAATCATGCGCACACTCACACCTCGATTTGATTATGTGGTAGCAGCTACTGAAGAGTCGAAAGATCTCAGCAAAATGACTTTGAATGATTTACAAGTGTATTTAGAGTCACGTGAGATGCGGATGAACGAGAGATCAAGTGGCACAATTGAACTAGCATTGAAAGCACAAACACATGTTAGAAGAGAGGGACACGTTCAAAGAAGGGCCAATCAAAATCAAAGGGGTTAGAATTTCAAAGGAAGAGGGAGGAATTTTCAAACTGACCAAAGCCAAGGTACAAGGGACAATGGTTCTTTTCAAACAAAACTAATATTCAATGCCATAAATGCAAGAAGTTCGAACATTTCCAGTCTGAATGCAAATCTCATATTCAGTGCCATAACTACAGCAAGTATGGTCACTATAGTCAAGAATGTCGTGCCAAAGCATTGAATATTAGAGAGAACCATGCTCAAGTTGCAGAAAATAAAGATGATATGAAGATGGTTCTCATAATAAGTCATGCAGTAGCTGATAAAAATAAAAATCAATGGTTGTTAGATACAGGCTGCAACAATCATCTAAGTGGGAAAAAAACTGTTTTCTCACTTAGATGAAAATTTCAAAACCACTATCAAGCTTGATGATAATTCCAAACTTGAAGTCATGGGAAAAGGGAAGATTGCCATCAGATTGAAAGATAGATCTTTAAATTATATTTCTGATGTATTTTATGCACCTGACATATGTCAGAATCTCTTGAGTGTGGGACAACTAGCTGAGAAAGGCTATAATCAACGATTCAACAAAAGAGGTTGCACCATAAATGATGTGGAGATGGGGCTAATAGCAAAGACAGACATGTCAAGAAATCGACTATTTCTGATGAATATCAAGTATGATGTTGCTTTATGTTGTAATGCCATATTTGTTGATGATAATTGGCTCTGGCATATGCGGCTTGGACACTTCAACTTTGAAAGTATCAAGTTTCTTGCAAACAAAAATGGGTTACCGCCTTGCCTGTTATTCAAGTTCCCAACTAACTTATGTGAAAACTGTGTAGTTGGTAAAGCATCGAGATCCTTTCCAAAGAGGGTAAGGTGCATGGAGAGCCACAAAACCCTTGAGCTTGTGGCACTCTAATTTATGCTATTGGATGTTCCATCTAACGGAGGTAATATACTTTATTACTTTTCATTGGATAACTTTCAGCAGAGAACGGGCATGGGTTTATTTTTCTAAAAAATACATCTGATGCTTGTGATACGCCTCAAGAGTTTTATGACATATGTTGAAAGGCCAAAGTGGGTTTATTAACTCTGAAAAGCTTGAGAATTTGACCAGGGGAAAAGAGTATAGTTGTTTGTGATTGAATTTCTTTGAAAAAGGCAAGCAGTAGGTTTATTAACACTAAGTAACTGCAAGGTATACTCCTCAACAAAAATGGAGTGGCAGAAAGAAAGAACAGAACTATCATGAATATGGTGAGAAGTATGTCACATTGCAAGAAAGCTCCAAAGAGTTTTTGGGCAGAAGTAGTGGCTTGTGCAGTATACTATTAAATAGGGTGTCCTGTTAAAAGTGTACATGATAAAACTTCAAAAGAAGCTTGGTGTGGGGAAAAGCCCAATCTAAGTCACTTGAAAGTCTTTGGTTGCATTGCTTATGCGTGTTCCAGATGAATTAAGGAAGAAGCTCGATAACAAAGCAAAAATGTATCTTTGTTGAGTACAGTGAAGAAACTAAAGGCTACAAGTTGTACAATCCAGAAACCCCAAAGGTAATCATCAGTCGAGATGTTACCTTTGATGAAAATGGAGCATGGGATTGGTCAAGAGGAAAAGAAGTTATTGCTTGTACCAGTAACTATGAATGCAGAAGCAGAACAGGATAATCATCCACCAACTACTGGTTCATATGAATCAGCAGCTGATACTCAAACTCGTAGATATCCACAATGAGAAAGATGTCCACCTGCTCATTTACAAGATTATGAAGTTGGAAGGGATGATGACTCTGATGATGGGAAGGAAGAAGTTACTTATTATGCCCTGTTTTCTGATTGTGATCATGTAACATATGAGAAAGCGACCAATGATGATCATTGGATTAAAGCAATGGATGAAGAAATTCAAGCCATTGAGAAGAATAATACATGGGAGTTAGAAAATCTTCTAGAAGGAAAGAAGCCAATTGGTGTTAAATGGGTGTATAAGATAAAGTTCAAGCTAACTGGAGAAATTGAACATTTCAAGGCACGATTAGTGGCAAAAGGATACAAACAAAAACTTGGAATTGACTACTTTGAAGTATTTGCTCCAGTTTCTAGATTTGACACAATACGCATGATTCTTTCTCTTGCTGCCCAAAATTAGTGGAAAATATTTCAAATGGATGTCAAATCTACTTTCTTGAATGGTGTTCTTGAAGAAGAGGTTTACATAGAGCAACCTCCAGGTTATCTTAAACAAGGAGAGGAAGATAAAGTCTACAGATTGAAGAAGGCACTATATGGACTAAAGCAGGCACCGAGAGCATGGTATACACGTAACGTCACATACTTCATTGACCATGGCTTTCACAGGAGTCCATATGAGCATGCTTTATATGTCAAAACCAATCTGGCTGGAGATATCATCATTGTTTGTCTATACGTGGATGATTTGATCTTCACCAGCAACAATACCAAATTGTTAGCTGAATTTCGAGAAAATATGACCACACATTTTGAAATGACAGATATGGGTCTTATTTCATATTTCTTAGGAATTGAAGTGAAGCAGGCAAATGAAGGAATGTTTATCTCTCAAAAGAAATATGCAACAGATGTCTTAAAGAAGTTCAAGATGGAACCCTACAAACCGATTTTAACACCAGTAGAAGAAATATTGAATTTAGAAAAGGAAAGTGGTGGTGATCTGGTTAATTCAACTAATTTTAGAAGATTAGTGGGAAGTCTAAGGTACTTGACATCAACAAGACCTAACATAGTTTGTGGAGTTGGGCTCATAAGCAGATTCATGGAATCACCAAGACAATCTCATTGGCAAGCTGCAAAATGAATTCTAAGGTATGTTAAAGCTATACAATTACTAAAGGCATATTTTATTCAAGTTTTTGCAAGCTAGAATTGGTTGGATACACAGACGATGATTGACGTGGTGATACTCAACACGAAAAAACACTTTAGGCTATGCTTTCATCTTGGTTCAGCTGTATTTTCTTGGTCCTCCAAGAAACAACATGTTGTTACCCTTTCAACAGCTAAGGCAGAGTATATAGCAGCAACAAATTGTGTTATTCAAGCAGTTAGGTTGCGAAGAATGTTGAGTGAGCTACAACATCAACAAGATAGTCCTACGAAAATATTCTGTTACAATAAATCAACAATTGCTTTAACAAAGAATCCAGTTTTTCATGGTCGCAGCAAACACATTGAAATCAAGTATCACTATATAGGAGATTTGGTTAGAGATAAAAAATTGTGGTGGAATATTGTTCGTCGGATGATCAAATAGCGGATATCTTTACAAAGCCACTCAAAGTCAATTCATTCTTGAAGTTGAAGAATATGTTTGGGATGATCAAGAGAAGTTTTAGGGAGGATGTTGGAAATTAAAATTTGGTAACTTGATGCATGTTATAATCTATCTTTGTTTCTATATGGCATGAAAGCTAAATTATCATGCTTCTTAAAAGTCAAGATTTTCAACTACATGCTATAATATATGTTTTGGATCTATACGGCATGAAAACTAGATTATCATGCTATTGAAAGTCAAGATTTACAACTTGTCATTATATTGATTTAACAACCATGCATGGTTGGTTTAAAAAGTCACAAAAGTGCTTAAGTGTTCGATCTCATTTTCCAGTTGTCGCTGACGGATGGACGTGTTAGGTGCTGTGAGTTTTATCTACAGGCGAGTGTACCCGTCGATTAGAGTAAAATGGAGTAATTAAAAACCCAAGTATTGTCCCACAAAGATTAATTAACAATATAAATTCAATTAAATCTTTGATGAGATGAGAGATAAAGATTATGGGTTGATTTGTTTGTTGAACTTAAATGGGGAGAGAGAGAGAGAGAAAGTTGAACAATGAAGCAAGCAATAACAATAAGGATTCAGTTATGGAAGTGCCAAGGGCATTTGGTTTCACTCAAGTGCTTACTAGATTTCCCCCCAATTTCCCTTATAAATTATGTAAATCTAATTGTCAATCACTTATTCTAATACTATCAATACCCAATGATCATGCAATATTGATAAAATAAAACAATAAGGAAAACATAATTATAAAAGGAAACACAATAATTTATAAAGGGAAAATGGGTTCAAATCAGGTTCACAACATCCACCATAGCCCCTTGTTAGAACCACAGGAAACACTAGAAGGGGGGTTAAATAGTGTTTTAAAGTTTTTGATAGTTTTTGGAAATCTTTAATTTAAATCATTAAGATGGGCACCGTTAAAAAGCAGGTCTTAAGATCAGAGATAGTTGAAACATGTGGAAGATAAGAAAAACAGTGTTTCTTTTAAAGCTTAAGATTGTTTTAAACAGAGGCTTCTCAAAGTATCTTCTGAAGATTATTACAAGGAGTATTTTCAGAACGGTTTCTGAAATACTTCAGACGACTAGAGGTTGTCTGAAGTCTGTTCCTGATTTCTGAACTGATCTCTTTCAGACTTACTTCAGAGAATTTATTTCAGAAGTTCTTCAAGGAACATTCTTTGTAAAGCTTCAAATGATATAAGAGTCATCTCATATTTTATTCATATGAAAGGTCATTTTATTGAAATAGTTTTGTTAAGTTTATTATAGAAAATACTTTTCAATCCTCAACATAAATATGAAAACTGGAAATACAGAGATTAAGGAAAAGAGAACTTAGGCATAGAGATTTCAGACAGGCTTTTAAGGGGTTGTCTGAAGTTTTCAGACGACTTGTAAAAACTAATTTTAAAAGATGTTTGTGCCTTTGTAAAATATCAGATTAATTATTCTGACCCCTTGATTAGTATAAAAGAATTGATAAGAGATAAGGGTAAGAAAACTTAGCCAAGGAATTTATCCTGGTTCACCCACAAACCCGTGAGCTACATCCATTCCCAGAGGCAAACCACCACTGGATTTTCCACTATCTGAATCCACAGATACAAGTATTATTCACAGCCTCTTCAGGCCAACACAAGTATTGATTTGTTTTCAAATGCCTCTCCAAGCAACATATGCAGTATTCTTTTTCAGTCTAGCCTCTCCAGGCTTTGCAACTAAGTATTTTTTCTTCCACCAAGCCTCTCCAGGCTCTCTGACACATAAAGTGTTTACAAATTAAACTAAATTTAAGTTTCCACGAAACATAAACTTAATCTTTTCCTGTACTTGAGGTTAACTGAGTACTACTCAGGATACAATGAAAGAATTCTAAGTACAAGGTTAAGACAGTGATACAAGTGTATAAGTTTAAGTACAATCCATGTCTCTGATAAGAGGAATGACATCCTCTGAGAATTGGCTAGGTAGATACTGACTTTAAGCTCCAGCCTTGTTCTCCAGCCATTGGTTTCCATTGGCTACATTCTCACCCGTATCATTGGAAAAACCAAGGCATACTTGCAGCTTCAAACCATTCTTGGTTCATATGAGATTAAGCACAGCCTGGTTGGTTGTTCAACTGAACAACTACAATTTTGACTAACTGATCAATAGATCAGCAGCATGGTTGATTCAAGTAAGCATGGTCAACAACCAATAAGGTTTTTTTGATACATCTTGATCAACTGATTGAACCAAGTAAATGAGTTCAACATCTTCAAATTCTTCCTTGAGGCTATTTATATGTTCTGTTGGAATATAGTCGTTTGAAGATGATTCATAATACCATTGAGATGTTGATGATGTGGCTCATATAACCGTTATGTAATAGTGTCTCAAACGGTTGCTTCTTCTTAAGCAGATAAGTGTTCAGACAGTCCTGTTCTGACACTTCTGTAGATGAGCTCTTTAGAGAGATTTTCTTGATATTATTTTGCATGTTCTCTTTCTTGATATCCTTTTGCTTTTCTTCAGCTGACTTCTGATTTCCTCTGCTTTTCTTAGGAGTGTATATGAGGAGGTATCTGTTGGATTTTTCCTTTTGCTTATTCTGTATATACTCCCTTTTTTTTCATTTGCTCCAGACATCATATCTTCTTTGTGATGTCTTGTTCAATGGCTGTTTCTTGCAGATGATAAAATATGTTTGAATTAAAATATTTCATTCAAACATTTCTCTTTGTTGCTTCTGCTTAGTCTCCTGAGCTTTTCTTGTGCTTTCTTTCGGATTGGTGATGATGATATTTCCGTTGTGATACCACCGTTTAGAGATAGTATTGAATGCTATTCAATCCGTTATGAACACGCTTCTGGGTGTTCTGACAATTCTGACAAAGTACAACGTTGGTGCTGCTATAAAGCTGCCACCGTTGATGCTGCAATTTCTGCGTTGCAAAGATTTCCTCAGTGGTGTATGAACTTCAAAGGTACCAGGAAAGGTCTCTGTGACTTTGCCAATTTAAGCTTTGAAAGTGTTGCGTGTTTGTAGAGAACGACTTTTTCTTCAGCATACTTCAGAGAGCAAAAAGAATCTTCGTGTCTTCAGTGAGTGTGCCACGTCGGATCTCAGACGTCTTCGAGTATTGACACTTCAGCTAGCTTCTAGTCTTTCAGACAGCCTCGTTGCTTCAGACAGCTTCTTTGCTTCAGACAGCTTCTTTGCTTCAGATAAGGTTCAATCTCAGACTGCTTTATGTTTGTCTTCATTTCTTCGAGTCTTATGTCTCAGATGGTCTTCACGTCTTCAGATGGCTTGCGTACTTCAGACAACCTTCAAGCACTTCTGACGGCTTGCGTTGCTTCTGATTCTGTTCATCAAATCTCTTTCTGTTCTAATGAATATTTCAACCTGGAACACAAACTCAACAAACCAATACCTTTCTCAGTAGAATCTGTTATATAATCTTATTGTTCTTATTATACTCTTATTTGTTAATCATTAAAACTAAAAGATATTAAGTCTTGGAGTCAGGTTTGAATGCTCAAAACTGATTAATAGGACTTCACACCCTGGCTAGGTAATTAGTTACTCATAATAAAATATAAATAAACCAAAACTAAAAATCCTAATAATTCCATAACTACTAGGAAATACTAGAGAGCAGAAAAAACTCCTCTAACAGAATTGCTTCACTCCCAGAGTTTCCCAATCCTACTGTTAAAAAGCCACTGCTCTTGAAGAACCTTGAGAAGACGAGAAAGTAGGAGGATGAATAGATTAGGTCGATGATTGATGATTCAAATGATCTAGATTGAGATAGTCTTTTTATAAGAGTTGTTGGTGTCCTACTTTGATTCTCACTTGATTTCCTTCCAAAAATTATCATAAAATCTATTTCTTGGCTAAAATATTGTTAAAGATTCTCTTTTATTTCATCAAATCTTCTTTCTTCAACCAAAATATCATATAAATATTCTTCTTTTATTTCTGTGATAAAATAAGAGAAAATAAGTTGAAATATAAAATAAAAATAATGATCATTAATGCTAGATAACCAACTAATACCTAAAATAAATCTATAAAATATCGGTTTATCAACCTCCCCACACTTAAACATTGTTTGTCCTCAAGCAATAATCCAGGCTAAAACTTAAGTAATAGGCAATAAAAAACATATAGTCAAGGAACTCATGATGAAACAACTTGTAACAAATGCACAATTTTCAATACTAAATGAGCAATTAAATGTTAGCCCAATCAGAGGCTTTTGGTTCCCTAAAATCAAACCTTGCATCAATGGGGAGCTCTTCTTACCATTCTCAAAAGTGTTTTAAGGGTGTAGGAAAAATTCACCCAGCTTCTTTAAAGAAAGTGTACTATCATAGGCTTGATTATTAACCACATCTCAACCAACATTTAGTGCATGCAAAAATCAAAAGGTCTTTTATGGGTTGTAACGTGGTCATGAGGAAACATAATAGGATGGGTAACTAAGAAAAGATAAACGAGGGCTAATTAAATAAAACAACAACTCTTCAAACTTTAAAGGGAGCCCAAAAAAATTTATTCACATTAATTCCCCTTCCAAGTATTCTTCCCTTTTATGTCTTCTTTTCTTTCATCCTTTTTTCTCTTGTCTTCCTTTTTTCTCTCTTTTGAAGAGAGGAAGGTCCTTTCTTCTTTTTTTTCCTTCTTCTTACTCTTTTCTTTCTTTCTTTTTTTCTAGTGTTCTTTCAAAGAGAGGAAGATCCTTTTTTTCTTCTTACTCTTTTTTTAATTCCCCAAAGTAGTTCCCTTTTCTAAGGTGCTCCATTCACATTATGAAGAGTATCACATAGAATGAAAATAATTTTTTTGTAAGGGTACCAAGAAATGCATATATCAAATAAGCTCAAAATGGGCAACTAAGGGATATAAAAGCACAAATCTCTGAAGGTCAGAAAAATAATTTCCTGAGGTGCCTTAATCATTTTCAAGCTTACAATTAAATGCATAGGTTTCAAAATGGTTGCAAGTTAAATTCTGTATAACACAATCTAAGAGAAGAATCACTCATACAAGAATAGAGGGGATAATATTAAGATTATTTCAAACCCCATTTTTGGCACAAATCTCACATTTAGAAGCTAATCCAATGCATAATAAAATGATAGGGAATTTTGTGCTGATTTTTAGCTTTTCAATTAACTATTCCCTTCTTTTTAATAATTCATTTGATAACTAGAAATATTGGGTTCCCTAATAATGAGTAATTCAAAACCCAAATTAAAATGAGCACCAGATTATTAATGAGGACTTACAATTTTCAATTCAGCATTCAATGAGCACAAATTAGGTACCCAACGGGGTACCACCCTCCCCACACTAGAGATCAGCATTGTCCCCAATGCAACCAAATAAAGGAAGCAAAAATAGTAAATAAAAGATGAATTAAAACTAGGATATACTCCCTTGATTAGAAGGCATGGTGGGTAACTCCTGGCTATGACTATCGGAATCCAAAGTACAAGCAGTTCTGTCAAAGCTCCTAAAAAGAAAAAGAGTAAAAAATAAATAAATAAGTAAGGATACAGGTTGCCTCCTGTCAGCGCTTGTTTAACGTCTCGAGCTTGATGTGCCATCTCCCAATAGCTAAGTGGATCCATGAAAGGAAGTACTTGGGTCTTGTAACAATATAACATTGCACTCATGTTGAACCCCTTCCTCATAGTGTTTTACCTTTAACCATTGATCTTGAAGGTTTCTCCATCTTCTTTTTGAGTTCTAATACTCCATAGGGGAAAATCTTCACCACTTCATATGGGCCAACCCATCTAGACTTTAGTTTCCATGGAAACAAACGAACACGTGAGTTATAAACCAAAACTTTCTCACCAATTGAGAATTCAAGCTTCAAGATGTGTTTATCATGCCATCTTTTTGTGCGCTCTTTATAAAGTTTGGAATTCTCATATGCCTCTAAACGAAGTTCATCTAGATCATTTAACTACAAAGGCGCCTCTCACCTGTATGTTGCAAATCAAAGTTAAGAAACTTTAAGGCCCAATAGGCCTTGTGCTCAAGTTCAACAGGTAGATGACATGATTTACCAAAAACTAACCTATAAGGGGACATACCAATGGGAGTTTTGTATGCAATCTTATATGCCCAAAGAACATCATCCAACTTTAAAGACCAATCCTTCCTAGAACTGTTTACAGTTCTTTCTAGGATTCTTTTTAACTCCCTATTAGAAATTTCAACTTGGCCACTAGTTTGAGGGTGGTAAGGGGTAAGATCTTGTGACTAATACCATACTTGGCTAAGAGGTGATCAAATTGTTTATTATTAAAGTTGGTGCCCCCATCACTAATAATTGCTCTATGAGTGCCAAACCTAGTGAAAATATTTTTCTTTATAAATTTAATGACTCCTCTAGCATCATTAGTAGGCAAGGCTACCGCTTGTACCTATTTAGAAACATAATCCACAACAACCAAGATGTATTGATTATTATATTATTTGGGAAAAGGTCCCATAAAATCTATTCCCCATACATCAAATAATTCACATACCAAAATATTATTAAGGGGAATGTCGTGCTTTCTTGATATATTGTCACTCCTTTGACATCTATCACAAGTTTGAATAAAAGTAAAAGCATCTTTAAAGAGAGTAGGCCAATAAAAACGACTTTGCAAAACTTTTTGAGCGATTCTATTAGAACCAAAATGGCCACCAGCCTCTCGAGAGTGACAATGTTCCAAAATAGCATGAGTTTCTACCTCAGGGACACATCTCCTTATTACCTTGTCCCCACACATCCTAAACAAATAAGGTTCCTCCCAAAAATAGTGTTTAGCGTCATAAAGAAATTTCTTCCGCTGTGTATATGAAAGATCAAGAGGAAGGATATTACCTGTCAGGAAATTAACTAAATCAGCATACCAGGGAGCTTCAGAGATTGACAATAAGTGCTCATTAGGGAAGGTTTCCTTTATCTCCAAGCCAACGGGTTATTGAACTGAGGGGTCTAATCTAGATAATGATCTGCCACTAAGTTTTTTGCTTCTTTCTTGTCTTTGATCTCCAAGTCAAAACTCTTGAAGGAGGAGTATCCATCTTAATCAACCTTGGCTTGGCATCCTATTTAGAAATCAAATACTTAATGGTAGAATGGTCAGTATAAACAATCACCTTTGGACATAATCAAATAAGAAAGAAATTTATCAAAAGCAAAAACTATGACCAACAAACTCTTTTTCAGTGATAGTATAATTTCTTTGTGCTCCATCAAGAGTCTTGTTGGCATAGTAAATGGTATGTATGAAAACTTTTGTCCTTATGTTTTCCAAGAACTGCTCCTACAGCTGTATCACTGGCATCACACATTAGCTCAAAAGGTAAAGGCCAAGTAGGGGAAGCGACAACAGGAGCATTAATCAATTTAGCCTTCAAATTTTGAAAGGCTATCATACATGCATCATTAAAAACAAAAGAGGCATCTTTAACTAATAAATCACTAAGGGATTTGGCAATTTTAAAAAAATCCTTTATGAACCTTCTATAAAAACCTGCATGTCCAAGAAACTCTAACAGATTTAACAGAAGTAGGGGGAGGTAATTGGAAATTACTTCAACCTTAGCAGGATCTACCTCAATCCCCTTTTGAGAGATTTTATGCCTTAAAACAATACATTCTTTTACCATAAACTGGAACTTCTCCCAATTCAAAACTAACTTTGTTTCTTTACACCTTTTTAAGACCAATTCCAAATTATGCAAGCATCTATCAAAAGTGGATCCATAGACAGAAAAGTCATCCATAAATATTTGTATGCAATCCTCTAGCAAATAAGAAAAAATAGACATCATGCATCTTTGAAAAGTGGCAGGTGCATTACATAGGCCAAATGGCATCCTTCTATATGAAAATGTACCAAAAGGGAATGTAAAAGTAGTCTTTTCTTGATCATCAAGAGCTAGAGGTATTTGCATATAGCCAGAGTACCCATCCAAACCAACAATAGAAGTGTGACCAGACAATTTCTTAAGCATTTGATCAATAAAAGGAAGAGGAAAATGATCTTTATGGTGGCCTCATTTAACTTTCTATAGTCAATGCATACCCGCCAACCAGATACCTTTCTTATCGCTATGATGTTCCTTCATTTTCCATAATTGTGGTGCCGCCCTTTTTTGGGACAACCTGCACAGGGCTCACCCAAGGACTATCAGAGATAGGGTAAATAATACATGTATCAAGTAATTTAAGTACCCTCTTTTTTAACCACTTCCTTTAGACTTGGGTGATCCTTCTTTGGGGTTGCACCTTAGGCTTGTATTCTTCCTCCAAATTAATTTTGTGAGTGCATGTGGAGGGGCTTATTCCCTTGATGTCATGAATTGTCCATCCAAATCCTTCCTTATTTTCTCTTAACACTCTTAACAACTTCTCCTCTATTGTACATGTCAAACAAGAAGAAATAATTAATGAAAGAGAAGATAGAGGAGATAGAAAAAACATTTAAGATTAGAAGGGAGAGTTTTTAAGTTCAACCTCCGGATGTTCTTCGATGGAAGATTTTGGCCTATTGGTGCTTTGTCCCTCCATATTTCAAATTGTTTGTTCCCTTCCAACTTTCTTCTTGGACTACTCCCGCTTCTAGCATCATAATCATCCTCTATCACTTCATTCTTTGGATCAGTATATAAGTTTTCACCAAAGGTCAAGGCTTCCCTAAAGTGTCTTCCATAAGCTTTTCCTGAAAGAGGAATCATCAAGAAGGAGAGTTGTCCCAAGTAGTATAAAACTGCAAGAATAAAAAATTCTAAAAACACTTCCTCATCATCTAATCTCAAAGTGAGCTTTCCCTGCTGGACATCAATAATGGTCTTTTCCCGGGCTAAACATGGTCCTCCCCAAAATAATAGGGACCTCATCACCTTCTTCCATGTCCAGCATAATAAAATCAGCAAGGAATATAAATTTGTCAACCTTGACGAGGGACATCATCCACTATGCCTCTAGGATAGGTGATTGACCTATCGGCAAGCTGCAAAGAAATAGTAGTAGGTTTGGGGCTCTTGCATGCCCAACCTTTTAAAAACATAAAGAGGCATTAGATTAATACTAGCACCCAAATCACACAAAGCCTTATCAAAATAAGAGTTACCAATAGTGCAAGGGATAGTAAAACTCCCTAGATCCTTAAGCTTTGGTGGCAACTTCTTTAAAAGAATGGTTGTGCATTCTTCATTCAATGTGATTGTTCCATACTCTTCCAACCTCTTCTTATTGCCCAAAATTTATTTAAGAAATTTAGCATACTTGGGCATTTGGGCTGTGGCTTCCACAAATGGGAACATTAATCTTGAGTTGCTTCAAGATATATAGGAACTTGGAAAATTGAGGATCTTGCTTATTACCTTTTTAGTCTTTGAGGGAAAGGTATATTTGGCCTGTAAGGTTCCAAAGGAACCTTTTTTGGGCACCTCAACCTTATCATTTTGCTAGATTCCTCTTTTTCTTCAGAATTCCCATCAGTAAGAACTTTGGGATTACTCCCAATTACTACCTCTTTTCATCAGAATTCTCCACTTCCCTGCCGCTTCTAAGTTTGATTGCTTTGGATTATCCTCTTGGATTGGCTTCAGGTTGGCTAGGAGGTGTTCCAGGTGCTCTTTTGGCTCAAGAGCTCAGTAATCTGTCCCAGTTGGGCTTCTATATTCTGAAATCGAGATTCAAAAATTTTGAATATATTGCATTACTCTCTCTTGGAATGATGGCTTCTTCTTCTTTTGTCTGAATCCTCCTTGGTTTTGAACATGAGGGGGTCTATAAGAATTCTGACTGGGAGGCTGATTATTCTGCCTTCCACCCCAAGAAAGATTGGGATGGTTCCTTCAACTTGGGTTATAGTTATTACCCAAATAATTAGCTTCCTCTGATTGTTGAGCACAATGGGAACCCACCAAACAATTGTCACTATCATAACTAACTGAACCACACAAATTGCATGGGATGCCTGGAATAGTAGCAGTGGAAAGTTGCAGACTGAGACTGAGCTAACATAAGTGCTTCCAATTTCTTATTGATGGCCTCAATCTAGCTAGTCACATAGTCTGTAGATCAACATGGTACATGCCAGCAGGTGTCTCCTTCTTTTTCACCACTTGTTTATCTTGAGAAGCCCATTGATAGGTGTTGGACGCTAGATCTCCCATAATTCTGTAAATTTCAGCTGGCGGTCTCCTAAGAATACCTCCCCCACAAGCAGCATCAATCATAGAGCGATTGGCAATAGATAATCCTTTATAGAAAACTTGCACCAGTTGGTGCACTTGATAGCCATGGTGTGGCCACTTTCGAAGAAGACCTTGAAAGCGTTCCCAAGCCTCATAAAGGGACTCTAGCTCATATTGATTGAAAGTAGCAATATATTCCATCAGCTTGGATAAAAGTGGTTGGTGGAAAGTATTGTTTAAAGGAATTGGCGAGCTAATTGATTCCACGTAGTGATAGAGCCTCTAGGTAGAGAGTTCAGCTAATCATTAACATTTTCCGTCACAGAGAAAGGGAAGACCTTCAATCTAATTGCATTGGTAGAAGCACCATTAATCTAGTGGTGTCTGTCAGTCTGAGGAACTTCTAATATGACTATTTGGATCCTCTGAAGGTGTCCCTCCAAACTGCAATGAGTTCTGGATCATGTTGATTAAAGTTGGCTTCAGATCAAGGTTGTTTTCCTCGACTTGAGGAATGAAGATGCTACTAGCAAAAATATCAGGATTTGGAGTTATATACTCCAACAATGTCCTTTCACCAGCCATGTTTCTCTGTTTAGCTTCTTTCCTCAATCGTCTAGCAGTTCTTTCTATTTCAGGATCAAACTGCAATTCAGGGAATTGGGAACTGAAATTGAAATTTCAATCACAAGAAGGGGGTTGATGTATAAACACCAGAAGATAGTTGTTATGGATAATGTTGTATGCAGAAGATTTAGTTCCAGTATGGAACCTTTTAAATGGTAACACTTACTTAGGTATTAATTACTTTTCAAAATGGTTTTATGCACATATAGTTGATATAAAATAAAGAGAGTAGGGATCAGAAAGTTGCACACCAGATTTTATACTGGTTCACCTCTTCCACCTGAGGCTACGTCCAGTCCCTACACCAAGTAGGATTTTCTTACTAAAATCTTTACTGTTACAATGACCTTGTGTAGACCTTACCACTAGTATTTTCTGCAGCCTCTTCAGGCTCACAAACAGGTTTCCTTTTCAGCCTCTAAGGCCTTCAACCAACTACAGCTTCTTCTGCAGAAGAAACAGACAGTAAATAGCTACAGAAAATTATCTGCAAGCTATTTTCTCCACTACAAACCTGTGGAACTGTCCACTTACAGTTACTAACACTTTCTCAAGAAGTATTAACACTCTTAAGCCTTCTTGAGAAATTACAGAAGAAGTATGTAGATGAAAAATAAATTACAAGGCTCAAAATAAAGATTCTTTAATACACAGTAGAAGGTTTTGAGCCAAGCTCTCTCTTACTTGAACTGTTAAGAACCAAATATCAGAGATTTACGAGAGAGAGAATTTTTCCAGAAGGTAGAGATGGTAATTATGCAGTCTGGTGCTTCTTCTGAACTGTTTGTCTTTGCATTTTCATGAAGATATGAGTTCCTTTTATAGGCTTTTTGAGTGATATAGCTGTTGGAAACCCTTGGAGAAGGCTGAGTCATCTCCAGCTGTGAGGAAGGAGTTGTCTCTATCAAGGACAAACTGAAACACTGCAGGTTTGCAGGCTTTGACAGTCAAGAACGGTTGTCATTTGTCTGATAACATCTTTGGAGACCTTTCCAAGATTTGAAATAATTCCATCTGTGATATGTCTATTATTTTAATGCAGAAGATCAATTTAAATATGATAAGAATAAAGGAATTAATTTCCACAAAGTTCTGATATTCTGCAGAAAGAATAAAACTGGGATTACTAGAGGATGCATTCTTCTGCAGAGTATTTAATAGTGAATCTTCCTTCTAATATGATCACTCTTTATTTTCCCTTTCTTCTGGGCATGTTTTCTTCATTCAGTAAGCTCACGACACTTTATTGTTACAATCAACATTCTGCTTCTTCTGATAGACCTTTGTTTCTTCTGAAGGGATGTTATTGTCTCTGTTATTTCTTCTCAACTGCTTTCTTGCTTTCTTTAATGGTTTACTGAGTTTTCTTGAAGTGGGATATATCTTCTGTCATGCTTTAGAGATGAAATACTGATTTTGTTTTTTCTGTACTTAGTATTTCATATTGGATATCTTCTGCAATATCTATAGATCTGTACTTTCTTAACACATGCTCAAATTAAATCATTAGTACATCAAATCAGAATTTATACTACTGAAATTAGAGATGTTGTCATTATTAAAACCTTCATGGAGGATTTTGATCCTGTTTGTTGTGAAAATTTCAATCAAATTCGAAAACTTTCTTGATTCTGAAAGAACAATCTCGGACTAGAATCTGAATCTTCTAAAGGTTCTTTTTAAAATTAGATTATAGTCAGAAATTGTATTCAAAGAGTATCAGAATTTTGAATCACTTATTTCTTCAAGAAAAAGGTTAACTTCGAAAATCAGGTTTGAAAGATAAAAAGAATTTCAAAAGAGAATGAAATTTAAGGACAAAGTGCAGGAATTGAAAGTGCAGAATTTAAATGAAAGAAGAAAAGAATTGCAGAAATTAAAGTGCAGAAAGTAAACAAATCAAAGAAAAATGTAAAAATGTAAAGAAACAGAAAGTAATCAAAGAACAGAAAATTACAGGAATTGTAAATTGCATTGATTTAAAGTTGGTATGGATACACATACCGGGCACTCTCCTTATTAACCTCTTAGTCGCTTACAGATGGACATTGGGTGTTTTCAGAGACGTTTTCAGTAAAATGAAATCCAACCCTTGTTACATAAGAATTCTGCCTATTTATAGACTTCTATTATAACGGACACTTAACCAGATTTTGACACGTTTACAAGCCTAAATGACGTGGTCAAATTTCTAAGCAAGAAAACGTATTCAAAAAGCAACAACGGTCTTCTATTTGAAAAATAACTGACTGCTTGAGATCTTCACATCTATCTTCAGATAGTAACTTTGAATAACTGCTTGCTCTAGATCTTGACATTTGTCTCCGGATGTTAACTTCCGATAACTGCTCCATTTGAAATCTGATGAGTCTTCGAATTGCCTTTCAAAATCTGATAGGTCTTCGAATTCCTTTCCAGGCTTCTGACTTCATAAATTCTTCTAAGTTATCTGGAACGTCTTTCTTTTCTTGAACTAATCTTTGATCTCTATTTGAACTTCGAATCACATCTTGAAACTTTATGTATTTCATTCGAATTTCTCATGTAATTCGAATTGCAACTCACATATGAATAAAAAGAATTGTATTTATCTTAAGTCTCATGTCTTCAGAATTGATTCATATTCAATAAATGAACGAATTCATCTAGAATTCTCTCTTCTTGCTATCAAAAAGCATTTCGAATTTGAATACATATCTAATATAAAGGCTACTTTATATTTCCATGCATATTCAGAGATCAACATCTCTATCTTCGAATTTGAAATAATATAAACTCTTCGAAATTTACTAAGTTAACTTAAATCTTGATCAATAATAATTCTTTCGAATCTCTCTTATGTGCCTTTGCATTCAAAAATATTGATCTCTTATACTTAGTAAAATTTTGAGTTCAGTCAACCCCAACAGATGCCCCTTAAAATATTAGTTTCGAGGAAACATTCTAAACTTCAGCAAAAACTAATATTTTAATAAAACAAGGAGAGGTTAAAAATTATTTTCTCTTAGCAAACCCTTCATCTTCCTTGCCTTCCATTGGTCTAAGTACAACAGTACAAGACTTGAAGGCAAGTATTTAGGCCGATGGAAGAATGCTTACCTTTCTGAAGTCTTTTCAAAATTTATCAACCTTTTGAACAACTTTTATTGGTGCTCTGTTATATTTGAATTTGTATTTTAAACAAAATCATTGACTTCTTCATAATAATTGTCTTATTAGATCATAAGGCTACCACCAGTCAAGAAAGTGAATCTGGTGAAGAACAATCAAGTAGAAAGAAAATCGAAGGTAACTTCGATTTCGAATAATTCCTTATTCAAGATATTCAAATAGAATTATTCTAACCTTTACATTTTGAATTCAGCCTTTTGTTTCCCCTGAAATTTCAGAGGCTAAAAAGGTTAATACAGGTTCCTCTGGTCGAGGAATTAAGAAAAAACAAGTTCAAGAAACTTCAGAATATGCTACCCCCAGTGATCCAAAGGTATTTGAGCTTTTTGAACTCAATTTTTAACAAATTCCTAAATTTTATCATAATCACCTCTTTTGTTTCTTGAAGCTTAAGAAAGATTCTCCATCAGAGAATGATTCTTCTAGTTCTCCTCCTCCTACTTCTACTATCCGTGCTGAAAGAAGAACAAAAGCACGTTCTGACTCAAGAAGTTCGAAGGGAAAGGAAACTTCAGATGAGAAGGATCAAGATGAAACTGAAAAGGATCCTAAACTTCCTCGAAAATCAGGACCCTGCTGAGATTGGATCCTCAAAAGTTATCAAGAAAAAGAAAATTGGAGCCACTGAGGTAATAACTTTATATTCTTTTCGATCTCCATTTCATGATTCAATTCAATCATTCATCCATACTCTCATCTCAAAATAGGTGGCTAGAAAATACTATGCCCTTCGAGTGAAACATATTGCTCAAAAAAAAACCAAGGCCAAAGAAAATGTTAATACCAGAAGGCATTGAGGTGGAATTTCGAATTCCTTCCTTACCATTATAGATTTTCATTGAATGATTCTGATTTCAATATTCTTTGATTGTAGGTTGAGACTATAAACTCATCTTCGAAGTCAGCAGCTGAACAAACTGCAACTAATGAGTCTGATCAAAAGAAATCTTCCAAAGAAGAAAATGGAGAAAAAAGAACAAAGTGTAAGTTCTCCTCCAGGATCTCAACCAAAAGATGAGGTTTCTCAGAAAGAAGTAGAATCAAAAGAGGAAGGGAATGTTCAAAATACTGACATGGAAGGGGTCGAACCATGTTTGAGGAGAAGGTTGAAGAAGAGTCCATTCCTGAGGCCTCTCAGTTTAAAGAGAATGAAACAGAAAATCAGACTAAGACAACTCTTTGACCAAGGATCCCCCTAAAGATAAATCAAAAATTGACATCCCTTCTACTCCATTCAAAGAAACCATGATTCTTGAAAACCCTTCAGAAATTCAAAGTGAGATGACTGTTGCTCAACATAATACCCCATTAAATACTTTAGAAGCTAAACCTAGTTCTTCTAATAAATCTTCAACTCCTTCAAGTTTGAAAGAATGCTTAAATATTTTAGATGAAAATCCTTTTGCTGTCTTCGACCTTTTAACTGGTGAAGGATCAATGTCTTCTACTCATTCAGACTCTTATCAACCTACAATTGAATTTGCTGAAGACCTTATGAAGGCTTGAGGAACCTGATATTCATTGATGACTTTCTCGAACTATTTCGAAAAAGATGTTGAATATCAATACAAGTTACAAAAGAAGCTTGAGGTTATTTATGCTCGACAGAATAACTTGTCTGCACAACAACTCAGTGGATTGGATGTTTTCAAAAACCTCTATGTGAAAGTTACAGAAATTTTGAGAGAGCATCAATCCAACTTTGCAAAAGCTTCTGAAATCCGAGTTGAAAATGAGGATATGTTGGAAAAATTAAAGGATTCTAGGACCAAAATGTCAAGGCTTCAAGAAAGTATGGGGACTCTAAATGTTTAATTGTCTTCTGTTGCAGAGCAACGTAAGAAAATTGAAGAGCAAATCAAGAAGCTTCAAGAAGATGACAAGATTCTGATATCAGAGGAAAACAGTTCTAAGACTTCGATGTCCAAAACTCGAAAAGAGAAAGCTCGAGCTCCTTGAAGGGGTAAAATATGTTTCAAGTGAGCTGGTGAAATCAAACGAGCTTCTGGATAGCATTGATCAAAGGGACAAAGTCTTAGCACAATAATATAATGATCTGAATCAAGTCTATGAGCCCATGAAGAAGAATCCTCCCTTTTAACTTTGCTTTATTTTTCTGCCGTTTGTCAAAACACTTTTTGATTGGTGCTTTTGGAGTCACCAATTAATATGGATGCTTTTAGACAATTTGAATTTCATGCAAAGTTGGTTTATATTGCTTTAAGTATTTTCCATTTATGCTTAGAATTCGATTGTCACCTAATAATTCTTAATTGAATACGCATTATTTGAAAATACTTTTTCAACTTTAAATGGTCCTTCCCAATTTGGAGACCATTTTCCAAATCGTTTAGATTTTTATATCAACAGGTAAAAATCACTTTCCAAACAAGATCTCCTTCGTCAAAAGACTTAGATTTTAGTTTACGATTGTAAATTTGAGATACTTGTTCCTTTTGCCTGATGATATTTTCTAAGGCTCTTAATCTAAACTCATCCAATTCATTTAATTCATCCAACATCAAGTTATAGTAATCTTGAGTGGGTAAATCGAATTGTCTTTGCACTCTTATTGATTGCAAATAAATTTCAACTGGTAAAACTAAATCATGACCATAGACCAACTTATAAGGTGTAAACTTCGTTGCATCTCGAGGGGAATTTTGATATGCCCACAAAATTTTACTTAACATCTTATGCCAGTTTCGAAGTCGTTGGTCAATATGTTTCTTAATCAAAAGAAATAATCGTTTTGTTTACAGCTTTAACTTGCCCATTTGCTTGTGCATAATAAGGAGTTGAAGTAAAAAGTTTGATTCCATTTTCTTGTGCAAACCTCTTAACCCTTTTTCCTGTAAACACAGTTCCTTGATCAGTTGAAATAGATTCAGGAAGACCAAATCGAAAAACTATGTTTTCTTGAATGAACTTAATCACGTCTTCTTGAGTTACATCTTTTAATGGGATTGCTTTTACCCATTTTGTAAAATAATCTATAGCCACTATAATATACTTATGCCCCCTAGATAAAGAAGGATGAATTTGACCAATCAAATCAATAGCTCATCCTCTAAAAGGCCATGGCTTTATTATTGAATGTAACTCACTTGCAGGGATTTGTTGTATGAAACCATGTTTTTGATATTCCTCACAGGCTTTCAAAAAATCATTACAATCTTTGGCCATTGAAAGCCAATATAAATTCTGTCTTTCTAAGACCCATTCCATTTTTTGACCTGCTTGATGGGCTCCACAAATCCCTTGATGAATATCAATCAAAGCCTGATATGCTTCTGATTCCCCTAAACATCGAAGTAAATTACCATCAGGTGTTTTCTTATATAATTGGTTAGCTAGAATTACATAATGTAAAGCCCTGTACTTCAATTTTCGATCCACTTGCACATTTGGATTTTGCAAGTATTCAACTAAAGATTTTCTCAAATCATTAACATCTAAAGTTTCAATGTCTAAAACTTCGAAATTCATAACTGGCATATTCTTCTATAATTGGACCAACTCTTCGAATCTAGAATCACACACTTTATAACCAGAAGCAATTTGTGCTAATTCATTAGCAACTTCATTGTCAATTCGAGATATGTGTTCGAATTCAACTTCATCAAAATACCTTAGTAGCTGAAAAGCTCTTAGTAAATATTTTGACAATCTAGGATTCAAACATTTATATTGCTTAGTGACTTGTTTATCACTAATTTGAATCTCCTCAAATCAAAACTTGTTTGGCTTTGAATGATATCAAAATTTCTAATCCTAGTAATAAAGCTTCATATTCAGCTTCATTATTTGAAAGGTCCATTCTTATTCGAAACATTACTTTTGTTGGTAACCCTTTGGGTGAAATCAAAAGAATTCCAATCCCAACACCTACTTTATGTTTCGATCCATCAAAATAAAACTTCCAAGGTTTTAAAACCCACAAAGTCTAAATCGTTAATTCGAATAGGAGGATGATCAACTAGGAAATCAGCCATAACTTGGCCTTTCACAGCTTTTAATGGAAGATATGTTAGCGAAAACTCAGTTAAAGCTAACGCCCATTTTCCTACTCTACTGTGAAGAATAGGTTTCCACAACATGTGCTTTAATATATCATAATGAGAAATTATATAAACATCAAAAGGTTTTACATAGTATTTTAACATAGTATATGAAAAGTAAAGACATAAACATAATTTCTCGATAGCACAATATCGAGTCTCAGCATCATTTAGAGTTCTACTAAGATAATATACTGCTCTTTCGATCCCATTTTCATCCTCTTGAGCAAACATACTTCCCAAAGTCTCTTCAGATGCAGATATATATAACTTCAAAGGCTTTCCTTGATATGGTGGTATCATAATAGGAGGATTTGTAAGAATCCTCTTTATTTCTTCGAATGCCACCTGGTGTTCCTCTTTCCATTCAAATTTCTCTTCTTTCTTGAGTTTCAACAGAGGAGAAAACACCTTGGTTTTGGCTGAAAGATTTGCAATAAAACTTCGAAGAAAATTGATTTTACCCAATAAAGACTGCAATTGCTTCTTGTTCGGAGGAGGAGAAGTTTCAAGAATTGCCTTTGCTTTATTTTTATCAATCTCAACTCCTTTCTGATGAACCAAGAAGCCTAGAAAATTACCTGCAGATACACCCAAGGCACACTTAATAGGGTTCATTTATAACTTATGCAACCTCATCCTTCAAATGCTTCTTTCAAATTCGAAAGATGATCATTTTTTATTTAGATTTCACTACAACATCATCAATATAAACTTGCATGAATCTACCTGTTAATTCATGAAAGATAGAATCCATGGCTCTTTGATAAGTAGCACTAGTATTTTTAAGTCCAAAAGGCATCATTACTCATTCATAAGTTCATATTGCAGCAGGACATCGAAAAGCAGTTTTCGAAATATCCTCTTCAGGAATAAAAATTTGGTTATATCCTGAATAACCATCTAACATACTTAGTATTTCATTACCTGTTGTTGAATCAATTAACATATCAGCTACTGGCATAGGATATTCATCTTTAGGAGTTGCTGAATTCAAATCTCTAAAATCTATGCAAACTCTTAAAGAACCATTTTTCTTAATAACTGGTACTATATTAGAAATCCAGTCAACATACTTGGTAGTTCGAATGAACTTAGCCTTTAATAACCTCTCGATTTCACTTTTGATCTTCAATATAATTTCATGTGCAAATCTTCGAGGTGCTTGATTCACAGGTTTCCTATCCGGAAACGTAGGCAATTTGTGTTCAACAAGCTCTTTATTTAGACCAGGCATCTCATGATAATCCCATGCAAAGCAGTCTTTGTATTCCTTTAGTAATTCGACCAACTTACACTTAAAGTTTTCTGATAAATTTTTACTTACAAAAGTTGGCCTGGGGTATTGACATCTCCCAAACTTACTTCTTCAAGAGGATCTTGAGCCTCCATTTTTTTAATCCCATGAGACAAAGCTCTTTCGAACTCAAGAGGTGTATCATCATAGATACAATCAAGTCTTTCAAAAGATACCTCTTCATCTTCAAGTCTCATGCTTGAATCTTTTATGGGTTTACATTCAACATCTTGTACAGCCACTGAAGTCGTTTCAAAAGTTCTTTTGAATTCTTGTTCAAAATTAACTTCGGTCTCGAGGACCGTTTTATAATTTGCGGCCTCTAAGGCCGCTTCAAACCTTCTCTCAGCAGTATATGCTGAGGTTCGAGCTATGAAGCTCGAAATTACTCCTCTTCTGAAATCCATCCAAAAGTAGAAGTGGTCCCTGAAGGACCAGTTGCACTTTGAATGATCAAACCATATTCAACATTGAAAAACGCTTTGTGTGGAATCTTACCAGGCATAAAACCATGCTTTTCAATTGTACAAGGTGTTTGATTCATTATCCACTTCTCACAGTTCCTTGCATTAACTGTTTCTGCTTCGACCTTGTAATAGATTTGATCAGCCTCAACATACTCTGGAATGCCATCATCATTCCATAAACATATCTTCTGATGAACCGTTGAAGGAACTGCTCCTACACCATGTATCCATTCTCTCCCTAGAAGTACATTATAATTTGCCTTCGACGGAACAACCACAAAAATAGTGGGCCTTTTGACTGAACCAACAGTCACTTCAAAACACAATAACCCTTCAGATTTTGACGTCTTTCCACTGAAATCTGTAATAATCATGTCATGTGGCATCAAATCACACTTCTTTTTGTTGAATTTCTTCAACAAAGAACTTGGCAATAAATTAATTGTCGCTTCACCATCAACTAACACTTTACTTACAGTGATTCCTTCGATTTGAGCCTGAATAAACAAAGGCTTTATGTGAGATACCATCCCAATAGAAGGTCTATCAAACACTGTTGAATCTTGTTTAACAACCTGTGTTGACAAACAAGTGTAATAAGTTTGTGGTTCTGATGATTCATCTTCTATGAAGTCATCCTCAAAACCTTCTTCATACTCCTTTTCGAA
The DNA here is from genome assembly GCA_026901365.1 of Sesbania bispinosa. Taxonomy (NCBI): domain Eukaryota; kingdom Viridiplantae; phylum Streptophyta; class Magnoliopsida; order Fabales; family Fabaceae; genus Sesbania; species Sesbania bispinosa. The sequence goes on along the minus strand of QLOH01000516.1, from coordinate 72,401 downwards.
TTCTGTAGGTAGAATCGAAACTACACAACAAATGTCTTCTATTCTATATGGGAAACCCGTTTCAAAGTCATCTGTAAATAAGTCATCCTCAACCAAAACCTTACTCTTAGGTGCAACATTTACCTTGTCTTTTTGAAGGATTTGGGAGTATGTTGGTTGACTAGAAGCACCTTGCACTTGAATCAACTGTGCATTCTTTGCGTTCAAATTCTTTGAGAAATTTGAAGAACTGTCTCCCTGTTCCACTGCTGCCTTTCTATAACGTTGATTCCTCCTCCATTGTGTTTTAGTCATAAAAGGCTTTCCATTAAAACAACTATTATATTGCCTAAGTACCTGTGGATTTTGACGGTACTCTTAACTGTCAGTCACTCAAATCCATTTATTAGGAGGAACATTCAAAGGAGATACGTATGACTTAGGCTTTTGGAACCTAGGAGTTTGCCCCCTTTTCACTTTATATTTCTTCTGAAATGGAGGCCTTCGAATTTCAAAATTTGAAACAGAGCTTGCTGCTTTCTGAATCCTTTGATTAATAGTTTGTTAATAATGTTTCTTGATTTCTGATGACTCAAAAGATTTGGCCACCACCCCATCGAAAACATCTTTACAACGAGGGCAAGGGGAAACATCGGCATTTTCCTCTTTCTTTCGAAGCAAGAAATCAACCAAGGTTTCATTGCTTTGTGGGAAGATATCCTTCACTTCCTTCTCAAATTCCTCAATTGCTATATTAATTGTTGTTTTCGAATCTATGGCAGGTTCAGCTCCTACCACATTGATTTCAACAGTATCAACAAAACTAGCGTTCACATTCAAAGGATCAGAGTCTACCTTCATTGCCATTTTTTTGCTTTTGTTCGAATTTCAATCTACCTTCCTTAATGGCCTCTTGAATGAGATCCCTGAAACGAATACAACTGTTAGTCCAATGTCCAAATGCATTATGAAACTTACAAAATTTCTTTCCTTTTCGTTGTTCAAAAGTTGGAATCTTATGATCATCACTGAGGACAATTTGTTTATCCTTTACTAAGATATCAAAGATTTGTTCAGCTTTTGATATAACCATATGTCTTTTTGGGATATTTACTTTGTGAAGTTTGATTCCCTGAATTGTTATATGGTCTAAGGAAAGAACATGCATAAGGAGGTCCTGGTTTTAACTCAGCAACATCAATTTCATTTTCCTTGAAATCTGAGTTTTCATCACTAAAGTTCTCATTTATATCAACATAGGCAATTTTATCTCTTCTTCCTATCTTTTCGAGCTTCCTATGTTTTTCTTTTTCAAGCTTTAACTGCTCAATTTGCCTAACTCATCCAGTCAATTGGGCCATATCTCTCAATTGTTGATTAACCAGTTTCTTTCGAATTGAGTAGTCAAAACACCCTGCTGCTATTTTGACCAATTCATTTTCAGGAATTGGTACAAGACATCTAGCTCTCATTTGCCTAAATCTGTTCAAATAATCTTCGACAGATTCATCTGAAGTTCATCTAACAGCAACCAAATCCATGAGGCTAACTTTCGTTTCAGCTCTAAAGAATTGTTCATGGAATTGTCTTTCTAACTGATTCCAAGTATGAATCGAACCAGGAGACAAGGTTGTGAACCATGTAAAAGCATTTTTAGTTAGGGAACTTGGAAAATATTTCATTTTTAATTCTTCATTTTTAGTTATGTCCCCACATTCTACATGGTATCTTGCAATGTGTTCGACTGTCGATTCATTAACTTCTCCTGCAAACTTAGTGAATTTTGGGACTTTCCATCCTCTTGGTAATTCAGTTTGCAACACATAAAGCGTCAATGGAGAAACAAAACGTGGTCTAGTTGCTTGACCTACATCGAACCCATGTCTATTCAACACTAATTCAACTATATTTGCTATATTTTGTTCTCCCCCAATATTGTTTTGCCTTATTCTTTCCAAAACCTCATCGGCATTTTGATTCCTATTCAAAACAAATGGCTGAGCATTAACATTTTGAATGGGCTCTCGAAGAACATGTTCATTATTCTCCCTTGCACCATTATTATTTCTGGGGTTCTGATTTTGGTTTTGATCAAGGCCAACATTGATATGTTGCTGGTTTTCAAGATCTGGGGGTGCGCCGAATACATCAACAATTCTAACTATTTGCCTAGCCAATGTATTATAATTTTGATTAGTGTTCTCAATAAGTGGATTTATCACTATTGTCAATTGAGTAGACAACATATTAACCATTTCATGGTTACTTTCGTCCACTTGTTGTCTAATCGAATTCAAGGCAGTATTTGTCAATGAATTCGAAATCTGTCCAGAATTAAATCCAGAAATACCAGTTCCAAAAACGCCTAAGTTCGAAGAACTAGCGTGATTGAACGTAGGTGTAATTGTACTTGCGTACGTGGCTGGTGTCGTTCCTTGAACAGCAGGAACTAAACCAAAGGGAAGTTCATATGGTGGGGGAGGCCTAGCACTTGTGTTTGTAACCTATATGCCCCCACTTGATAGTGGATTTGTTATCATAGCCTGAGACCTTAAAGGATCTTCAGCCTGAGTAGTGTTCAATGGTGGATCACGTTGATCACGGTTCACACTATTATTATTTTCCACTTCATTAGTCTCATTATTGTTTAGAGACTTATTGTTATTCCTTTGATTGGTAGGACTTCCTTGATTTGCAGAAGCATTTCCAGTAACATTTTTTGAAGTGTTTCTGTTTCTGTTATTATTTGCCATTGAATTAGAAATGGTTATACCACTTCTCAAGATCATACACTTTCTGAAACTAATTTAGCACTTAGTCCCACTGGGCGTGCCAATTTGTTTGTTGTGAAAATTTTCAATCAAATTCGAAAACTTTCTTGATTCTGAAAGAACAATCTGGGATTAGAATCTGAATCCTCTAAAGGTTCTTTTTAAAATTAGATTTTACTCAGAAATTGTATTCAAAGAGTATCAGAATTTTGAATCACTTATTTTTTTCAAGAAAAAGGTTAACTTCAAAAATCAGTTTTGAAATATAAACAAAATTTCAAAGAGATGAAAATTTAAGGACAAAGTGCAGGAATTGAAAGTGCAGAATTTAAATGAAAGAAGAAAAAAATTGCAGAAATTAAAGTGCAGAAAGTAAACAAATCAAAGAAAAATGCAAAAATGTAAAGAATATAAAGTAATCAAAGAACAGAAAATTGTAGAATTGTAAATTGCATTGATTTAAAGTTGGTATGGATACACATACTGGGCACTCTTTTTATTAACCTCTTAGTCGCTTACAGGATGGACGTTGGGTGTTTTCAGAGACGTTTTCAATAAAATGAAATCCAACCCTTGTTACATCAGAAATTCTGCCTATTTATAGACTTCTATTCCAACGAACACTTAACCAGATTTTGACACGTTTACAAGCCTAAATGACGTGTCAAATTTCTAAGCAAGACACGTATTCAAAGCAACAACGGTCTTCTATTTGAAAAATAACTGACTGCTTGAGATCTTGGCATCTGTCTTCATATAGTAACTTTCAATAACTGCTTGCTTAAGATCTTGACATTTGACTCTGGATGTTAATTTCCGATAACTGCTCCATTTGAAATTTGATGAGTCTTCGAATTGCCTTTCAAAATCTGATAGGTCTTCAAATTCCTTTCCAGACTTCTGACTTCATAAATTCTTCTAAGTTATCTGGAACGTCTTTCTTTTCTTGAACTAGTCTTTGATCTCTATTTGAACTTCGAATCACATCTTGAAACTTTATCAGATCTGGAATAATTTATCTTCTTTATTTCCACATGTTGTATCTTTATGTATTTCATTCGAATTTCTCATGTAATTCGAATTTCACTCACATATGAATAAAAGAATTATATTTATCTTAAGCCTCATGTCTTCAGAATTGATTCATATTCAATAAATGAACGAATTCATCTAGAATTCTCTCTTCTTGCTATCAAAAAGCATTTCAAATTTGAATACATATCTAATATAAAGGCTACTTTATATTTCCATGCATATTCAGAGATCAACATCTCTATCTTCGAATTTGAAATAATATAAACTCTTCGAATTTTACTAAGTTAACTTGAATCTTGATCAATAATAATTCTTTCGAATCTCTCTTCATATGCCTTTGCATTCGAAAATATTGATCTCTTATAACTTAGTAAAATTTTGAGTTTCAACCCCAACAGGTCCTTACAATATCCCCCTTTTTTATGATGACAACTTTTCAAATTTTAGTTTGTATTATTCTGATTTTTAATCAAAACTCCCCCTGAATTTATGCCATGATTAATTCTGATTATGCAGAAGATATAAGATCCAACAAGAATAATAAAATCTATGCATCAAAATACTGATCTTTTTTCATTTAATCAAAATACTTATAATCATCCATAACAGTTTTGACCACATAGATCAGTTTAATAAAAAAGTCATAGACACAAAAACCAGCCTAATACAAAAGTCAGCCTAGGATCCTACTATGCTACTTCTCCCCCTTTGTCATCAATCAAAAAGAAGCAGTGGCATGTGAGGAGAACCAGAGTCATCATCAGTCTACTTGGATGGAGAAGAATGGTCAGATGATGAAGAAGTAGTGGGTTGCAAAATGTTTTGAGGTGGCTGGAAGGGTGCAAAGGGCATCTGAGGAGCCTGGGGAGCAATTATAGGAAGCACATAGTTGTTGAACCAAAACTGGTGTTGAGTGAATCTCTCAGTCATCTCATTCACAGAGTTTTGGAGAGTATTAACATTGGAGAATAGCTTCTTGATGTCAGCCTTCATCTTTAAAACATGCTTGTCAAGAGAGTTTGAAGGATGAGTTGTTGGGGGTTTAACAGGAACATTTTCAACTTCTTGAGGTTGTGCAATTTGTGCATAAGATGGAACTTGATCCCTTTCTAAGCTCAACTATTGAAGAAAGGTGTTCATTGAAGATAAATTAGCAGATATGGCGGGAATGTTGTCTCTAAGAGGAGCAGAGTGAGGAATAGTTGAATCCAAAATTAGAGAGGCCATAAACTGATTTACCAGATCAATACCAAAAGTTCCTAGAGATGGAACAGATTGGACTTCTCCCTTGGTAACTTCTTCTTTTGGAGATAGGTTTAATTCAATGGTTTTAACAGAAGACATGTCTTGAGATTTTCTTTCTTCTGAGGCAGCAGGAGAAGGATGTAGAACGGTTGTAAGAGTCTCATGAGAGGGATGTTCAGAGTAATTTTGAGCTAACATGGCAAGAACATCAGTAGCCATTCCATCTTCAAAGGAAACTTCAAGGTTCCTTGTTGGTTCAGCTTTATGCTCAGCCAGAGTTGGGGAGCCTAAGTTTGCATGAGATGTTTCCATGTGACTTTCTTCTGGAATGACATCATTCAGAGTTGTTTCTTCTGGAGAGGGTTCCTTACAGTTGTTATTTCTTGGCTCTTCTTCTTCATAAGAAAAAGAGCTAGGAGGCTCTATATTTGGAGAATCAGCAGGTGCTGAAGCATCACCTTCAAGCTTCTCTAATTCCAAATTCTCTTCTGCTAACATAGAAGTATCTTCTTGACTTCTTTTTCTCTTTCTACTAAATTTTTGGAGGAAGGTTTTCTGTTTCTTAGATCGAGGAGCAATGATGATGGCAACTGCCATTGGAACTCTGAGCTGACAACGGAGCTGAAGGGGAGCCTGGGTCTGACTTGGGCGCATGGAAATGGACCAAGCCTTGGTCAACCTTATTTTTGGTCAACCCTCCCATGGTCAACCTTTGACCTTTTGACCAGTTGACCCAAGTCAACATGAAGATTTCCATTTAATTAGAAGATTAATTAGGATTTATTTGTAATTGGGACTTATTTGTAATTTTCTTAATTTTTGTACTACATAGGGGTGCTATTTTTAGGAGATTTATTGGTTAGGAGATAGCTTGGCTATGAGTCTAGGAGGTCATGGGTTCAAGACTCATTTAGGATAATTTTCACTCATCTTGTATTTTCCTTCCCACCTAGCCACCTCCTTTTCCTATAAATAGGAGACCACTCCCTTGTATTGGACAACACTTATGAAATAGTAAAGGCCTTATGCCCATTTTTCTCCTCTTTGTGAGTTGAGAGTAAGGCTTGGTGGTTGTTGCTCAAACCATATTGAGACTTATCTAATTCTCCTGAATTAGTGGCGTCTGGCATTGGACTTATCTGCTGGGGGTGGATTCCTGCTTCAGTGGCGTCCCTACCATTTCTTCCTCTCCACTTTTTTTTTCACTTTCTCTCATTTTCTTGTGTTTTCTTGCGCATTATAGGCTGCTGCCCAGCACCTATAAATCGCAAATTAATTACCATTTGTTGATTCTAATCGGTTGGTTTTGCTCAATTCTAGATCCTACACCTACCCGGCTATCAATTGGTATCAAAGCCTGGTTGAATTTGAGCAATTTTGGAGCTGAATTGGGGCTGTTTGGGCGTGCAAAACTGCAGCTATTTTGTGCAGAATTTTCATCATTTTAGTGTAATTCCATCCCTCTTTTCAATTGTAATTTGGACTTGGACTGTTTCCCGGGCCCGAGGTGCCTTTCTGCTGCTATCAACACTTGTCTGTCTTGATTGAATTGCTTGATTTCTTGCTAGTTGGGGGCTATTTTGGGCCGCTAATTCCCACCCCCTAGGTGTTTGTTTAAATGCCTCTTTAATTGCTCATATTTGTTCTTGAGTAATTCTTGCAAATTGCTTGATATAACTGCTTGTTTGTGGTGAAGTGTGGTAAGAGGAGGCATTGTTGTCTTCATTTTTCCAAAGATCGTTCACGTACATTTCTCCCCTTCACAATTAATTGTTCATCCCCCATATTCATCTCTTTACTTTCCGCTTTTAATTTTCCGCCATTTAATTTCCGTTTCTCCCCATCCTTTTAATTTCTGCTCTCCCCTTTACTTTTTGCCATTTACATTTCTGCTCTCCACATCCTTTTAATTTTCGCTTCCCCCTTTACTTTCAGTCATTTACTTTCAGTCCTCCCCATCCTTTTAATTTCCGCTTCCCCCTTTACATTTTTGCTCTCCCCATCCTTTTACTTTCTGTCATCCCCTTCTACTTTATGCCTTTTATATTTCTGTCCTCCCCATCCTTTTAATTTCAGTTTCCCCCTTTAATTTCATGCCATTTATTTTTGCGCAATTTTTCCTTATTACTTTTTCCATTTTTGCGCATTTTTGGGCTCTTGTGTTGTTTAATTTCCTACTCTTATTATGTCTGTTTGATTGGCATTCTGATTGCAAATTTGGATTGACTGCTATCTCTACCTTGGACTTTCTCTGTTTGATTGTGCAAAACGCTCACCTATAGGATCTTTTTTGGTTCATAGTATTGGAAGAAGATCAATAAATTCTAATTGTTGATTTTCCTTCAAATTTTAATTCCAATCTTAAAATTGAACCAAGCGCGTTTCTGTGATCATACCGATTTTGTATAATCAACAAGGAAGTGCTAAGCAACTTTTTTGGCCATTTTTGAAATCAAGTTGCCATCACGTTTTCACAGTTTTAAGAAATCAGTTTATTCATTATTTTTGCTTTTCTGGTACATTTGGACCAGTTTACTGTCAGAAAATTCTAAAAATATTACAGTAGTTACAGTTTATTTTCTTTTCATTGTGTACAAATTTCTATAATTTTCTGTTGGGGAAAAATACAAAAAAAGAAAGAAAAGGCAAGAAAAATACAAAAAGTACGTACGTGCCAAAAATACAAAAAGAGGTGTAAAAAGAAGAAGGGTGCAAAAGTCAACTACAAGGCAAAAAAAAGTCAAAAGACACCCAAAAAGTCAAAAAAATAAAAAAAAAATCAGAAAAATAGAAAAACAAAAAACACAGAAATATCCCAACAATACAGTGACAATTTTACTGTAATTTTTCATTTTATTTCTCTGTATACTTTAAATTGAGTTGTAATTGTTGTTTTTCTAAAACAACAAATTTTGGCAACTCTTTTCAAAAATCACCAAAAACAATTCTCTTTGCAATTTCTTCCGTCTTGTCTTGTTGGCTTTCTACTCTTGTGTATAAGCGTTTTTGAGTGCTTGCTTTTCTTGTTTGTCATATCAATTCCTTTGTTTTGTCTTAGGATTTTCCAATCTTCCTTTAGTAGGTATTTTCTTTTGTTAGTGCGCTTCTATTTGGGTAAGGGTTAAGACTTAGTCTCATGTTGGTCTTTGCAAGATCTAACCAACCTTCAACCGAGTAGAAGAGGCAAGAGAGTCTCATTATAGAAAAAGCCTAAAAAGAGTGACATACACGAGTGTTACATTACATTGAGTGTAAACACTTAGTTGAGTGGAAAGGTCCATAAAAATCTTAAGACTAAAATCAATTTAGGAGAATAGAAGGAAGGAGGCAAGGGGAAAGGGTAACCATGTTGTTTAGAAAAAGCCTTAGAAACACCTTTGGGTGAAGAAGAGAGCCAAAGAGAGAACATATTCCACACTAGGTGTCACATTGAAGATAAGGTATGTTTAGTAATCATAGATGGAGGAAGTAGTAGCAACTTAGCTAGCCTTAGGTTAGTTAACAAGCTCAGCTTACCCACTACCCCACACCCAGAACCTTATACACTTCAATGGGTGAGTGATGAGGAAGAAATTATGGTGGATAGGCAAGTGAGAATAAGGTTTAACATAGGGGATTACCAAGATGAAATGACCTTTGATGTTGTACCTTTAGAAGCCTCACACATCCTATTAGGAAAACCTTGGCAATATGAGAGAAGGGTAAAATATGATGGGTTTGCCAATACCTATAGGTTCCGCCTCCAAGGAATAAAATTTAAGCTTATGCCTATGACCTCAAGTGAAGTTAGGAAAGATCAAATCACACTTAAGAGGTTAATAGAACAAGAGAAAAGAGAACAAATAGAAAAGGAAAAAAAGAAAAGCTTAAGAGAGAAAAAGAAGAGGAGATAAAAAGCGTTCAAATGGAAGAATAGAAAGACAAAGAAAACTTAGGGAAGCAACCAATTCCATTGAATCAACAAGTAAATGTTAACCCTTTGTGTGAAGACATGAATAGGTTGATGGCAAGTACTTCAAGTGTTGCAAAGAGGAGAACTCAAGTGGTTGAAAGGGAGTTTCCTATACTAACTTTCTTTATGCATGACATGCCTCTTTCTATGCATAATTATATGCCACAAAGCAATACTTTTCCAAAAGAATTTAACAATTTTGATGATGCTTTGAAACCTATTGCATGCTTAGAAAAGCCAACTCAGTTTAAGAGTACCATGAAACCTTTTGAAAATGCATGTTTACCCAATCCATTTAGACATGTTGACTTGCATGCCTTGCATGATAGATTGGATATGCAAAAACAATTGGTTTGTATACATGACTTGCATACACATTCTATATTAATCTTTTTATCTCATTAAGATATGTATAATATTCTTAAACTAGTTATGGAAAAGGATGAAATTTTGATTAGGGATATCACATGTAAAAACACTTGTATGACAAACGCATCACATGTTGATATGCCTTACATGCTTACTCATTATGAATCGTTAATTGTTTCACCTTGCATGCAATATCATGATACTTTTAAGGTGATATCATCTTTCTATTTGAGTAAGTACATTCATATTGATAAGCCTCTTGAAATAAGTTGTAAAAATGATCCATGGCATAATCATGTGCGTTATGCTCCTAAGCAAGATGCATGTGGTAGAGTTGTAGGGCATGTTGGGATGTTATTGAAAAATATTAAGACATTTATGCCACATAGTTTCACATGTGCATTTATTTGGGAACATAGTATAGAATACTTTGATGGATATCGCACATTGAAACACATTTTGTACTTGTGTGGAATTTATTTCCTAAGCCTTCTCCATGATCATTTACTTATCTTACTTGCAAGGGAGGGCTTCAAAAGATTAGTCTTTGATCCAGGATCTAAATCCATAGAGTACATGGACAAGATGGTTCAATCTCCATTGAGGGAGTTTTCTATCCCTTATCTCAAATACCTCTTGTTCATCTCATATGTTTTTCTTTTGCTAATCTTTATGATCCCAAAGTATTTTTGTTATGAGCCTTCATTTTGCTTGCTTTGGAATAATACTCATGGGTCTTCTTTTTGTTGTCTAGGCTCAAGGAAGATGTTCAACTTGTGGACGTCCAGCTGTACTCCCCAAAGGCTAAGGGAAGTATCTTCTTACTTGCTACTTTAGTCATCCAACTCCTTCTTTCTACCCCCGTTCCTCTTCTTCTTATGGATTCTTTTTTATCTTTCAGATTTGAGGTCAAATCCTCTCTAAGGGGGAGGGAATGATGGCAACTGCCATTGGAACTCTGAGCTGACAACGGAGCTGAAGGGGAGCCTGGGTCTGACTTGGGCGCATGGAAATGGACCAAGCCTTGGTCAACCTTATTTTTGGTTAACCCTCTCATGGTCAACCTTTGACCTTTTGACCAGTTGACCCAAGTCAACATGAAGATTTCCATTTAATTAGAAGATTAATTAGGATTTATTTGTAATTGGGACTTATTTGTAATTTTCTTAATTTTTGTACTACATAGGGGCGCTATTTTTAGGAGCTTTATTGGTTAGGAGATAGCTTGGCTATGAGTCTACGAGGTCATGGGTTCAAGACTCATTTAGGATAATTTTCACTCATCTTGTATTTTCCTTCCCACCTAGCCACCTCTTTTTCCTATAAATAGGAGACCACCCCCTTGTATTGGACAACACTTATGAAATAGTAAAGGCCTTATGCCCATTTTTCTCCTCTTTGTGAGTTGAGAGTAAGGCTTGGTGGTTGTTGCTCAAACCATATTGAGACTTATCTAATTCTCCTGAATTAGTGGCATCTGACATTGGACTTATCTGCTGCGGGTGGATTCCTGCTTCAGTGGCGTCCCTACCATTTCTTCCTCTCCACTTTTTCTTTCATTTTCTCTCATTTTCTTGTGTTTTCTTGCGCATTATAGGCTGCTGCCCAGCACCTATAAATCGCAAATTAATTACCATTTGTTGATTCTAATCGGTTGGTTTTGCTCAATTCTAGATCCTACACCTACCCGGTTATCAAGTGAGTTCTTCTTGATCACCTTCCTCTTCTTCTTCTTCTGAATCACTTCTCATATATTGAGAAATATCAGGAATGTTGATGTGCATTTTCCTAATGTTGCTTCTATCAAAATAAGCAATGTCCTCATAGTTCTCCTCATCCTCTAGAGAAACATGGTTATGTTTGAAGAGGATGGTGAGCAGCATTCCATAAGGCAAGCAGGCATAGGTCTTGAGAGGGTTAGCAACAGAAATCATTGTCCTAAGGATGATGTAAGCAAGAGAGATAGGCTCACCTTTCAAAAGATGATACAAGACAAGTAAGTCTTGATCAGTGACTCTCTCAAGGGTTCCAGCTCTAGGAATGAGTGACTAGCAGCATATCTTATGAAAGATTCTGCAAATGGGAGTGAGCTTGCTGGAGACAAGCTTGCAACCATATTCACTTAGAACCTTCTGAATCACTTCTTCTCTGGAAGTTCCAGCTGAGGCATACCAAGTTTCTTCATACAGCTGGTTTGTGAAATGAGGAAGTCCTAATGCTTCTTCTATAGATTCAGCTGTTATGATCATTGTGGAACCTTTAATATCCACAACTAATGAGCTTCCATCACTTCTATATTCACTAGCTGAGGCATAAAAAGCTTTAACCAGTATTGGATACACAGGTTCCCTAATAAGCAAAAAATCTCCCCATCCTTGTAATTTAACAAAGTGATTAGCATCCCAGCCTTCCTTTCTTATCTCTTGAAGTAGAAATACTTTCCCAGAAATGATGGTTTTCCAATCCCATTTCTCATAAAATATTTTCAGCAACTCAGGATTTTCAAAAAGGTCTTTGTTTGAATCTTCTTCTTCCTCAAAGGGGTCAATTCTAAGCTATCTTCTTCTTCTACATCAGATTTCAGTGAGCATTTCTTTGAGGGAGGTGAGTAGTCTATCTTAATGGGCTTGTCAGCTTCATTTCCCTTGGAGTGAATGGAAACATTTACACCAGCTCTTATCCTTCCTGACCTTCTGACATGAAGAATGCTTTCATCAAGAGGACCCTTACCTTTTGAAGAGGTAAGACCTTTAGAAGATGATGGCTTGGAGGATTGAGATGAAGCAGAAGTTGTAGCTTTGGAAGAAGGAGGAGGTTTTGAAGAAGAAGTGGTTTGAACAAGGAGTGGAGATGGAGGTTTCTCAGACAGGGGCTGCACATCGAGAACCTCTTCATAGGGAATGATCTGCATTCCATCGTTTGGAGGTGTTCTCTGGCTATCTTGCATACTTTCTGGACCAACAGAGGATGAGGTTTTCTCTTCTTTTCTCACTTGCTTGAGTTCCATTGTTGATAATGGAGGAATTTTCAGAAAACAAAGTGTAGGTTGAGTGAAGAACAAGTTCAGGTTAAAGGTAAAATGTTAGTGAGAAACGCAGATAGCTGAGTGAGGTAATGAGTCACAAGCTTGCTTCTAAGAGCTTATAGTAACTTCCTAAACTAGCCGTTTGAGAAGATGAGGAGCGTAGTAGGAGAGAGAGAATCATTTTGGCTCAGTTTTTTAAGGAAGCAGTTTGTGCTTCCAAACGGTCAGAAGGTACATTTCCATATTAATGTAACATTTAAATTTTTTATGCTGAGAGACAGAAAGAACCTTTTTCTTGATTCAGTTTGAATCATCCTTCCCTAATACGTGTCACACTTTATGATGTTGACCTTATACAAGGGTTGTCCTTAGACGTACTAGCTTATATAGCTTCTTGGCTGATAGGGACATTTCATAAAAAGTAATTTGTCAGTTCAGAACATGAGAAAGAACTTGACTGGGCAAGTTCCAAAATATATGCTTTCTTCTTCAGAAGAACTATATTGCATTGATATTTTCTAGAAGATGAGTTCTTCCTTTTCAGAAGAAGTTGAGCTTTGAAATCTGTAGAGTAGCTACTGATTTCTTCTAGGCAAATACTTATGAGTTTATTCTAATTAAATTCAATTTATCCCTTATGAAGTTGAATCTATCTTCTACAAGAGGTTTAGTAAAAATATTAGCAATTTAAAGTTTAGTTTCAATGAATTTTAATTCAATTTCATTTTCCTGAACATGGTCTCTAATAAAATGATGCTTTATATCAATGTGTTTGGATCTAGAATGTTGAATAGGATTCTTTGACAAATTTATAGCACTTGTATTATCACAGAAGATAGGAATTTTTTAGTACCTCATGAAATAGTCCTCCATTTGATGTTTTATCCCTAACATTTGGGAGCAACAACTTGCAGCAGAAACATATTCAACTTCTGCAGTAAATAAGGCTATAGTGGGCTGCTTTTTGCATGACCAGGATATAAGGGATTCTCCAAGGAATTGACATCCCCTACTTGTGCTTCTTCTATCCATTCTATCTCTAGCATAGTCAGCATCACGGAATCCTATAAGATCAAAATTTGTACCTTTCTTGAACCAGAGACCAAGGTCAGTAGTTCCAACAAGGTATCTAAATATTCTTTTCACAGCTACTACATGTGACACTTTTGGAGAAGATTGAAATCTATCACAGAGTCCTACAGAAAATAATATATCTGGTCTACTAGCAGTTAAATATAGTAAGGATCTTATCATTCCTCTATATTCCTTTTCAGGAACAGGTTTTCCTTTTTCATCTGAGTTTAAGACTGTAGAATGATGCATATGGGTACTCATAGATTTTGATCCTTCCATTTTATATCTTCTTAAAAGATCTTTTGTGTACTTTTCTTGATAAATAAATATTCCTGAATTTTCTTATTTGATTTGAAGACCAAGAAAGAATTTGAGTTCTCCCATGAGACTCATTTCAAATTCTCCTTTCATTAAATCTGAAAAATCTTGACACATTTTTGTATTAGTGGATCCAAAAATGATGTCATCAACATAAATTTGCACAATCAATAGGTCCTTCTTAAGGGTTTTTTTAAAAAGGGTGGTATCAATTTGTCCTCTTGTAAAATCATTGTTGAGAAGGAAATTACTTAGTCTCTCATACCAAGCTCTAGGGGCTTGTTTTAAACCATATAAAGCTTTGGTTAATTTAAAAACATGGTTTGGAAGTTTTGGATTTTCAAAACCAGGAGGTTGATGAACATACACTTCCTCATTTATGTATCCATTCAAAAAAGCACTTTTGACATCCATTTGATATAATTTAAAGTTTTTAAATGCACCAAAAGCAAGAAGAATTCTAATAGCTTCTAATCTAGCTACAGGAGAAAAAGTTTCATCAGAGTCAATACCTTCTTGTTGGTTAAAACCTTGAGCTACTAACCTTGCTTTGTTTCTGATCACATTACCTTCTTCATCCATCTTATTTCTAAAAACCCATTTTGTTCCAATGATGGAATGATCTTCTGGTGATGGAACTAGTTTCCAAACGTTGTTTTTCTCAAATTGTTCCAGCTCTTCTTTCATTGCTTCTACCCAAGAGTCATCTTCTAGAGCTTCATTCACATTCTTGGGTTCTATTTGAGATTAAAAAAAAAGCTGCACTATTTTCATGACTTCTTAGTTGGGATCTGGTTTTTACTCCTTCTGCAGTATTCCTAATGATTTGTTCATGGGGATGGGCTGTCACTAACTTCCAGCTTTTAGGAATATCCTTTTTATGTGTGCAGACATCTTCTACACGTGTCTCTACAGGCTCGACTTGTTCTATTACATCTTCTGATAGGTTTCTACTGTCAGAAGATATCATCTGCAATTTATCAGATTCATCATCTGATTCATTGTAATGCTTTCCTTGAGAAGAAAGGTTAGTACCATTGAAAATAACATGCATGCTTTCTTCTATAGTCTAGTTCTTGACATTGTACACTCTATATGCTTTTGATGTGACAGAGTAACCAAGGAAAATACCTTTTTCAGATTTTGCATCAAACTTTTCAAGATTTTCTTTATTATTTAAAATATAGCAGTCACATCCAAACACATGAAAATATGCAATGTTGGGTTTCCTGTTAGAACCACAGGAAACACTATAAGGGGGGTTGAATAGTGTTTTAAGCTTTTCGATTGTTCTTGGAAATCTTTAATTTAAATCATGAAGATGAATAATGTTTAAAATAAATCTTAAGATCAGAGATAATTAAAACGTGCGGAAGATAAGAAAAATAAAGTTCCTTTTAAGTCTTAAGATTATTTTAAACAGATACTTCTCAAGATATCTTCTGAAGATTATTACATTGAATGTTTTTCAAAACTGTTTCTGAAATACTTCAAATGACTATAGGTTGTCTGAAGTCTGTTCCAGATTTCTGAACTGAGGTCTTTCGAGACTCACTTCAGATAATTGTTTCAGAAGTAATTCAAAAGACATTCTTTGTAATGCTTCAAGTGATGTGAGAAACATCTCATGTTTTGTTCTTATGAAAGATCATTTTATTGAAATCGTTGTGTTAAGTTTGTTATGAAAATAACTTTTCAATCCCCAACATAAATAAGAAAACTATAAATAGAGAAGTTAAGGGAAAGAGAACTTAGGCACAGAATTTATCCTGGTTCACCCACAAACCCGAGAGCTACATCCAGTCCCAGAGGCAAACCACCACTGGATTTTTCACTATCTGAATCCAGGTACAAGTATTATTTTACCACAGACTCTTCAAGCTAAACAATGAGTATTCCTTTGTTTTCAACTGCCTCTCCAGGCGACTCAATGAGTATTCTTTGCTTATCAACTGCCTCTCCAGGCAACTCAATGAGTACAGTCTCTCCAGACACAACGAGTACAGTCACTCCATACATCACTAGTATAGTCTCTCCAGACATCACAAGTACAGTCTCTCCAGACACCACGAGTACAGTCTCTCCAGACATCACGAGTACAGTCTCTCCAGACATCACGAGTACAGTCTCTCCAGACACAAGTATTCTTTCTTCCACCAAGCCTCTCCAGGCTCTCAGACACATAAAGTGTTGAGTAGTTTCACTACTCAATCCAAGTTAGATGTTCGCCAAAACCTCTAAACTTAGATTCTACCTGTACATAGAGATTACTGAGTACACACTCAGGATACAGACATTACAAGCTAAGTACAAGGATAGACAGTGATACAAGTGTTTGAATTAAGTACAATCCCTGTCTTTCTATGAGGAATGCATCCTCTGAGAGTAGGCTAACTAAGATGTGAAATGATGCTCCAGCCTTGTTCTCAAACCATTAGATTCCTTGGGCTACATTCTCACCCATATCATAGGAACACCAAGGTATATCAAAGCTTCAAACCGTACCCAGTTTGATAGTCATTTGTTCAGCATGATTGCCTTTCGAACAATCAACTCACTTGATCAAACAGACCAACTGAACAACCTAACTAACTGACCAGCTAGTCAGTAGCCTGATTGAGAACCAACTCTCTGATCAAACTTCGTTGACATCTTCATGATCCACTTGAGCTCAAGTCAACTCTTGTTAACCATAAGGCACTCAGCCTAATTAACTAGTTTGATTTTATTGATCAACAATTTTGTTTGACTCACCAATAAATCGGCAGCATGGTTGATTCTCTTTCAACCTTTTCAACCTGGTTGTTTCAAGTAAGCATGGTCAGCAACCAATAAGGTTTTTCTGATACATCTTGATCAACTGATTGAACTAAGTGAATGAGTTCAACACCTTCAAATTCTTCCTCGAGGCTATTTATATGTTCTGTTGGAATATAGCCGTTTGAAGATGATTCATAATACCGTTGAGATGTTGATGATGTGGCTCATATAGCCGTTGTGTAATAGCTTCCCAAACGGTTGCTTCTCCTTAAGCGAATGAGTGTTCAGGCGATCCCGTTCTGACACTTGATATTTTCTTCTTCATGAGAGATGTTTCTTGATATAATTCTGCGAATACTCTCTCTTGAATCTGCTTCTTTCTGCTTTCATTTGTTTTCTTCTGCTTTCCTCTGTTTTCTTTTAGGAGTGTCTCTTTAGGAGATATTCGTTGAATTTGTCCTTTTGCTTATTCTGTATATACTCTTTTCTCATTTGCTTCCTGACACCATTTCTTCTTTCTTCTTTGAGTGAGGTGTCTTGTCAGATAGTTGTTGCTTACAAATGATAAAATGTTTGAATTAAAATATTTCATTCAAACATTTTTCTTTGTTGCTTCTGCTTAGTCTCCTGAGCTTTTCTTCTGCTTTCGCTGATTGCTATTATGCTCTTCTTTGCATTTCCTTCTTCTGAGATATAGATGAATAAAGATGTTGAATCAATTGTATTTTATTCAAACATCTTTCTGGCTGCTTTTTCTCAGTCTTCTGATCACCTCTGTGTGGCAGCAGTCGCAGGTGCAGGTCTGCGCACGCAGATCCCTTATGTTGCAGGTGCAGCATGCATTGCCGAAAGTCTTTGCCGAGTTTCCTTATTTGTGAAAGACTTTGGTCGAGGTATAAAAGTATGTTTAGCTTTTATACTAAAATGCCTTTTGTTGTAGGTGCAGCAGTCATTAGAGAAAGTCATTGCAGAGTTTCCTCATTTGTGCAAGACTTTGATTGAGGCATAAAAGCATGTTTAGCTTTTAAACTGATATAAGTGTACTCCATTTTGGTAGAGTGTGCTTTACACTTTAGCAACGTCTTCAAGAGATAAATTCTTGATTCTGTTTATAGGCTTCTTCAGATAGTCTTCACGTCTTCATATGGTCTTCACGTCTTCAGATGGCTTGCGCACTTCAGACGGCTTCATCACTTCAGACGGCTTCAGCACTTCAGACGGCTTGCGTTCTTCAGACAGCTTCTATGCTTCAGACGAGTTGCTTACTTCAGACAGCTTCTGTACTTCAGACGAGTTGCTTTACTTCAGACAACCTTTATATTAAATCCTGCATTTGTTCTTCTGATCCTTATCTTCTGATTCTGATTCTGTTCATCAAATCTTCTTCTTCTTCTAATGAATATTTCAACCTGAAACATGATCAACAAACCAATACCTTTCTCAGTAGAATATGTTTATATAATCTTATTTGTTCTTATTATACTCTTAATTGTTAATCATTAAAACTAAAGGATATTAAGTCTTTGAGTCAAGTTTGAATGCTCAAACTGATTAATAGACTTCACAATCTCCCCCTTTTTAATGATGACAAATAAGATATGCATAACTTACAAAATGTTTTAAGGAAAGATGGTTAAGTATATAGAAGGCTCCCCTATCTATAATACTCCCCCTGAGAAGAACATTTATTCTTTAGTTTGTTAAATGTTGCCAATTGTTGTTATTCTAATTGCTAACAAGATTAGATATATTTTGTTAACTTATCCTTTAGAAACTAGATGTTAATCTTTAGATTCCAATTGTTAGTACTTCTTAGAAACTAAATGTTAATCTTTTAGATACCAATTATTAATCAGATGTTAATCTTTTTAGATACCAATTATGATTTTTTGTTATTCATTGAAAACTAATATTACCACATATTGTTAACTTATCACATATACCGATTGTTAAAATTACACTGTTATTACATATACCAATTGTTATTTTCTGACATACATCATTTTATTATTTATATATTTTTCCCTTATTTTTATATTTCTCCCCTTTTATATTCTTTCAGTACATACAATATTAACATCATTTTGTGAGTTTTATATTTCTCCCCCTTTTGTCATTAATTAAAAAGGTCCATAGTTTCATCCTGCTGAGTTTCAGATATATCTTCCTATTTTAAGTTCATTTACTGTTATAAATTATGTTTAGCCGTATTTCTTTACTGATTATAATTCTCCCCCTTGTTATCCTATATTAAAGTTTTTAGACATTGTCTGAATCTTTATATTAGTTGTTCTAATTTTGCAGGGACATTATTACTCAAATTATTATTATTATTATTCAGATACCAAAGATTAAGGAATAAATACCAACTGTTAATAAATAATTTTAAACAAGAGAAACTGAAATAAAAACAGATTTTTATGGTATCAGAACAAAGGATTTTATGATTATTATTATCTGAGAAGCTTTTAATATGTTGAGTCTTTTATGTTATTAATTAAAATATTATTTGTTGATTAAAAAATCTTTTACTAGAGAACAATTTTTCACGGATATTAAAGTTTTAAGGTGAAGTGATGTTACCATTAGATTTCCTCATTATTCTCTAGATGGAAGAAAGCTTTTCTGACATTGCACCTTTCTTTGAAGACTTTTCTTCTTCTGAGGTCGCTTGATGTCTGCTAATCCTCCTTTAGTCTTTTGTCTTTTTGTGCTTCAGAGAATCTTTGAACAATCATCTTAACCTTTCCCTCAAGGATTGAAATAGACTTTAATGACTTGAGTTTCCATTACTTTAACATTCCTGACCCACAATTTCAGGAGGTTCACCGAGAGCCCTCTGAACAGGTTCAGAAAGTAGAGATGTTACTAAGTCAAAATCATCTTTTCAAGCGTAGAGGTAGGCTTAGTGCTTTGTGTATCAACCATCTTAACATTTCTGACCCACAATTTCAGTAAGTTCATTGTGAACTGTCTGAACAGGTTCAGACAATGGAGATGATATCACACTTAGACATTCTTTTAGATGATGTTGCCTTGATTCATCTTTTTACACATGGCATTTCCTCCAGTTAATCTTCTTTGAGTTTATTTTCAAAAACCTGTTTTTCTGAAACATACATAAACTAAAAATACCTTTCAGTAGCACTTGATATATTTTAAAAGAATTAGTTAATCATTAAAACAAATGTCTTAGGTTAATAGTTTCAATTTAAGTAATCAATTGTCTTAATATATAAATTTTAATTCTGTTATCAAATTTATCTTAGATTACACATTTTAAATATTGTTTTTTGGTTAATTAAATGTCTTATCTTTTAGTGATACCATTTGTTATCTAGTTAAGAAAGAATTATGTTGAAGATATGACTAACTATGCACGAATAAAGGCAGATATAAACAATTGGAAAACAAGGAAATCAATCACAACAGAATATTAATATTATAAAAGCATAAATACAAAGACTTAGAAACAGAATATTAAGATTTTAAAGATCAAAGACTTAGAAACAAAAACACAGGTTTTTCATTGATCATTAGATTGGTTCTCATCAGCTTTTCCCTTTTTCAGCCCTAAGCTTTTGGAGTTCTCTTCTTTTCAGCACTCAATCTCTTTGAAAGCCGAGTCACCCTATCATTCACCTTATTCAGACTTATTGCACTTGATGTCATCCTTTTCCTCTTGTGAAACCTTAAGTGGGTGTCTTTAGTTTCTTCTTCAATGTGTGGAGCACAGATAGAAGGAATGACCCCTTGATTTTCAGGAGCTTCTTCTCTTTCAATAAGAGTCTGGTCTAACTTAGTATATGCAGCCGGAGTGAAGAAATTAGGAGACGGTTGATCAAAGAGACTTTCCATAGGAAATCCCTTGTGCAATAAAATTTTCATGATTAGGGTGTTATGAGGATAGAGATTCTCATTGCCTATCTCATCTCTGAACATCATCTGATACAACAGCACCCAAGAGAGATTGACTTTCTTTTTCGACAGCAAGAGTCCCAATACAAACCTCTCCATCATGCTTATAGTTAAATTGTTTCTTCCTCTGGGAAGAATGCAGCAGTTTAGTACAGCAAGGAGGGCTCTGGGTGTGCTCAGAAGTTGAGAAGGTCTGAAAGGGGAAATCCTTCTTCTTCCAAAAAGATGTTGGTCTAGAACAAATGTTCCACCATGAAGAGATTCCCATCTTTGGAAGTATTGTTCTCCTCTGTCAGGAACACCTATGATTTTAGCAATAAGTTTGGTGTCCACAAACAGTGATCTTCCCATTACTTTCGTTTCAATCCCGGTTCTGTTAGGTCCAGATATGATCTTGATATTTTCCCAGAACTCCATTACACTTTCCTTATGCCATGAGGAGGAAATGTTGTTGAAGTAAGGAGTCCATCCAACAGCATCAAAGTATTCAGAAATCTTGTAACCTGCCTCGTCGAATTCTGAGAGATTTACCATCTTGCATGGGATAATTTTCTCATCAAAACCTGAGGTAGCAGAGTTACTTGATAATACTGAAGCATTTGCCATAGGTACTATACAGAAGTTGATCTTTCCGAGATGAAGGTGCTTTGGCCTTTTAGAGAAAGGATTTGATTGAAGAGTAATTTCCATGTTGATCATTGAATCCTTTATATGGGCATGAGATCGTGCTTCAAGCATTAATGAAGTAACGGTTGGGTACTGAGCCGGTGTGGGAAATAGTGCATCGTGCCGATTGAGAGAAACCGTTTAATGATGCAATGATTCATATCGTGTCGTTTCATATTTTTAAAAAAATTAACAATTATGACTAACATACATGAATTTTCATCTATTTTACAGATTACATGCAGCAATTAATGATCACACATACATTCACGCATGCAATGCAGATAATTTACACACAAAACAAGTAATACGCATACATATATAGGACAGTTATTATGCAACAATTTATTTTCACACAAGTACACTTATGTAATAATAATTTCAATAAAACAAAACATTCAGCAGATAAGCAGTTATACTTAAATTTAGATTTAAACAAAGATAGGAAAGGTGTTACCCGTTTGTGACCTAGAGATAGATACACTTTCCTTTTCCAGCTATATCCTTCTGAAAGATGCCTTGTATGAATAATGAGTTTTAAGAAAATGATTTTCTTTTCTCATTATCATTCTTCAGAGTTGCTTCAGCTTGGTGAGATTTCCATCTTCTGAGGATCTACTCCTTCTGCATTTGTTAGATGCTCAATCCGAAGGTGAGCTCTGATACCAATTGTTAGAACCACAGGAAACACTAGAAGGGGGGTTGAATAGTGTTTTAAGCTTTTCGATTGTTCTTGGAAATCTTTAATTTAAATCATGAAGATGAATAATGTTTAAAATAAATCTTAAGATCAGAGATAATTAAAACGTGCGGAAGATAAGAAAAATAAAGTTCCTTTTAAGTCTTAAGATTATTTTAAACAGATACTTCTCAAGATATCTTCTGAAGATTATTACATTGAATGTTTTTCAAAACTGTTTCTGAAATACTTCAAATGACTATAGGTTGTCTGAAGTCTGTTCCAGATTTCTGAACTGAGGTCTTTCGAGACTCACTTCAGATAATTGTTTCAGAAGAAAGTCAAAAGACATTCTTTGTAATGCTTCAAGTGATGTGAGAAACATCTCATGTTTTGTTCTTATGAAAGATCATTTTATTGAAATCGTTGTGTTAAGTTTGTTATGAAAATAACTTTTCAATCCCCAACATAAATAAGAAAACTGTAAATAGAGAAGTTAAGGGAAAGAGAACTTAGGCACAGAATTTATCCTGGTTCACCCACAAACCCGAGAGCTACATCCAGTCCCAGAGGCAAACCACCACTGGATTTTCCACTATCTGAATCTAGGTACAAGTATTATTTTACCACAGACTCTTCAAGCTAAACAATGAGTATTCCTTTGTTTTCAACTGCCTTTCCAGGCAACTCAATGAGTGTTCTTTGCTTATCAACTGCCTCTCCAGGCAACTCAATGAGTACAGTCTCCTCAGACACAACGAGTACAGTCTCTCCAGACATCACGAGTACAGTCTCTCCAGACATCACAAGTACAGTCTCTCCAGACACCACGAGTACAGTCTCTCCAGACACCACGAGTACAGTCTCTCCAGACATCACGAGTACAGTCTCTCCAGACATCACGAGTACAGTCTCTCCAGACATCACGAGTACAGTCTCTCCAGACATAAGTATTCTTTCTTCCACCAAGCCTCTCCAGGCTCTCAGACACATAAAGTGTTGAGTAGTTTCACTACTCAATCCAAGTTAGATGTTCGCCAGAACCTCTAAACTTAGATTCTACTTGTACATAGAGATTACTGAGTACACACTCAGGATACAGACATTACAAGCTAAGTACAAGGATAGACAGTGATACAAGTGTTTGAATTAAGTACAATCCCTGTCTTTCTATGAAGAATGCATCCTCTGAGAGTAGGCTAACTAAGATGTGAAATGATGCTCCAGCCTTGTTCTCAAACCATTAGATTTCTTGGGCTACATTCTCACCCATATCATAGGAACACCAAGGTATATCAAAGCTTCAAACCGTACCCAGTCTGATAGTCATTTGTTCAGCATGATTGCCTTTCGAACAATCAACTCACTTGATCAAACAGACCAACTGAACAACCTAACTAACTGACCAGCTAGTCAGTAGCCTGATTGAGAACCAACTCTCTGATCAAACTTCGTTGACATCTTCATGATCCACTTAAGCTCAAGTCAACTCTTGTTAACCATAAGGCACTCAGCCTGATTAACTAGTTTGATTCTGTTGATCAACAATTTTGTCTGACTGACCAATAAATCGGCAGCATGGTTGATTCTCTTTCAACCTTTTCAACCTAGTTGATTCAAGTAAGCATGGTCAGCAACCAATAAGGTTTTTCTGATACATCTTGATCAACTGATTGAACCAAGTGAATGAGTTCAACACCTTCAAATTCTTCCTTGATGTTATTTATATGTTCTATTGGAATATAGCCGTTTGAAGATGATTCATAATACCATTGAGATGTTGATGATGTGGCTCATATAGCCGTTGTGTAATAGCTTCTCAAACGGTTGTTTCTCCTTAAGCGAATGAGTGTTCAGACGATCTCGTTCTGACACTTGATATTTTCTTCTTCATGAGAGATGTTTCTTGATATAATTCTGCGAATACTCTCTCTTGAATCTGCTTCTTTCTGCTTTCATTTGTTTTCTTCTGCTTTCCTCTGTTTTCTTTTAGAAGTGTCTCTTTAGGAGATATCCGTTGAATTTGTCCTTTTGCTTATTCTGTATGTACTCTTTTTTCATTTGCTTCCTGACACCATTTCTTCTTTCTTCTTTGAGTGAGGTGTCTTGTCAGATAGTTGTTGCTTGCAGATGATAAAATATGTTTGAATTAAAATATTTCATTCAAACATTTTTCTTTGTTGCTTCTGCTTAGTCTCCTGAGCTTTTCTTCTGCTTTCGCTGATTGCTATTATGTTCTTCTTTGCATTTCCTTCTTCTGAGATATAGATGAATAAAGATGTTGAATCAATTGTATTTTATTCAAACATCTTTATGGTTGCTTTTTCTCAATCTTCTTATCACCTCTGTGTGGCAGCAGTCGCAGGTGCAGGTTTGCGCACGCAGATCCCTTATGTTGCAGGTGCAGCATGCGTTGCCGAAAGTCTTTGCCGAGTTTCCTTATTTGTGAAAGACTTTGGTCGAGATATAAAAGTATGTTTAGCTTTTATACTGAAATGCCTTTTGTTGCAGGTGCAGCAGTCATTAGAGAAAGTCATTGCAGAGTTTCCTCATTTGTGCAAGACTTTAATTGAGGCATAAAAGCATGTTTAGCTTTTAAACTGATATAAGTGTACTCCATTTTGGTAGAGTGTGCTTTACACTTTAGCAACGTCTTCAAGAGATAAATTCTTGATTCTGTTTATAGGCTTCTTCAGATAGTCTTCACGTCTTCATATGGTCTTCACGTCTTCATATGGCTTGCGCACTTCAGACGGCTTCAACACTTCAGACGGCTTGCGTTCTTCAGACAGCTTCTATGTTTCAGACGAGTTGCTTACTTTAAACAGCTTCTGTACTTCAGACGAGTTGCTTTACTTCAGAAAACCTTTATATTAAATCCTGCATTTGTTCTTCTGATCCTTATCTTCTGATTCTGATTCTGTTCATCAAATCTTCTTCTTCTTCTAATGAATATTTCAACCTGAAACACGATCAACAAACCAATACCTTTCTCTGTAGAATCTATTTATATAATCTTATTTGTTCTTATTATACTCTTATTTGTTAATCATTAAAACTAAAGGATATTAAGTCTTTGAGTCAAGTTTGAATACTCAAACTGATTAATAGACTTCACATTTCCTCCCTTTCCATATCTCATATGGAGTTTTGTTGAGTATGCTTCTGATGGAAACTCTGTTAAATATGTAGCATGATGTAGATACAGCTTCTGCCCAAAAGTATTTTGAATGCCACTATCACTTAACATAGTTCTAGCCATTTCTTGGAGAGTTCTATTTTTTCTTTCAACTACTCCATTTTGTTGTGGAGTTCTAGGACATGAAAAGTTATGGGAAATTCCATTTTCATCAAAAAATCTTTTGAAAGAGAAATTTTCAAACTCTCCACAATGGTCACTTCTTACAGAAGTAATTAATTTACCACTTTCATTTTGAATCTTCTTGGAGAAGATTTTGAAGGCATCAAATGATTCATCTTTGGTAGTTAGAAACAAAACCCATGTGAATATGGAGTAATCATCTATTATGACAAGACCATACTTTTTACCTCCTAAACTAGGTGTTTTAGTAGGTCCAAATAAGTCAATGTGTAGTAATTCCAGAACTCTTTTAGTGGTGATTACATTTTTGGGATGAAAGCTAGAATGAGTTTGTTTTCCTTTAACACAAGCATCGCAAGCTTTATCCTTTTCAAACTTGATTTTTGGTAACCCTCTAACTAAATCTAGTTTAGAGAGTTTTGAGATACTTTTCATATTTAGATGACCTACTTTGCTATGCCAAATCCATTTGTCATTTTCAAAAGAGGCAAAACAAGTATGATCAGGTAAACTTCTAGACTTATGTTATATAAGTTTTTATTTCTTATCCCTGAAAATAAAACTTGCTTAGTAGATGATTCCCTAATTTCACAAAATGTTGGATGAAACATAACTTCATAACCATTATCACAAAGTTGACTGATGCTAAGAAGATTATGTTTTAATCCTTTTACATAGTAGACATTATTAATCTGGGTAGAATTTTTCATACCTATTTTTCCAATACCTTTGATGTGTGTCTTGTTGTTGTCTCCAAAAGTTACTGTTCCACCTTCTATTTTGTGTAACTGGATGAATTTGTTCTTGTCTCAGGTCATATGTCTTGAGCAGCCACTGTCCAAGAACCATTGCCCTTTCTTCTTGATACTTCTTGCTTGTACCTACATCAGAAGATAGTAATGATTTAGGTACCCAAATTTTGTTGGGTCCCGAGTGGTTAGATACCTTTCTTCTAAGGCTCCTTTTTCTTCTGTAATAGTTGTGAGAGATGTCTCCCATTCTGTTACACCAAGATCATTTGAGAGGTTGCCTTTTGGCAGGAACAAAGACAGTTTTAAGGTTTTTTGATGATTGGTCTTGATTATATCCTAATCCTCTTTTATCAGTGCTTTCTCTACTGTTTCCAATTAGTTTATTTAAGTTGCTTGTACTATTTACAAATTTACTTAAGTCATTTTTCAGTTCATCAATCCTTTTCTGAAGAAGATTGTTCTCTTTCTGTAGTGAAACAGATTTTGGATCTTCTGCAGCATCAGATTTAATTTGTTTTATTTGTTCTGATAGTTTAAAATGGGATTGTTGAAGGCATTGATTTGTCTTAGCCAATCTTTCATTATCTTCTTTTAATTTTTCATTTTCTTCCTTAGTTTTAACTAATTGTTCTCTAAGCAATGCACATTTTTTAGCAAGTGTGTGTGAGTCAGATAGTAAATTTTCAAATGCATCTTCTAATTCTCTATATGTAGTAGGATTGTAAGTGATTACCTCATCATCTTCATCTTCTTTTCCAGCCATGAGACATAGGTTTGTTGTCTCATCTTCTGTATCTTCTTCTGAGGAGCTTTCTGAATCATCCCATGTTGCCATCATGACCTTCATCTGGAAGGGTTTTGGATCCCTTTTCAGTTGAGGGCATTCTGCTTTGATGTGTCCTATCTTGTTGCATTCATAGCAGATGATTGGTCCTTTGACTTCATTCTTTTGTCCATCCCTTTTGAGATTAAAGAACCTATTTTCCTATGCCCTTTCTTCTGATCAGCCTTTGGATCCTTTTGGATATGAAGGCAAGCTCATCATTATTTTCAGAAGATGATTCTTCTTCAGCACCCTTTTCTTCTGTTGATGCATAGTTGCTTTTCTTTGATGTGTTGGCTTTTTTTAGAGCAATTGATTTTCCTTTCCTTGGCAGTTCATCCATGAGTTCTTGCTCGTGAACTTTCAATGAGCCAAAAAGCTCATCCAATTTTAGAACAACTAGGTCTTTAGCTTCTTGAATAGCTGTTTCTCCATATTTTTGGAAGACTTCTAAGGATTTTTCTAACTTGCTCTTGATTGGAATAACTTTTGCCAAGAGACTTAAGGTCATTGATGATGATGGTAAATCTGCTAAACATCTCATCAATGGTTTCATGCTCAATCATATTAAACATTTCATATTGATGAATTAAGATGTTAACCTTGGATTCTTTTACTTGATCAGTTCCTTCATGAGCAATTCTGAGTGTGTCCCATATTTCTTTAGCAGTGGAACATCCAGCAACCTTGTCATATTCACCCCTGCTAAGAGCACAGAGAAGAAAGAATTTTGCCTTGGAGTTAAGAAGATATTTCTACTTATCTTCTGAGGTCCATTCTTCTCTGGGTTTAGGCTTTGGAGGTTCTTCTTGAACTTCAGATTCTCCTTCTCTGGAAGAACCCAGAATTCTTGTTCTTCTAGTCATAGGAATGAAGTTTCCATTTTCTATGATATCCCAAAGATCAATATCTTGAGATTCTAGAAATAGTTTCATTCTATCTTTCTAGTAGTAGTAATCTTTGCCATTGAATGTTGGGGGTCTGTTTGTAGATGATCCTTCTGGGATAAACATTGCAGCTCCATGGTTGGCCATCTCCCTTGATCTTTTCCTCTCTCACTGTTAAGTGAGTTCAACCCTAGAGGCAAGCTCTGGTACCAATTGAAGTTGAAATTGCAATCACAAGAAGGGGGCTTGAATTGTGATCTTTTAAAATTTATGCAAGATTCTTTTAATACTTAGTCTGCTCAAGATAAACTTGGCTTTGTATTAAAAGTATAAACACCAGAAGATAGTTGTTATGGATAATGTTGTATGCAGAAGATATAGTCCCTGTATGGAACCTTTTAAATGGTAACATTTACTTAGGTATTAATTACTTTTCAAAATGGTTTTATGCACATATAGTTGATATAAAATAAAGAGAGTAGGGATCAGAAAGTTGCACACACAAATTTTATATTGGTTCACCTCTTCCAACCTGAGGCCACGTCCAGTCCCTACACCAAGTAGGATTTTCTTACTCAATCTTTACTGTTACAATGACCTTGGGTACACCTTACCACTAGTATTCTTCTGCAGCCTCTTCAGGCTCACAAACGGGTTTCCTTTTCAGCCTCTAAAGGCCTTCAACCAACTACAGCTTCTTCTGCAGAAGAAAGAGACAGTAAATAGCTACAGAAAATTATCTGCAAGCTATTTTCTCCACTACAAACCTGTGGAACTATCCACTTACAGTTACTAAACACTTTCTCAAAAAGTACTAACACTCTTAAGCCTTCTTGAGAAATTACAGAAGAAGTATGTAGTGAAAAATAAATTACAAGGCTCAAAATAAAGATTCTTTAAATCACAACAGAAGGTTTTAAGCCAACTCTCTCTTTCTTGAATTGTTAAGAACCAAATATCAAAGATTTATGAGAGAGAGAATTTTTCCAGAAGGTAGAGATGGTAATTATGCAGTCTGGTGCTTCTTCTGGACTGTCTGTCTTGCATTTTCATGAAGAAATGAGTTCCTTTTATTGGCTTTTTGAGTGATATAGTCGTTGAAAACCCTTGGAGAGGTTGAGTCATCTCCAGCTGAGGAAGGAGCTGTCTCTATCAAGGACAGACTGAAACACTGCAGGTTGCAGGCTGTGACAGTCAAGAACAACTGTCATTTGTCTGATAACATTTTCTGGAGACCTTTCCAAGATTTAAAATAATTCCTTCTGTGATATGTCTATTATTTTCATGCAGAAGATCAATTTAAATATGATAAGAATGAAGGAATTAATTTCCACAAAGTTCTGATATTCTGCAGAAGAATAAAACTGGGATTACTAGAGGATGCATTCTTCTGCAGAGTATTTAATAGTGAATCTTCCTTCTAATATGATCACTCTTTATTTTCCCTTTCTTCTGGGCATGTTTTCTTCATTTAGTAAGCTTAGGTCATTTTATTTGTTACAATCAACATTCTGCTTCTTATGATAGACCTTTGTTTCTTCTGAAGGGATGTTATTGTCTCTGTTATTTCTTCTCAACTGCTTTCTTGCTTTCTTTAATGGTATGCTGAGTTTCTTGAAGTGAGCTATATCTTTTGTCATGCTTTAGAGATGAAATACTGATTTTGTTTCTTCTGTTCTTAGTATTTCATATTGGATATCTTCTGGAGTATATATAGATATGTACTTTCTTAACACATGCTCAAATTAAATCATTAGTACATCAAATCAGAATTTATACTAACTGAAATTAGAGAGGTTGTCATTATTAAAATCTTCATGGAGTATTTTGATCCTTACATGAACGAGTTAGCATATAACACTTTATAGAATCCCAAGAAATAAAAGAGATAGAATAGTAAAATAAAAATAAAAATAAAAGTCGTCTCAATCAATTAAGATTTAATCTTTTCTAATATTGGTAAAATAATCCCCAGCAACGGCGCCAAAAACTTGTTGTGAGTTTTATCTACGGGCAAGTGTACCCGTCGATTAGAGTAAAATAAAGTATTTAAAACCCCAAGTATCAATATTAAATTAAATTAAATCTTTAATGATGAGAGAAGAGATAAAGATTATGGTTTGATTTGTTTGTTGAACTTAAATGGAGAGAGAGAGAGAGAGAGAGAGAGAGAGAGAAAAGTTGAACAATGAAGCAATCAATAACAATAAGGATTCAGTTATGGAAATTCCAAGGGCATTTGGTTTCACTCAAGTGCTTACTAGATTTTCCCCCAATTTCCCTTATAAATTATGTCAATCTAATTGCCAATCACTTATTCTAATACTATCAATACCTAATGATCATGCAATATTGATAATCTTTCCCTTAAAACACTATCCCCAATGATCATGCAAGATAATGAGTTAAGAAAAGCATAAATAATCAATAAGTTTGTTAACCTAATAGTTGATTGAAAACCTAGGATTAAGATTGATCATACAAAACCCTAGATCCAGTTTACCTTATAGATCCATTAATTGAGAATGGTATGATCGCCTATTACCCAACTAACTAAGATTTACCAAGGGTGATCAAGTCTTGATAAAATAAAACAATGAGGAAAACAAAATTATAAAAATAAAACAATAATTTATAAAGGGAAAATGGGTTCAAATCAGGTTCACAACTTAATATCCACCATAACCCTTTAGCTAGGTAATTAGTTACTCATAATAAAATATAAATAAACCAAAACTGAAAATCCTAAGAATTCCATAACTACTAGGAAATACTAAAAGAGAAGAAAAACTCCTCTAATAGAATTGCTTCACTCCAAGAGTTTCCTAAATCCTATTGTAAAAAGTCACCGCTCTTGAAGAACCTTGAGAAGATGAGAGAGTGGGAGGATGAATAGATTAGGGAGATGATTGATGATTTAGATGATCTAGATTGAGATAGTTCTTTTATAAGAGTTTTCGGTGTCCTATTTTGATTCTCACTTGATTTCCTTCCAAAAATCATCATCAAATCTATTCTTGGCTAAAATCTTGTTAATGATTCTCTTTTATTTCATCAAATCTTCTTTCTTCACCGATATCTCATAAAATATTCTTCTTTTATTTATGTGATAAAATAAGAGAAAATAAGTAAGATATCAAATAAAAATAATGATCATAAATTCTAGATAACCAACTTAAATACCCAAAATAAATCTATAAAATATCGGTTTATCATTAGGCTTGTAGAGATTTTCAGCAAATGGATCTAACCATTTTTTCATTGTACAAACACATATTTATAGACAATATTCCCAACTACTAATCTTTACAACTTTGCCACCTAATGGACACATGTCAATTATACATTTAAACACACTTATTTAATAAAAAAAACTATTTAAACTATTATTAACTTCCAATAACTCCCTTTTGGTAACTTCTCATAACTACTTTGAGACCTTCCATTCCATTCATGTTCTTGATTCATCTTCAATCTTCAAATCTTGCACTTGAAATGTCTCATTGGGAAGATAAAATTGTTTCGGTATCTAGTCGAAATAATTATGGTGTTAACACTTATATATTTACACAAACTAATAAGTATATAATTATAAGGTAACATAATAAAAATATGGGTTAAATATGTTTTTGGTCCCTAAACTTTCACCCGAATTTGGTTTTGGTCGCTAATCTTTTTTTAGTTGTTTTTCTTCCCTAACGTTTTCAAATAATTGAAATTAGTCCCTATCGTCAATTCTGTTAAATATAGGGGTGATGGCAGGGACTAATTTCAATGATTTGAAAACTTTAGGGATCAAAACCAAATTCGGGTGAAAGTTTAGGGACCAAACCCGAATCTGGGTTTGGTCCCTAATCTTTATTTTTCATTGTTTTTGGTCCCTAACATTTTCAAATCATTGAAATTAGTCCCTGTCGTCAACTCTGTTAAATATAAGGGTGACGGCAGGGACTAATTTCAATGATTTGAAAACGTTAGGGACCAAAAACAACGAAAAAAAAGATGAGGGACCAAAACCAAATTCGGGTGAAAGTTTAGGGACCAAAAACATATTTAACCCTAAAAATATTTAGGCTTAATTGCATTTTTGGTCCCCCTATTATCATCGATCCGCGATTTTGGTCCCCCTATTTTTTTTTCGCGATTTTGGTCCCCCTATTATTCCAAATTCGCGATTCTGGTCCCTTTAACACATAGATTTTGAAAATAGGGGGACTAAGATTTTGAACTAAATCGCAAATTTGGAATAATAGGGGGACCAAAATCGCGGATTGATGATAATAGGGGGACCAAAAGTGCAATTAAGCCAAATATTTATTATAATAATAATAATAGCAATATAAAAAATATTAGTATTTTATTTATATTTAGTTAAATAGGTCGGTCTGATAGGCTCAAAAGGCTTTTTAATGGCTTGAAGTCTGACCTGTTTTGCTATATAGGATTTTGAAAAAGCCTTGGTCTGATCTATTTAATAAATTGGTCTGGCCTGGCCTGTGCCTGATGTAGACTAGGCTGTAGGCCCCTGACGAGCGGTCTGACTTGTTCTCACCCCTAATTAGAGTTGTTCCCCACACTTTTGTTAGCTATAAAAATAATGATTAATTTATTGTGACTATAATATATTAATTAATAATATAAACATATATAAATATTAAATTAATTATATATATTATATAAGTGCAAGTAATATAACCCGCCCTGCTCGTTAGCAATTCCAATCATCTTCCCCGTTGCAAGATCCTGAAAAACACAATGGGAGTGGAAAAAAGTGACTGCACAGTTTAAGTCTTGGGTGATCTTTTGAATAGACAAGAGATTGTTAGATAGTTGTGGAACATGAAGCACATTTTTCAAAGGAAGGGAGGATTGAAGTTTAATGTTGCCACAACCAGTAACAGGGGTATGAGAACCATTAGCGAAAATGATATGTTGGTTACTAGATGAAATGGTATAGGATGAAAAATAAGGAGAATGAGGTGTCATATGATCAGTAGCACCAGAGTCTATAATCCAGATATTCTCAGTATCAGAAGCATTAAAGGATAAGAAGCTAGAACTCTTACCAGTCATGGTTAAGGAACAAGAACTAGATGGCTTACTAAGCGAGTCCATAAGAGCCCTTAGGCGTTCCAGTTCTTCTTTGTTGTTGAGAGGTAGTACCTCATTTTCTGTTGGTGGGATAGGTGGGTCACTTTCATAGTCAGATGTTACTTGATTAGCATGTCGTTGTGTAAGCCCTTTGAACCCTCCAGTTCGCTCAAGGACCTTCTCCTTCCCATGGAGCTGAAAACATGACTCCTTAGTATGACCCGTCTTCTTACAATAACTACACCACCGATCATCATGACTAGCTTTAATTGGTGGTCTTCCAAATAAGGAGCCTTTTACAGGACCCTTGCCACTAGCTGAGGCTGAACCATCCATAGGACCCTTACTTGTAGCCAAGGTTGAACCATCAATAGAGCTGCCCCCTTCCAACATAACTAACCTCCAAGTTTCTTCACCTCGTACAATGTGGAACACCTCCGAGAGAGAAGGAATTTTATCCTTGCCCAAAATCTGAACCCGAATCGGATCAAACTCCAAGTTTAGTCTATGCAGGAATTTAAAGACTCGCACCCTTTCTAGGAATTTTCTCAGTGTGGCTGAATCAGCAGTACATTTCATTTTCAAATTTTGATACTAGTCCAACTCAATCCATAAACCATTCAATGTTCATCTGTTACTAAAAGACTCCCTTGTTTGGTATTAAAGATCTTGCTCTCTATTTCATAACATGTTGCAATATCTTTCTTCATAGAATACGTCTTTCTAAGGTTTTCCCAAATTTCCTTCGCATTGGAAAAAAACATGCAATTCTGGTTGATCTCCGGTGTCATGGAATGCCACAGCCAAGTCATGATCAGAGAGTCTTCATCATCCCAAGCTTCATATTTTTGGTCCGTT
The DNA here is from genome assembly GCA_026901365.1 of Sesbania bispinosa. Taxonomy (NCBI): domain Eukaryota; kingdom Viridiplantae; phylum Streptophyta; class Magnoliopsida; order Fabales; family Fabaceae; genus Sesbania; species Sesbania bispinosa. The sequence goes on along the minus strand of QLOH01000516.1, from coordinate 38,877 downwards.
TTGGCTGGAGGGTCTCCTTCAATGTGATTAAGTTTCTTTCATCCCTTGAGGGTTGTACAAACCAACTAAGCCCACTGTAAATAATTTCGCCCATCAAGATGATACAAGCCTTGCAGAACCTGTAGATCGTTGGTACTCAAGCCTTACAAAACCTGTAGATCGTTGGTACTCGAACTAGAGGTTGTCTTGTCTTTAGTCATATTGGGAGATTGATAAAATGCAGAAAGAGGCTGTATTAAGATGAAACGACCTCGGGAACAGACTCAGGGACGGACGACGACCAAGTCTGTGGTGGTGCGGTCAAAAACGGTGACTGGGAAGATGACGTGTGACGTACACGCGCCGGAGACAGAATCGGCGATTGGCGGCACGTCAGTTGTCGTCTGACAGAGAAATTCTGGGTATAGGCCGACCTTGAAGAGGCGCTCCTCCTGGTGTGTTTTCCGGTTTGGTCCGCAGTGGTCGGCGGCGGACTGTAGCGAACGACAGCGGCTGACGGTGCTAAAAAGAGCAGACGCACAGCAATGAAGGTTGCCTAGAAGATGCGGAAGCAAAGCCCCCTGGATCGGGAGCTCTGATACCAACTTGGAAAAAACAGAACTTGACAAGAAACAGAATATTATCTGAATAATATTTGAATTGCTTGCTTGATCATTGAGGGCCTATACAAAATACATTTATAGAGACTACTCGTCTCCTAATTAAGAAAATAAGGAAATAAATCTGTACAAATCAAATCACACAAATTTGTCCTAATTACAGACCAAATCCCCCTAATTACAGAACAAATCTCCTAATATTTTACCACACACTGAAATAGACTCCTAATAGATCAGATAAAATCATAAATACCACTTTTTTATACTACTCTTTCAAGGCGAAGTCTAGGGTGGAGTGCACCACTACTTTTGATGTCCTATTAAAGATTTTGTATCAGTCTTTTTTTTTTGGACGAATTGTATCAGTCTTTTTCATCTCTAAATGAAATTTGTAAATCAAGCCCCTTATAAAAGTGAAAGACCCTTATAAAAGTGAAAGAAAGCTACAGATTGAGCCCTCGCACTGCTCATGAGGAATGAGGCGCCCTAGAGTGTGGTCAAGTTGTTGTGATTGTGCTTTGATGAATGGTGGAAAAAGGCGTGAGTTTGTAGTTTCCCAGAACATAATGCATCACATTGTCCATCACATATTTCAACCCTTTATTTAGAATATATTATACCTGATGGAAAAACATAGATGGTCCTCCGGTAGACCACTTAATGAGTGGTCCACCTTAGACTTCAACCTCTTTCAATACATAATCGTATGGTTTGAAAAACAAACAATTTTTGCATATTGAACTCAAGCTATCTTGCTATTATTAATCATGTGGGGCAGGCATAGTCTTCTTTTTCAGAGATGAGGATATTACAACACTAAATTAATCAGCTTGTACCGAAGCAAATGTAACATATGACAAGTGCTTATTTAAATTTAAACAAAATTAGATCCTACTAAACACACTCTGAGATACAGATAAAAGGCCTTAACTGTGACGACCTCGTGCATGATTGAACTAATTGAAAAAATTGGTACATACAAAATTTTCAAGATTTATTTATTAATAAATATTATATATTTTAAGATAATATAATAGTTTTTACTACATATAAAATTTATATATGATAGTTCGAGTCTGATTGCCCCATCTACATGGTTGAACCTTAACCTGCCATAAGCTCTAATACAACGATTACATGAATGTTAGTACTTAATATCTCCAATACCAACCCCATAAAATACTGTTGGAGCTACTTGCATTGCATGGTTTCCAACAATATCGTAAACAATAATCGTTTGCAGCTGGTTAACCCCTTTGAGGCAGCTACAAAAGAATACAAAGGTCTCTATAGCAATACCAGGACTAGTATACATTAATGCATCATTACTCCTACCAAACCAACATTTATCTTCCAGTAAAATTTACTGTTCCGCTACATCTCAATTGCAAGGTTAGAAGGAATTGAAAAATGCTTGGTTGACATTAGCTTTTAAGATTGGAATATATCTCTATGACAAAGAATTAAGGCCCACAAGTACCCTCAAGATAATTCAGCAACAGAACCATTCCCATTGCTGTATCCCTTCTCTAACTCAGAGAGCTCACTCTCAAAGAAGGCTGAGTGGAGAGCCCTGACACACTGCTCTGCTTCACTGTCATTTACGACCAATGAGATGTTCACCTGGTGAAAACAAAACAGGAACAGATATAAAACATGAAATTGAAACTATTTTGGAGTCTTGTATGCATATGCCTCTACTTTATACTCACAGCTGAATATGACAGACAATAAGTTTAGAAAAGCCAAAATAATTTTGAAGTGTGAGATGGTGGATGAGGAAATTATATGCCATTGATAATATAAAATGTACTTCATCATAACCCCCTACAAGCAAAATATGTTCATGTGCAACAGACATGCTTCTCATGACTATATATAATAGCTAATATCATATTCCAAAGTGCCTGCTAGGTTTTGAATCACTTGAAACATGCATGTGTCTCAGGATGAAAAAGCCCATAATGAAGAATACGAGCACCCTGAGGATGCATATAAGCAACTCATTTTAACAAGTATAATGAAGAAAAATATAAAGTTAATTAAGTGGATACCTTGGATGCACCCTGAGAAATCATTTGAACAGTGACACCAAGGGTTCGGAGAACACGAAATGCCTGCAATATAGAATGTCAATCAGTCATTTTCTTGTTTCACCATCAGAAAGAGCTAAACATAGATTCATTATTACAAAAGAACATAATCTTGGATGTCGACATGAATAAACTTATGCCTGAGAAACACATTATAGAAGCAGTGGGTTTTATTCCAAGATCAACAGTGCCCAGGCTCCCAAGGAAAATAAAATGCCATTCCCCACAGGCAAAGGGAGGGAGGAAAAGGCCCAGATAGTGATACTATAATAAAGCAATTATATCTCAACATAAAAATAAAACAGAAGGATAGGAACTATATTTAAATAAAGAGAGCATAACATAACATAATACAGAACCTTCTCCAATATTAGTGATGACCTCTGAACATTTCCAATGAGAGAGATGATGGATCTATTCTGTAGGAGATTCACCACAGCAATTTTCTCCAGTTCTTCAACAACATGGTCAAGTTCCTGTTCAAAAACAAAACGATGATAGACAATTAGATTTATGCCATGTCTGGAGAATGAAACACAACACATTATGACTAACACATTCATTGAGCAGACATTTATTTATAAGACCTGGTTATATTAAGCAGATGCATAACATATAACAAGGTCATCAGGAACACTAGAGCTAGAAGAAAGGGAATTAAGATTAGCCTTGCTATTTTAGTACGAGACAATTGGTACAAATGAGTCAGAAAATAGAGAAAAACGGAAATGATGGGAGTCAAATAAAAGTAAAAAGATTCTGACAGTTACACCTTTCATGCAAAAAAGTATGAATTGCTTTCTGTACCAATCAGCATTTTCCAATTAAGATACAACAAAAATATTATCACTCATCAAGAAATTAATCAAAGTAATACAATGCAAAGGTCTTACACTTGCCTGCTGAATTAGTTCTCTGCTCCATAGCTTTGATGGGTCCAATGTCAAGGAAACACTGACTTCACTTGTGGCTACAACATCAACTGATATGCCTAAATCTTCGAAGGTTGAAAACACCTGTATACATGCAAAAGTATGAAAAATGGAAGGGATTCATCCACTAGGAAGAAAGGTATGACAGAAATTATCTCTCACCTTAGCAAGGAAACCATACTGACCAAGCATGCGAGTGCTCACTATATCCAACATGGTCACATTACGTTTCAAAACAATGCTTGTTAATACTGCCTGCAGGTGGAAAAAGGAAAACTTAAACACTGTAAGTCTTCCTAAAGATAATGGCCTTTACTATTTATGCCAATATAAGTTCTACAAACCTTGCTCATATCTCTTGACTTGGTGATGAGAGTACCAGGAGCTTTAGGATTGTAGGAATTTTTAACCCTAACAGGAATATCACTTTCTCTAGCAGGTCTCATGGACTGTGGATGCAGAACCTGTGAATCAGAGAAATAAATAATTTAGACTCACCTGTAATGAGATTATTCTGGAGGCACAATAATCATGCTCCTCACAACAGCACTACAGGTGATAAGCAATAACATACGTTGCACTGGGCTCAGCAATAAAATAGGTAATAACATGGAAATGTTGATATATAAGCATATCAACAGAACAAATCTGAGATTACTTGGAGATCCTAGTTGGTGGCCCCAACAAATCTGAGATTCATTGAAATGGCGTGTTAGATATAGAACCATTCATGTGCTTTTATCCATGGGAGAGTTGGTTCATGACAACTTGTTTCAGGAGTCTACTTTCACCTTGGAGCAGAATTTTATGGGGATTCCAGGAATTTCTTGCTGTATTTTATGTGGTTCCCTAGTGTGGAGCAGAATGGACTTATCTTTGAGAGTTTTTTCTAGGTGATAGGATAGTGTTCATGCCTGCTCTGTGATGTTCTCCTCATGGTCTTCTTTAGGATTTTTGAATTTTTTATCAACAGAGATTGGATGGATTTGTTGCATTTGTATGGTCTCTTAGATTAACTTTTTAAATTTCTCTGTTTTGGAGGACAACTTATAGACCTCTTAGTGTATGATTGTGCCTTTTATCTTATCTCCACAATAATTTTTTCTTCTGTAAAATAAATCAATAAAACCACAGAATATTCAGAACTACTATAAAGAAGCATGATTCGAACAAAAAAAAGAGAAGAATAAAAAAAACAGAACCAAGAATCACAAGAAATAGAATCTACGAATTGTTTTCAAATCACATGAAAGATAGTACATGGCATATTGTCAAAAGAACAAGATTAAGTGCATGTCTACCTGAGCACCAAAGTAAGCTAGTTCAGCAGCCTCGTCAAAGGTCAAATATGGGACAGGCTCTGCTCGTGAGTATATATTTGGATCACAGGTTAAGACACCATCAACATCCTTCCATACCTGTGTAAGTGACTGAAATTAATTCTTTTCCTTTTTCGTCTCAATTTTTATATGCCCAACTTTGTTTTTATATACAAACCTGGATCTCAGGCAACCCTAATGCTTTTCCAATAGTTGTAGCTGTCAAATCACTGCCCCCTCTACCCAGTGTTGTCACTGCACATGATTTCCGGGCCTTCAAGGAAACAAAAAAAAGTCTAATTAGAGAATTCTTATTTTAGCAACACAATCCTGGAGAAGAAAATAAATGAAAAGAGAAGAAGCATTGGAAAAGCAAGACACCATAAATACCTTTCCAAGGAAGCCTGTAACAATTGGAATTGCAGGATCAGAGAGCCAATCACCATGCAATCTCTTTGCAACAGCTGGATATGTTGCTTCTAAAATGTCCGCATTTGTGAAGTCATCAGTTGTTATAAAACCAATCTCAAATGCATCATACTGCCAGACCATTAAATTAGCAACAAATCACTGTCAGGGCAAATAAATCAAAACCTGAAGACTTCATTCAGAGTTGGACTATCATGTTTAGTTACAATACATATTATTAAATTGGGAAATAAGAATACATACTTGGCGGGCCTTGACACCCATACTATTAAGATATGCAGCAAAGATCCTAGTGGACATGCATTCTCCAAAGGAAACTAAATAGTCTTGAGTCCGTTTAGTCAACTCTTTCATCATAGCAATCCCCTTCAGAAGTTGTTCCAATTCTTCTAGATGTTCTGGAAATGTTTACATATATGCAAGACCCAAGTTACCCACAAAATTAGTACTTTTATATGAAAATTACTGAACAGTCATACTCAGAAGAAAGAAGGTATATGATAGAATCAGTTTAGTACATGAACTGATAAATTGAAATGAAAAAATTGCAGCAACTATAAATTTATAAAATAAAATTCCTAGTCACGGTAACAATTATAACCAAAAATGAGTGCTTTAGCTTTTAATTGGTTTGGGAGATATATAGTGACAGATGGATTCTCTGCTATTCTTGTAATATTTTTCTTATATGGATTAAAATTTTCATTTACTCCATAATCTTCCTTGAGTAGGTAAAACTCAGAAGGTTGTAATCAATATAAGTCAATAGTTGATTCATATGATTGCAACCAGTAAGTTAAAAGTTGATTCATTCTGCCCCAATCCTTTTCCTATGATCTGTTGAATCATCCATCAACATTAATCTTTTTCATAATCATTGGATGAGCAATTATTTCATCTTGAAAGTGCATGACATAACAAGCTCAAATTATAAACTGCCATCTTTTTACTGTGACAACAGTCACAACTATGGTATACAGTTTCATAATGCTCATGCAAGGGCCAAAATTTCATCATGGAAACAAATGCATATACAATGTAGGTGCTGCTTCAAGTTTTAGAAAAGGAATGCAAATCCTAAGACCATTAACCTCCTCCACAGTGGCCTTGGCATATTAAATGCCAAGGCTCATATCCACAGTGTGTTTGGTTTAGCGTTGAAACGTGGTAAACTCACATTTCCAACGCTAAAAATGGTTGTGTTGGGGAATCCAAACTTGAGTTTGGTCAGTTTCAACGTGTGTTTGGTTTGACGTGAAAACTGATCAAACTCAAGTTTGGAGTCTCTAACGCAACTATTTCTAGTGTTGGAAACGTGAGTTTACCATGTTTTAACACTAAACCAAACACGCTTTAAGTGCAAAGGTAACTAACTCACTTGCAATAACAGATCTGTCCACTCCAAGCTGGTCCGCAGTCCTGAAATGCAGTTAAGAACATCCATTGAGAATATAACAATTTTGTTCCTTTTTTAAAAAAAAAAAATAAAAATTGATCTTTGATCTTTCATTCTTTCTTTTAATTCTCCGTTATAATTGCAAAAAAGACCAAACAGGAAACTCATTGTTCTTGCCTGAGATGCAGGTCTTTTATAAAGCTAAGCTCATCAATACCAGAGACATTAGTAACACCACAACTCACAGCTTTTTCTCCAGCCTGAAAAAAATCATTACAAAATTAAAATAAAATAAAAACCAACTCCATTTCTTTAATAACAGAAAACAAAAACAAATAAAACAAAAATTACCAGCAAAAGCTTGTTTGTGGTCTTTCCCATGGCAGAGAGAACAACAATAGGCCTCTCTTCCGGAAAACTGAGTATAAGCCCTGCAACCTCTTTCATCCTTTCAGCAGAAGCCACAGAGGAGCCACCAAATTTCATGACACAAGTGAAACTCGTTTCACTTTCATCGCTGAAACTCTTGGCATTCGTCTCTGTGGTCACGTGCTTCTCAATCACATCACTCGTTCTCGTCGTTGTTGCCTTGCACGTGACACTGAATGCCATCATCTTCTTACTCGAAACTCCTTTCCTCGATGTGGAACTAGGAAGAGGAGCAACAAATGCTGCAAATCCAATTCTCCTTGACGACACAGGTTCACAACAAGGGTTCGCTTTAACGCCATAATAATATAAGCTTCCCATGCTTTGTTCCAAGTAAGTTATTTCGACAAATATCAAACACGAACTTTCAAGGATCTTTAATGCTTTTTCAGCTTTTCCGAAGCTCGATCTGGGAAAATATCAATTAGTTCATTCGGTTATTATAATATCACAATAAATTGCAGATTAATAGAAGAAAAAAATAAATAAATAAATAAATAAAACAGAGAAAGAAATTTGTATTCATGGGAATGAATGCGAGGAATTAAGGAAAATAAATGAGAAAACCTTGAAAGAAGGAGCTTCAGAAGAAGGAAAATTGGAAATGCAAGAAGTGAATGAACAAGTTTTGAGACGGAATGAATGAATGGAAAGGAAGAAGGAAGGTAAGGGAGGACCGCGGCGGCACTCTTCACAATGTCACACCAAAACGTGTGTTTGTTTATATAATTTCATTTTGGCAACTCTTTTTTACTGTTTTCTTTTTGGTTGCTGTTTGTTTTGTTTTGTTCCCATGGATTTTCATGGAACCAACCAATGGCATCATAATACTACATTGAGAAGTTTTATATTGACTTTGCAAGTTCGCATTGCAATTTTTCTTTATATTTTTGGCGATGAAACCTTGCTATGTGGAAATTATGTGTTATGTGGAAATTATTGTGTTGAGTTGTTTAAGGGGCTTAGAATTCTTTTGATATTTACTTAGTTTTGGTTTGTAAGGTTTGAATCAACATATGGACCTATTTAAGGAAAATCACTCTAATTCCACTTCAATCAATTAAATGTGTCGGGTGGTTCTACGATGTTTCACCACCCATGAAATATCAATGTGTCACCTTTCTTTGAAGTGTGTGACATGTTAGTGCAGGTTAAGTGATATGCTAACTATGAGCTTGTCTAATAAAACTAGCTAAAAAGTTAAATAAAGACTAAAAATTTAGTTGATTTGATTGAAAATATTTGATAAACTTAATTGAAAATGGTAAAATGACATATAAAGACATCATTAATTATTAAACAATAATAACAATGAGTGGGTTTGTTGAGAAATAAACTTGTAATAATTTTTCAGCTAGTAGCTGAAAAAATTGAGCTTTTTAAAAAAATACATCAAGTGGCTTTTCGAGAAAAGTTAATAACTACCTAAAAAATTACCTTACTAAATATTAATAAAATTTTCAGCTTATAATTTCAGCTTTCATCTAATCAAAATATCTTACCAAACACACTATTTAAAAAAAAAAATATTTGCTTGTAGTGACCTCTTCTTCTTTCTTTTTAAGAGTTGCACATGTAGCGAAAACTCCATTTAAAATCCGTGAATGTACAATTCCCTAGCATTGAATAACCTATATTTTAATTTAATTAGTTATTTGGCCGAAAGAACAATAAGCAAGGACTCCTCGGCTAAATTTAAAGTTCAGGGACAAATAACTTTAGAAATAGATTAACAATTAACTGATAGAATAGACAAGAGAATGAAAATTGACATTAAATTAAAAATGCATAAAGTAATTGATGAGAAAGTGAGATTCGTTAATGAATTACATGACATTAACAACATTAACATATTGACAATTAAAAACAAATTGGCGTGGAACTAACTAAATTGGCAGAAAATAAATAAAGAAACCAACGAAACAAAAATTGGTAATAAATAAAGATATTGACGATGAATCTAGAAGAATAAAAAAAAATTAAAGTTGGAACATGAACTAACGAAATGTAAGTTAATGAAGGAATATATAAATTGCAAAAGTTTTTTTTTTTTTTGGTAAAAATAAATTACAAAATTTTAAATAACAAGGGATGCGGTAGAAAGTTAAACAGACAACAAATTATTAAATGGCATGACATCTAATTGTGATTGGCATACTTGAGAGAGTTGAACTTATTCTTTTGTCAAGATGCAACAATTCAGGTGTTCTCCAAGGTGATTAACCTTGTCAAAATGAATTTAATCCGACAGGCGAATCATGCTTAACACGGCTCATTAATGGATTAGGTTGGTTAAATTTAAGCTCATATTTTTTATGGCTCAAAATGAGTAAATTCACTTAATTCGCGAGTTAAAGTGGATTTTGAGCCATGTTGAGCCAGATTGGCTCATTTTTTATTTTTAAAATAGGTTCAACCGGATTCCTGCTCATATGTATCCCTAACTACGATGAGAAAATCAAAGTTACGTAATTTTGAATAAATGATTGAGTTTTGGTTAATTTTAAATTTTTGAAATGATTTTAGAATGATTTTGAATTTGAAATAATTTTTTTGTAAAGGGTTGATTCTGATTTTTTTATTTTTAAAAGAATTGATTTTGAAAAATATATTTGTTTTATTTTTTAACATAGATTTAATTGTACAAAGTTCAAGTCAACACATGATTGCTTAATAAACCTTTACCATCCTAATGATATTAAAGATAACATTCCACATTCAATTAACATAGTTGGTCGTTGTGTTAATTTTACTTTTATTTTTTATATTTTAATTTTGAGAATATATTCTTGAAAAGAAATATTTTTATTTTAGTCTATCTTATACAGGGTTCAAGTTAGCACGCTTTTACTCAATAAACTCTTTTAACATAGATTTACTTGAGGGGTTCAAGTCAAGATACAATTTACAACAAAATATTCTTTAAATTTATTACTTGGATAAAATTAAAAATTTACAAAATGATATTAAATTTAGATAGAATAAATATTTACATGATCACTAACAATCACAAAGTGATATATACAATAAGATTGACACAAATATTAATAATTAATATAAATTTAAAAAAAAATATTTACAAGATAACATAAAAATTAGAGACAATATATATATATATATATAATTACAAGATGACTTAAACATTTACAAGACAATATAAAATTTAAATCACATAAATATTTACAAAACCACAAAATTTAGAAATCAAATAAAATTTGCAATTAAATATTTATTCTATGGCCCAAACTAATTATAAATCCAATCTCAACTAATTCAACAAATATAGCAAAGAAACAAAAAGACACACCAATATAGAAATTAAATAAAAATGAGTTTGAAGTAACATGATTTCTATTTGAATTTTTTTTTCCTTAGAATTGAGTTTGTAATAAAATTCAATAAAGATTTTTCAAATCAATGTGAAAGCTACAATTTATAACGTTAACTCAAATATGAATTTAAAGATAATCAATTTTAATTCTGAGTACCCAAACTTATCAACACAAATTTCAAATCATCTTTATATTTTCAACCATGATTTTGGATAATTTCACCGTGACAAGGTTCATCCAACATGTTATTAGTTTTCCGAAAAATACTTGTTAGTATTTATTTAATTTTATTTTAAATACATTAAATTTTATTTTTCATTTAATTTCTAAAATTATGCCCCCCCTTCCTCTCCCAGATTCCTTAAAAACAGGCACTGCCTTGAACTACAACCTCAAACAAATTGGACTGAAACTGTAGTTGGTAAATTTAAAAGGAGATTATTTATTCATACAACAGTAACTTATACAACACATTTTTTATTTCTATCTCTTCTAGCATGTTTGTTTTAAATTCTGGTTCAACAAAACCATGGTTTTGAAAATTGATTTTTGTGCTTGTTTGGTTTAAATTCTAAACCATCCAAAATCAATTCTACAGAATTGATTTTAAATCACTTCCGTCCAACGTACTTCGTAAAGCGTGCATAATCCATCTCAATCATTCATTTCTAGAATCAATTCTACTCAACTGTAAACCAAACGGACCAAATCACTTCCATCCAACGTACTTCGTAAAGCGTGTATCATCTATCTCATTCATGTCTCTTCTATCTCTACCTCTCTCTTGATTGTATGGCAATGTTGTACATAATTGGTGTATAAATTCAATTTCTCATTTAAAAATGCAGGGGTATGAGGGAAAAATACAAAACAGGCTACAGGCATAATGTTTTAAGAAGACAAAAGTAATCATAAAAATGTGTAAAGCAACCCAAATTGTCTGTTGAAAATCAAATGAATAAGAAACTTAAGAATGAACAAAATAAAATACACTTTCTCATAGTATAGAGCCTCCATTGATATCATATGAATGTAGCTTCACCAAGTAGGTTCTCTCGGAAATGGTCCCACAACACCTAAAACAAGTTTAGAACAATCAAACACGCAAATCTCAATATTAAAAAAAATTCCGCAATTAAAAATTATAGAATATAGCAAATAATGATCACGAGGTGAAAAAAAAAAAAAAAAAAAAAAAAAAACATACAACATGATTGAGAGGTTCAGAATATGTAACAGCTCTATCAATCACGATTTGTCTGAAGTAGAACTTGCACTATAAGCTTGATAGATATACTCATACTCATCCACTATAGTAAAATTGGGATTTTTTTTTAAAAAAAAATGGACATCATCAATTGAAAATAAAAAAGATTGAAGAGAAAAGCAAACTTTACTTTTTATAAAACAAAAATTCAGAACTTGTTGGCTCATATAAAGAAATTCAACCATATCTTCGTCGAGACTCGAGAATTATACTAAAACAACCCAATTTCGATTTGTGCCTTTAGGACCAGCTTCAAATTCACGAAATACATGGTGTTAGAAAACAAGTTGGAGATATAACGAGACAAGGATCCAACATGATCCAGAAGAAATAAACAATTGAAAAAGGGACAGATTTTGCCGTTGTTTTAACACAAATCAGTCGTGAAAGAAAATAGGGGCAAAAATGCATCACAATCGGCTGCGATTTTGCATGTTAGGATTAAAATGATGGGGCAATCGAAAATTTTCATTTGATTTGAATTTACTTAGATTTAAAAAAATAAAAAATTAAAATTAATTCACTCATAATTATTTTGTTAGAGGAACTTACGTGATTTTTGAGTTTCTTATTATATTAATCTGTCAAGTGAAAAAAAATAATTTATAAAAAATATTTTTATTTATTATTTTATTAATATTTTATTATTTTGTCAAAATAGGTAAAATAAAATATTTTCAATTTGCACAATCAATTTAGTTAACCGTCTTAGGACGAAGATGTTGTGAGGTTCAATGTATTGATCCCACAACCTAGCATGGTTCTTGAAAACTTTTTTTTTCTAATTTTTAACAAATTTTAATAAAATTGATGATGACTTTATTTTCATTAATCGTTGGGTCACAATAGGATATCCGATACAATTGTGTTCGCTTACAATTAGGTGTGGAAATAGATCATATCGCTCGTCAGGGGCCTACAGTCCGGCAGGCTTAGGCCAATTTATTAAATAGATCAAACAAAGACTTTTTCAAAAGCCTATATGGACATCATCAATTGAAAATAAAAAAGATTGAAGAGAAAAGCAAACTTTACTTTTTATAAAACAAAAATTCAAAACTTGTTGGCTCATATAAAGAAATTCAACCATATCTTCGTCGAGACTCGAGAATTATACTAAAACAACCCAATTTCGATTTGTGCCTTTAGGACCAGCTTCAAATTCACGAAATACATGGTGTTAGAAAACAAGCTGGAGATATAACGAGACAAGGATCCAACATGATCCAGAAGAAATAAACAATTGAAAAAGGGACAGATTTTGCCGTTGTTTTGACACAAATCAGTCGTGAAAGAAAATAGGGGCAAAAATGCATCACAATCAGCTGCGATTTTGCATGTTAGGATTAAAATGATGGGGCAATCGAAAATTTTCTTTTGATTTGAATTTACTTAGAATTAAAAAATGAAAAATTAAAATTAATTCACTCATAATTATTTTGTTAGAGGAACTTACATGATTTTTGAGTTTCTTATTATATTAATCTGTCAAGTGAAAAAAAATAATTTATAAAAATATTTTTATTTATTATTTTATTAATATTTTATTATTTTGTCAAAATAGGTAAAATAAAATATTTTCAATTTGCACAATCAATTTAGTTAACCGTCTTAGGACGAAGATGTTGTGAGGTTCAATGTATTGATCCCACAACCTAGCATGGTTCTTGAAAACTTTTTTTTTCTAATTTTTAACAAATTTTAATAAAATTGATGATGACTTTATTTTCATTAATCGTTGGGTCACAATAGGATATCCGATACAATTGTGTTCGCTTACAATTAGGTGTGGAAATAGATCATGTCGCTCGTCAGGGGCCTACAGTCCGGCAGGCTTAGGCCAATTTATTAAATAGATCAGACAAAGACTTTTTCAAAAGCCTATATGGACATCATCAATTGAAAATAAAAAAGATTGAAGAGAAAAGCAAACTTTACTTTTTATAAAACAAAAATTCAAAACTTGTTGGCTCATATAAAGAAATTCAACCATATCTTCGTCGAGACTCGAGAATTATACTAAAACAACCCAATTTCGATTTGTGCCTTTAGGACCAGCTTCAAATTCACGAAATACATGGTGTTAGAAAACAAGTTGGAGATATAACGAGACAAGGATCCAACATGATCCAGAAGAAATAAACAATTGAAAAGGGGACAGATTTTGCCGTTGTTTTGACACAAATCAGTCGTGAAAGAAAACAGGGGCAAAAATGCATCACAAACGGCTGCGATTTTGCATGTTAGGATTAAAATGATGGGGCAATCGAAAATTTTCTTTTGATTTGAATTTACTTAGAATTAAAAAAATGAAAAATTAAAATTAATTCACTCATAATTATTTTGTTAGAGGAACTTATGTGATTTTTGAGTTTCTTATTATATTAATCTGTCAAGTGAAAAAAAATAATTTATAAAAATATTTTTATTTATTATTTTATTAATATTTTATTATTTTGTCAAAATAGGTAAAATAAAATATTTTCAATTTGCACAATCAATTTAGTTAACCGTCTTAGGACGAAGATGTTGTGAGGTTCAATGTATTGATCCCACAACCTAGCATGGTTCTTGAAAACTTTTTTTTTCTAATTTTTAACAAATTTTAATAAAATTGATGATGACTTTATTTTCATTAATCGTTGGGTCACAATAGGATATCCGATACAATTGTGTTCGCTTACAATTAGGTGTGGAAATAGATCATGTCGCTCGTCAGGGGCCTACAGTCCGGCAGGCTTAGGCCAATTTATTAAATAGATCAGACAAAGACTTTTTCAAAAGCCTATATGGACATCATCAATTGAAAATAAAAAAGATTGAAGAGAAAAGCAAACTTTACTTTTTATAAAACAAAAATTCAAAACTTGTTGGCTCATATAAAGAAATTCAACCATATCTTCGTCGAGACTCGAGAATTATACTAAAACAACCCAATTTCGATTTGTGCCTTTAGGACCAGCTTCAAATTCACGAAATACATGGTGTTAGAAAACAAGATGGAGATATAACGAGACAAGGATCCAACATGATCCAGAAGAAATAAACAATTGAAAAAGGGACAGATTTTGCCGTTGTTTTGACACAAATCAGTCGTGAAAGAAAATAGGGGCAAAAATGCATCACAAACGGCTGCGATTTTGCATGTTAGGATTAAAATGATGGGGCAATCGAAAATTTTCTTTTGATTTGAATTTACTTAGAATTAAAAAAATGAAAAATTAAAATTAATTCACTCAATTTTTTTGTTAGAGGAACTTACGTGATTTTTGAGTTTCTTATTATATTAATCTGTCAAGTGAAAAAAAATAATTTATAAAAATATTTTTATTTATTATTTTATTAATATTTTATTATTTTGTCAAAATAGGTAAAATAAAATATTTTCAATTTGCACAATCAATTTAGTTAACCGTCTTAGGACGAAGATGTTGTGAGGTTCAATGTATTGATCCCACAACCTAGCATGGTTCTTGAAAACTTTTTTTTTCTAATTTTTAACAAATTTTAATAAAATTGATGATGACTTTATTTTCATTAATCGTTGGGTCACAATAGGATATCCGATACAATTGTGTTCGCTTACAATTAGGTGTGGAAATAGATCATGTCGCTCGTCAGGGGCCTACAGTCCGGCAGGCTTAGGCGAATTTATTAAATAGATTAGACAAAGACTTTTTCAAAAGCCTATATGGACATCATCAATTGAAAATAAAAAAGATTGAAGAGAAAAGCAAACTTTACTTTTTATAAAACAAAAATTCAAAACTTGTTGGCTCATATAAAGAAATTCAACCATATCTTCGTCGAGACTCGAGAATTATACTAAAACAACCCAATTTCGATTTGTGCCTTTAGGACCAGCTTCAAATTCACGAAATACATGGTGTTAGAAAACAAGATGGAGATATAACGAGACAAGGATCCAACATGATCCAGAAGAAATAAACAATTGAAAAAGGGACAGATTTTGCCGTTGTTTTGACACAAATCAGTCGTGAAAGAAAATAGGGGCAAAAATGCATCACAAACGGCTGCGATTTTGCATGTTAGGATTAAAATGATGGGGCAATCGAAAATTTTCTTTTGATTTGAATTTACTTAGAATTAGAAAAATGAAAAATTAAAATTAATTCACCGATAATTATTTTGTTAGAGGAACTTACGTGATTTTTGAGTTTCTTATTATATTAATCTCTCAAGTGAAAAAAAATAATTTATAAAAATATTTTTATTTATTATTTTATTAATATTTTATTATTTTTTCAAAATAGGTAAAATAAAATATTTTCAATTTGCACAATCAATTTAGTTAACCGTCTTAGGACGAAGATGTTGTGAGGTTCAATGTATTGATCCCACAACCTAGCATGGTTTGTTGAAAACTTTTTTTTCTAATTTTTAACAAATTTTAATAAAATTGATGATGACTTTATTTTCATTAATCGTTGGGTCACAATAGGATATCCGATACAATTGTGTTCGCTTACAATTAGGTGTGGAAATAGATCATGTCGTTCGTCAGAGGCCTACAGTCCGGCAGACTTAGGCCAATTTATTAAATAGATCAGACAAAGACTTTTTCAAAAGCCTATATAGAAAAATAGGTCAGGCCTCAGGCTATCGAAAAAGCCTTTTAAGCCCATCAGACCGACCTATTTAACTAAATATAAATGAAATACTAATATTTTATATATTGTTATTATTATAAAGATTTTTATTATATTACCTTATAACTATATACTTATTAACTTGTGTAAATATATAAGTATGTTGTCTTCCATAAAACATTTGAGCTTATAAGTCTATTCAAATGCATGCTTATGATATATTCAAGCACCTTACTATAAAATAGGCTTTTAAGCAAGCTTTCAGGCCAAGTCAGACTTTAAATAGGTCAGACTCATACCATAAAATAAAGCCTATATCAGGTTAACAGGCCAGACTCAGACCATGAATTTAAGATGCAAGCCAGGTTCAGGCCTTGGAAAGCCTAACTCGATTCGGCCTATTCTCATCTCTACTTACAATAATATTATTAATAAATTAGTGTTTTCAAGAGAAAAAAAGAAAAGAAATTAGATTTTGTATATTGTCTATGGTTGTTAGAGTTGGGTAAATGAGTCGCGGTGTTGGGAATACCTAATTCTTTTAAATGTTAATTTATATGGGTTGGTCTATAAACCTGTGGGTTAATTAGGTATGGTCCATGAATGAGCAAGCCAGCCCTCTTAACTCCCATATATATTTTTATAATAAATTTTAGTATTGAATATGTTTTTCGTCCCTGTATTTTTTGTTAACTTTTGTCTCTGTCCCCAACTTTTAAAACCTTTTTTCATATCCCTATACTTTTAAGTTTTAACATACATTAATCATAGTTCCTAACACTCATTAATTCTATTAAAAGTCAGGGATGAAGATCAAAATTAACCAAAAATACAATGACAAAAAACATTTTATCCTAATTTTTATTAAATTTTTTAATTTTCATTTTTTCAATCTTTTAAAGTATTTTTTATTTGTTTCTTTTTTGGAGTGTGGACTAATGCGGGACAAATGCAGGTTTAGGGCCTGTTTGATTTCCATTTTCATTTCTTGTTTCTATTTCCTGTTTTCGTTCTGTTTTATGTTTTTTGAAATTTTACAAAGGAAAAACTGGAAATGTTGGAAACGACGATTTTTTGTTTCCTGCATTTTCAGTTTTTCCTTTTTAAAATTCCAGAAAATAGAAAACAAAAAATGGAATCAAGAAATGAAAATGAAAACCAAGCCCTTAATATTTTATAAGCATGTTTTTTGTTAGTGTTTTTTTATAAGCATTTTTTTGTCCAATTTTTTATAAGCATGTTGTCTTCACATGCTAAATTGCTAATTCATTTTGGTCTACATACTTCCGGGCCAATGTGAACTGGGCTGACCAACATACCCGGTTGTTATTAAATTAATTATAGGTTTTGTTTTTGTCTAAGAGACCCACGATATTCAAAAGCCACATTACAATTAATTTAAGTCAAGGAAATTAAATTCTCAGTCATCTGGAAATATTGTTTAACATGATTTATTAATTAATATAATACATACAAAAATGTTGTTTCATTTTTGTAAAGTTATTTAAGAGTGTGTTTGGTAAAATTAGTTGAAAAGTTAGCTGAAAGTTGAAAAACTATTGAATGTGTTTGGTAAAACTAGCTGAAACTGGTAAAATGACATATAAGGACATCATTAATTATTAAATAATGATAAGTTAGGGTGATTGAGGGATAATTTGTAATTAAATTTCAGCTAATAATTGAAAATTGTAGTTTTTTTAAAAAAGTTACCTCAAGTACTTTTTCAAGAAAAACTAGTAGCTACCCAAAAAATTTATCTTACCAAACACAGCTAAAATGGTTTCAGCTACTAATTTCAGCTTTCAACCAGGTGAAATGACTTACCATACACATTCTAAATTTAGTAAAGCATTGTGAAGTTGTTTTTGTTAAGAAATTAGTATTTAATATAGTAAAGAATCTTAATCATGTGTTAAATTTATAATGTGGATTAAAATATTCGCTAACTCCATTCGCGTGAGACTCGAGTACATGTACGTCAATAAAGAATAGTTAAAATTAGTGTTGCATCTATTGTATTTGTCATGTTATACAATTGCTCTCTTTTGGCTATATTATGTACAGATGTGTGATGAATATTATAAAGTGCATATTAAATTTAATAGTCTAAGGTGGCTACGAACATGGTATTTGAAGTTTGAAAGATTTGGTAGCCATTATAATTATTGAGGTAGATTCCACGTGGATCACACTGCGTTTCTGTCCAGACGGTGCGCCGATTCGCATTTCAGTGGGTTAGAAGACACAGATATTCCGTTACTGATTCGGCTTGACCAGCCTAATCAACCAATACTTAGCACAAAATGTGATCTTTTTTAATTTAAAAATGGATTATATATGGGGTTAATAATTACTCCATCCGGTCCTATTTATAAGATAATTCAGACAAAAACACACATATTAATAAAAATAATTAATGCATTGGTTTTTAAAAAATTACTCTATGAGATTACAAGTTTACCCCTATTTAAAATTGAACTCTACTACCATGGTAATTATGTCACCTTAAAACCTTTAATGGTCAACAAGGGTAAAAATGAGAAAAAATAATAAATGCGTCTAGATTAGTGCACTTTGTCTTATAAATAGGACCATAGAAAAGTTTCAAACATTGTTTTATAAATAGGACCAATATAGAATACAACTAGTCAACTATACTCATAAGAGCTGGGTCATGGAAGTGAAATGTGTTCTTAAAAAAACTACTTAGAGTGACTTTTTGAAAAAAAAAAGAAATTATTTTAAAAAATAAAAAGTGTCTTTTATAATTGTAACTAAATAAAAAAAATTTACTTTATATAAAATATATAAAAAAATAAATCCCTATTTTTGCAAAACTTTAAAATTACTTTTTCTAAAAATTTATAAATGAGCCAAAACAAATAAATAAATATCTTTACAAAGGATTATATGTATTATTTTGAATCAGAGCCTCTTCAAGCCCACTACATCTTTACAAGTACTATTTTGAGGCTAGCCTCTACAGGTTCTATAAACTTCTAATTTTAAGAAAGAGATTGTGAACAAGAACTTTTAGAAGGGTTCTTGTTCTACAAGGGTACAATGATAATTGTATCTGGATACATGATATGAAAGTTTAGACTGTACAAAGTATTTCAACAGAGTTTAGACACATTAGAAACACAGAGTGATATGGCTTACAAATATTGTATATGTTCTCACAATGTGCTTCGAATAATCTTCACATATTTACAAGCTTCATCTTTTTCTCTCTCCAGAAAAGTCGTTTAGATATAGCATTTAATGCATTAAAGTCGTCGAGAGACATTCCAACTTCTAGGTACGAGTAGACAACGTTGTTCTGATAAAAAAATGTCGTTTCAACGCAAGTTCCTTTTTGGTGCTAAGCATTTGAAATGATCCAAAAGAATATCTTTTGTCTTTCTTACCTCAGGAAAGTCTTTTTCAAAGATACACAAAAGCCTTTTGACTTTGCAGAGTCTGAGACGTGAACACTTCAGAAGCTTTTGACTTTAGACGCTTGAGTCTTCACATGCCCTTCAGACTTCAGATGACCTTATCTTTCAAATGGCTTTCTTGAAAACTGTCTGAAACTTTCTGATATCCGAAACTGAAAAACATGAAGTATTCAAATGTAGTTTTTACATAATCTTCTAAGTTTGTTATTATCAAAATTGGGTATTTAGGGTCTTAAGATTATGAAATCTTGAGACTCAACAACGCGTTCAAGTGCTAAAGCTGAATTTTAGGCTATGAACCAAGGAATTTATGAACTATTATGGATGAAGATTGTGTTAGATGATATGAAGATCAAGTATGAAGGTTCAGTGAAGCTTTTATGCAATAACAAGCCAGTTATCGGTATTGCACACAATCCAGTTCAACATGGCAAAACAAAACATATTGAGATAGACTGACATTTCATTGAAGAGAAGTTGGATAGTGACATGATCACCGCAATTTATGTTCCCTCTGGATATCAGCTAGCAGATATACTCACTAAGGATTAATTGTCATGTGATTTCAGGAACTTGCCAATTGGGAATGTTTGATATCCATTCACTAGCTTCGGGGGGTTTTGTAAATATTATATATATCTCCTATTTATTCTAAATATTTTGTTTTTATTCTTTAAATAGGATACTTAACTAGGGGTGTTCCTGGGTCGGGTCGGTTTGGGACTTTTTTGGACCCGACCCGAGACAAGGAGACGAGTTGGGTCGGCTCAGGTGGGGAAAATTTATGGGTAAAACCCGACCCAACCCGACCCGAGGAGTAGGGAGTCGGGTCAGGTTGACTTGGTCGGGTTGGGCCTTTTGTTTTGGGCCAGAAAAAAACACCAAAAACAGTTTTTTGACTTGACAAAAAAAAACTTCTTGGGCCAGAAAAAAAATTCTTTGACAAAAAAAATAGCTTCTTGGGTAAAAATAAAAAGGCCAAAAACAACTTTTTTTGTATATATATTTATTTTTTGGTGAATTAAAAAAGCCCTTCGACCTAAAAAAAAAAACAGCTACTCGGGTTGGTCGGGTTGGCAAAACCCAAACCCGTTACCCGAACCATCCGTGCTCAGTTTTATTTTTCTTGGGTCGGGTCTACCCGAGAACCCGGTCAACCCGGACCCATCGGGTCGGGCCGGATTGGTCAGGTTGACCCAACCCATGATCACCCCTATATTTAACAGTGTAGATTTATTTTAATTTTATTAGGGTATATACTTTAGTCAAGATTTCTATAATTAGGAGATTACATGACTTTCCCTGGTTATTAGGAGATTATACTCGTGTGTGTAATCATGTTTTTATCATCAATCAACAATATTCAGAAAAATATTTATCTCTTTTCAAGTATAACTACTTATTTACACAAAGTAATGACACTAATAAGATTGCAATATTCCTTCATTACCGATAAATGATGATAACCACCGACGTAGATGATCCTTTGCCAATGTTTGATGCTCGGCGCCTTGTGTCGACCATGGTGTTCCACTTATCTTTGATTCGCTTCTTCAATCCCTTTTGTCGGTGTTTTCGTGCGCCTAACATCGATTTTTCTTAAAGTCCATCTCTGTCTCCCCGTGGCCAAGCCTTGTTGGAGCCTTACCAGTTTATTATTGCTGAAGATGGCCTTATGTTAATTGTTATCTCCTGGCTTTACTCTATCCTAGTCAAGCTAGTGGACAACATTTGCGTCAATGAACATGTGACGAATCTAATTGATCCCTTTTGGTTCTTGCAACTTTGGTTGATTGCGATCATTTCCAATACTTCATAGATTGCACTATTGACATTCCAATTATAGTTGACAACATTCGACTTTCCTATCTTCACCCCTAAGGAAACTATAACACATTTATTTTTCTTCGTCTGTTTTTGTAAATTATACAGTTAGAAAATTATATAATTTAGGCTTAAATATGTTTTTCGTCCCTGAAGTTTTGGTCAACCTGGGTCCTCGTCCCCAAAGTTTAATTCCTTTGTTTTATATCCCTGAAGTTTCTAAAACCCGTAACAGATGTCCCTGCCGTTAAGAAGGTCTGTTAACTTGATGACTTGGCTTACTAATCTGCCACATCACCCGTTAAAGACCTGGCCCACAAACATGACATTGAGTCTGACTCATAATATTTCATTTTATTAAAATTAATTTTTATTTAAAATTATAATAAGACCAATTTGTCCCTAATTACTAAGGGTAGAAAACAGATTGCATTGTAACCCTAATTACAGAGTTTGTGAGATTGTCCCTTTCGTATTCTCCCTTCACGGTGGTCAAATTGTCCCTTCTGGCTCGCATTGCAACGGGTAGTATGGTCCACTTGAAGTTGTCATTGGAACGTGGTTGGTGGTCTCGTGGTCCCGTTGAAGGTTATCGTCGAACAGTGGGGGCTGCAGGTATGTGTGTTTCCCTTTGTTATTATAATGGATTTGTTGTTGGTTGTTGTAAATGTAGCTGGGGTCCACGAGTTTTCCTTTCTTTTTCATATACAGTGTGGCACATGGATTGCTTTGTTTTTTTAATGCTTTCTATATATGCACTGTTGTAGGAATGGGGTTCTCGGTTGCTTTTTGCCATATGGGTAAATTTGTCTTCAAACCTAGACTTCACTATAAGGGGGGAGAGATTCATGTGTTCCATGGGTTGAACATGGACACATGGTCCTACTCTGAAGCATTAGGCTTAGCTAAGGATTTGGGTTATGTAGACAAGGTGATTATGTGGTGGAAGGAGAAAGGGGTGACTTTTAAGAAAGGGTTAAAACAATTGATGAATGATAAAGATGCACTTGAGTTGGCCACTATTGCTGAAAATAAAAAATGCAAAATGGAAATTTATTTAGAGCACAGTTTGAGTAATATGGCCAATTTCCTCCCTGTAAATGTTCCCCTTATTGCTAACAGAACAGTGGAAGAAAATGTGCAGGTGAATGAGGTGGAGGTGAATGATGTGCAGGACAATGAAGTGGGGGTGAATGATGTGGAGGTGAATGAGGTTGAAGTGAATGAGGTGCAGGTGAATGATGTGGCGGTGAATGAGGTACAGGTGAATGATGTGGAAGTGAATGAGGTGCAGGTGAATGAGTGCAATGTGAATGTTAATGAGGTGCCTGTTACTGTCCAAAATTCTGAAATAGGGAGTGCACCAATGCCTAGCCAACCTATTGATAATTTGAATGAAGAACCAAATGTTGATCCTGAAGGGGTTGATAATGACTATAGTGAGGATTCTGTAAGGGATGTGCACTTTGATGACAGTGAGAAAGAGAGGGCAATAGGTGCTGGTGATGGTTTTAGTATCCCTGAAGTGGGTCAGGCTGAGGCAGATTTGAATGAAAGGGTGAGGAATGCACAAAATCATGCTGGATATGCAGGAGAAAGAAGTGGGGTTGCTTCTGGGAATGGCAATGCTAATGTTGGTGGTTTTGCTCCACCTGATGTTGCTAATATGCATAACATGGAGGAGGAGTATGAAAGTGAGGAATTGGGTAGTGATGTTGAAAGCATTGATGGCAATGAGGAGACAAGAAATAAGTATGAAAGGTATCAGAAGGCAGACATGTGCAAGACTTTTAAGTGGAAATTGGGTATGGAGTTTGGTTTAATCAATGAGTTCAAAGATGCAATGGTTGAGCACAGTATTCTCAATGGTAAACAAGTGAAATTTGTAAAAAAGACTTAGTCCAGGCAAGGGCATTTTGTACAAGGAAGTGTCCTTTTACTGTACTGTGCAGTAAAGTGGGTGGGAGTGAAACCTTCAGAATAAAGACATTGGTGAGGAGGCATAGGTGTGGCAGGGTGTTTAATAACAAAAATGCAAGTTCTAAATGGATTGCCAAAGTAATAATTGACAAATTTAGGAGTTCATCCAGGATGTCACTTAATGAGATAATTGATGATGTCAGGAGGAATTACAGTGCAGGGGTTAGTGAGTGGAAGGCATGGAGGGCAAGAAGGTATGCTATTAACATTGTGGAAGGTGATGCCAGCCAACAATACACCTTATTATGGGACTATAGTGCAGA
The DNA here is from genome assembly GCA_026901365.1 of Sesbania bispinosa. Classification (NCBI taxonomy): domain Eukaryota; kingdom Viridiplantae; phylum Streptophyta; class Magnoliopsida; order Fabales; family Fabaceae; genus Sesbania; species Sesbania bispinosa. Next base: position 14,961 of record QLOH01000516.1, on the reverse strand, counting down.
GTTGAGGAGGGTTGGTATGGGAAATACATGCAAGATCCAGTTGGAGAGATTGTCACCAGAATTGCCTCCAAGATTTGGTAGTTTTTACATGTGCTTGGAGGGCTGCAAGAAAGGATTTTTGCATGGTTGTAGGCCTTTCATTGGTATAGATGGATGCCATCTAAAAACACAGTATGGTGGACAACTTTTGATAGCAGTGGGAAGAGATCCTAATGATCAATACTTCCCATTGGCTTTTGCAACAATTGAGATAGAAACAAAGGAGTCGTGGAGATGGTTTTTACAACTATTGCTTGAGGATATTGGTGATGTGAGGACCAACAGATGGGTTTTTATATCTGACCAGCAGAAGGTATATTATCTTAAACCTTGAATTATTTGTAATTTAATATTGTATTTTCCATTGTACTTATGTGCTTTACATCACTATGGCGGGGCTCGATACTAGTTTTTGAGGAATTGCTTGAGGGGGTTGAGCATAGGTTTTGTCTTAGACACCTATATGCCAACTTCAAGAAAAAGTTTGGAGGAGGGACAATGCTACGAGATTTGATGATGGGTGCTGCTAAGTCAACATACATTCAAGCATGTGAGGATAAGATGGATCAAATTAGACAATTAGACCAAAAAGCATGTGAGTGGATGAAGGCAATACCATCTAAATCATGGTGTAAGCATGCATTTAGTTTTTACCCTAGGTGTGATGTACTCATGAATAAATTGTCTGAATCATTTAATAGCACAATTTTATTGGCTAGGGATAAACCCATTATCACAATGTTTGAGTGGATGAGAACCTATGTAATGGGTAGGTTTGCTGCATTGAAGGAGAAGCTAGATAAATATGAGGGAGATATCATGCCTAAACCTAGGAAAAGACTTGATAGGGAAATTGAGTATAGTGGGAATTGGTTGGCTACATGGGCAGGTGAGTTAAGATTTGAGGTAAGACACACTGTGGGGAGGGATAGATTCATAGTTAATCTGGCCACAAAATCTTGTACATGTAATTTTTGGGAACTAGTGGAGATCCCTTGTAGGCATGTTGTTGCAGCTATCACCTACAAGGGAGAGGATCCAGAAACTTATGTGCATGCATATTACAAAAGGTCTGCTTATGAACTCACCTATTGTCAAGTCATTGCTCCAATAAATGGAGAACAATTATAGCCCAAAACTGGAGGTGAATTGATTTTTCCACCTGTATACAAACCTGGTCCTGGTAGGCCCAAGAAACTCAGAAGGAGGGAGCCAGATGAAGACAACAATCCAACTAAGCTGAAGAGATCTAAGACAACCACCAGATGCAGTAGGTGTCAACAACTGGGCCATAATAGCAGAAGCTGTACATAGCCACCAGTGCAGCCAAATGATAACCCTGCACAGCCAAATGATCATGAATCTGACCAAGGGAATGAAGATGGAACAACACAGGGTGTTGAGACTCAAGTTCAACAAACACAAAACAACACACAGAGACCTGCATCTGGATCACAACAAGTTAGTCATGCATTCATTAATGTCATCCTATATTGAATATGCATACTGTGATAGTGACTAAATCCTGTACAAAAAAATCAGGGTACATCTAGAAGAAGGGAACCAAATGTCAGTCGACAATCCCGACAGAGAACAAATAAGGTAAATTGATTCTGCATTACATACATGCACAAATTTTAGGGTATATCTAACAATTGCATTTACTGCTTTTATAGAGTAAGGCTAAATCAAAACAACCAGCTGCAACTAAGCACACCCAGCATACCAAGACATCAGTTAGTACACTCCCACAGATCTCAACAAAGATGGTCCAATTATTTTGACATGTGTACTAATGTAGCTGTTTTGACAGGCTAAAGACAAAGGAAAGCAACCAATGTGTTCCCAACAGTCACAGAATTCCCAGGCAACTACAAGGGTGACAACATCTGCATTGGCCTCTCAAAATCAAATGAAACCAGTGCTAAGACTGCTAAAGCATCTACAAGTAAAGCCAATAATAACAAGGTATAAAATCAATGAGTTCAAAATCTGCTGAAACATCAATGTTAAATGTAGCTCTTATCTAACCAGATCACTTACATTATATGCAGAGGAAATCTGATAACCAACAACCAAAGCCTCCTGCACAATCTAAAAAACCAGTGAGCACAGGAGGAAGTACATCAAAAAGAGTAATTCCAACCATAATGCATTTATTCCTAAACATGGTCAACTTGTGAAACTATTACTTAAATAGTTTATTGTTAAATATTAAAGGGAAGAAAGAAATCTAACCAAACAGGGCCAACAATCCCAGAATTTGTAAGGAACATGACAGTTGGGCAATAAGTCAGAGAAATGAGTAGAGTTTAGGTAAGATTTGTTCAACAGATTCAAACATTTTACCTTAGTTAAGTTCAAGCTAATTTTCTGTTATTTCAGGAACAACATAAAAATAATCTGCAAGCAGCTGAGTCAGGCCAAGGACCATCTCCCTCAACTCAACTCCCACCAACAACAGCACAAATTCCAGCAACATCAACCCAAGTACTAACTGTGCAACCACCTCAACCAACTCAAGGTGAATCACTTGAAGATCCAAATACTGATGGAAAAGATGCTAGAACAGATGCATTGAATGAAGCTAGAGGAAGTGGTTCAAGCAATGAAGCAAACAAGGACAAAGAAGGCAGTGCATCCTGAAGACAGTATCTTTTGAGCACATGGTCTCAGTTTTTAATGTATAGGAAAAAGTAGTCCAACCATGTGACCTTTTTTTGGGAGATTGTGTAGTGACATTGTTTATTTTCTATCTGATAGGTGGTGTTTTGTCTTTTTATGAACATGCTATGGTACTTTGCTTTTAAGAATAACATTTACTGTTTTTTATTCTCACTATTGAGAGTAACACTTACTTTTCAGCACAAATTCCATGTAATGCTCACTGTTGTTGAGTTCAGACACATGCCTCATATGTTTATTAGTGCCTATATGGCACATTATTATCAATGGAAATGACATGGATTGCTTACCTTTCATTAAACAAATATGTCTCTATGACACATTTTTTTTTCAATGTTTAACAGTGCCTATATGACACATTATTATCAATGGAAATGGCTTCATATGCTCACCTTTCATTAAACAAATATGTCTCATTCCAAACTTGCTTAATATTCAAATTGGGTCACAAAAATAACATCATACTTTAATCATTTTCCAGCAAATTTGATTAATAACAAAATAGATTTCATTGATAACAAAAGACAACAAATACATTACTGTTGTGGGGACAGGGAACAACATTAAGCAAATTGCTCTACCTAACATAATATATTGTTCTCATGTTTTTCTCCCTAACTCCACTAAAACTCACTCATCAAACCCTGCAATTACAATTCAGTGCACAAAACATACACACTAGAAAAGTGACAACCCAAGACAATACAACAAAAAACAACTTCATCCTCCCACCTGTCCTTTCTGCAGCAAGTTTCAACCTTAGCTTTGAAATCTTCATTTTCATCTCTTACACTAAATTATCAGTACGCATAGCAGTTCCTTCAGGGAGTTCTTCATCAGCCCACTGGAAATAATTACAGCTCATTTGGGTCTACCAAAAACACAACACACATTAACAAATCAAACCCGTATATATGAGCACAATCGGAAGAATGGAATGAAACTTACATCCCACAATCGACACCTCCAAAAGTGTCTTCCAGGATTCTTTGCGCTGTTTGAGGTGAGCAAAATCAAGTTCTCTTCACAACGACATCTCCTCACACGCGAAATCGAAGAAGAAGACGATGTGCATCTTCCACTGTTCTTCTGAGAGTATGAACCGCCTCCTTTCATCACACACTTAAAACGCGACCACTGGCAGAGAAGATAGGTCTTGGTCTTCTTATCACAGATGGGGGATGAATCGCGATTTGGGTATGAAGAAGAAGAAGTTGCCTACCAGAAAACCCTAATAAACTTGCAATTGGGTCTTATTATAATTTTAAATAAAAATTAATTTTAATAAAATGAAATATTATGAGTCAGACTCCATGTCATGTTTGTGGGCTAGGTCTTTAACAGGTGATGTGGCAGATTAGTAAGCCAAGTCAGCAAGTTAATAGACCTTCTTAACGGTAGGGACATCTGATACGTGTTTTAGAAACTTCAGGGATATAAAACAAAGGAATTAAACTTCGGGGATGAGGACCCAGGTTGACCGAAACTTCAGGGACGAAAAACATATTTAAGCTTATAATTTATTATTAATATTATAGAAATATATATATCTATATTCTAAATGAATATAATTCACTTTGGAATGATAGAAATCGCATATCCATGACTTATAATAATTTTTTTAAGAAAGAGTTGGCGAATTACAGAAACTGACATTGATAAATAGATGATTAAAGCCGTAATTAGAAGATAATTAAGGAAAAATTAAAAATAATAGAGGAAAAAAATTATGTTGGAAATATTATTTTTATATAATTTTTCTCGAATTTATTTAATTAGTTTTTCTGAAATGGCGAAAATGACCCTACCAAATAATAAAAGACTACACAGTGTAGATTAATGTGTAAATTTATGAAAAAATCGTGGAAATATATAAATATAGTGGAAATAATGTTAGGAATGTTATTTTAGGTGATAGAAATTTATTTCATAATTTTTAGAATTTTTTTAAGTAGCGTGACAGAAATGTTGCTACTGAAGCTGTGAAATGACAACGCTACCCTTTTTTCCTTCGGCTATAAGGCACAAAACTTTCTTTTAGAATTTATTTATAAACCAACTGAATCAATCCCAATGTAATAATGAGTAACTAAATGTAATTATTAATAGATTTTACTAATTTATTTAAAGAAAATTTGTGAATAGTTGGATTTGTTGATTTGACCACCAGTTAGATCTACACCGTTCATAGGCTTACTTGGCATCAAAACAGGGATATCTCCTAACTTGTTTAAGCCATTGAGTAGTGTGAATAGCAAAAAGGTGGGGGTGCTAAAAGCAATTCCTACTCTATTTGGAGGCTTGCTTTGTTGTGGGTAAACCACGCCTCTCTTCTTAGGGGTTGCTTTTAGCACCTCCCTTTTGCTATTTGCACCCCTACCCCCAATCTCTTTCCTAAAATACTCCTACCCCTACCCCTTCCCCACCTGCCCCCTACCACCCTCCCCGTCCCCAGCAGCAGCCACTCCTCCCCACACCCCACACCCCACTCTCCCTTCTTCTTCCCTTTCCCCTTCCCCTTCCCACTTCTCTTCCAACCCCCTCGCACTCCCCTTCCCATCCCCAACACCCCCACCCCTTTCCCCATTCCCCTTCCCATCCCCATCCCCATCCCCAACACCCTCACCCCCACCCCTCTTCCCTTCCCGTCCCCCTCCCCCTTTTCTGTTATTTTTTTTAAGTTTTTGGAAATTCCGTCTCTAAATTCGTCCCTTTTCAATTTTTTAAGGGGTGCGAATAGTAAAAGGGGTGCTAAAAGCAACACCCATCTTCTACAAGTACTTGGTTTTTTTTTTTCGGTACTAGGCTCTTGGGGTTGAAGGTCCTTTCTTACCTTTTTAGCAGGGTGTGGTCCTTACTCTATTGGGCTTCATTGGTCATTTCCACCAACGTTATTTTCTGACTTAAAACACTTCTTCCTAACTCTGGGTCGTACCTGTCTAGGCCTTCCCAGCTATATGGTAAACTTAGGCCATGTTTATCCCAACACACCATTTTTTTACTATTTACAGATCTTAAATGGGTCCCACCAATACACATCAGCAAGTTCTTATTAAACATTTCTCCTCTAACCCAACATCTTACTTTTTTACCATTCTCAAATCTTAAATGGGTCCCACCAATACATATCACCCATTTTTTATTTACAAATATTTTAATTAATAATCAATAAATATTAAAATGATTTTTTTTTTTAAAAAAATGTTTTTCCGTCGGTTTTAAAACCGCCGGTAAATTCATTTTATGAAAAAAAAAAGATTACCCGGGGTTGGAACCTCCGGAAAAGCTAAATAAAAAAATTACCGAGAGTTTAAACCCCCGAAAAAGACAACAAAAAAAATTAAAGCATCGGTGCTCAATACTCGTGAAGCACCCCTCACTGTCAAAGCTCTAACGCGAATTGCTGGTACAACAGTAGTGCTTATTGAGCAAAATGCTTAATAAGCAGTGCATTTAAAGATGGCCTTAGGGTCATTGCAATTTGCAACTGATGGTTCCATTATTGTTTTAGAGGAAAAACAAGGATATGAATAAATTTTGATAAAAGATTAATGGTCCATTGATTTTATATTTTGATAAAAACATGAATATATTTTGAAAAGTTATTTTTTGTCATATATTTTTTTTGTCATATAATTTTTTTTTTAAAATAAATGAATTCTACACTCATAATTAAGGGTTATATAGTTTTTAGTCCCCGAAAATATCACATTTTTAAAATTAGTCGCTCTCTAAATATTTTTCATCTTAAATCCCTGAAAAATATAAAAATTACACATTTTTAGTTCCTAAAAGCAATTTAGAAAATGACAAAATGCATTATCTTTGCTAAACATAGGAACTAAAAAAAGTCTAAAGGGACTAAATTTAAAAATCATCTTATTGTCAGAGATTAAAAACATGTTTAACTCCATAATTAATTGCACTCAACCAAAATTCTAGGCATTTTTATTTAACTTCAAAATTATTTACACTTAACCAAAATTTCAACCAAACTACAAATTGAGTGTCTATTTATGGTTTGTTAACTGACAATGAGGCACAAGATCAGGTTTTTAAATGGAGTAAACTAGCACTTTCGTCCTTGACTTTTACAACGTCTTGCAATTTCGTCCGACTTTTCCAAAATAGCACTTTAGTCCCTGCAACATGCACTTTAGTCCTTAATTTTATTAAAAAAACATGCAATTTAGTCCTAGACTTTATTAAAAAAACATGCGCTTTAGTCTTAAAGTGCATGTTTTTTAATAAAGTCAAGGACTAAAGTGCTATTTTGGAAAAGTCAGGGACGAAAGTGCAAGACACTGTAAAAGTCGAGGACAAAAGTGCTAGTTTACTCTTTTGAAAAGATTTGGTTTCTTTTCATTTTCTCTGCATGGCACTATGGCAGAATTATTTTATGAGACATACAAAGACAAATGATTTCTATGTAATGGTCAGTTATTGTATATTCTCTCTCATGACACGGTACTATCGTTTAATAATCCAAATCTCAACCAGGACTAACGATATTGCTCACACAATCACATGTCAAAAGATGTTTCCAATGGAAACCACGTAAATCTTGAACCACAGTAGGCCTCCATATCTATAACTAGAGAATTCATATTCATACAACATTGCAACATATAACCAAGAAAGATGGAGAGAAAAGAGAAAAATATGAGATGTGATGAAAATATATAGAAAAAAAATATATGTTCTATAAATTGTTGTATGAATTTATTATCTCTAACTAATAAAGACCAATGTACATGTACATGTAATGGTAAAAGACCTAGGGCATGTTTGCTATTATGTTCGGCAAATTGATAACTTGATTTACACAAATCCCCATGCTAATTTGATGACTGAGATTTTTTTCGATTATTTCAGAATCGATTATTGCTATGCAGAATGCAATAACAAACAAACAAACACTTACCCTTTGTTTGGTTAAAATTAAGAAATAGGAAAGAGGGAAATACAAAAGAGAGATAGGGAAGAGAGAAATAGTAGAGAAATTAAATAGAATTTGAGGTTGTTTGGTATTAGAGAAATAAGAGAGATAGAAGATAAATTAATTTTAATAATTGTTTGATTGTGAATAAATAAAGGAGATAGAAATTTGTAAATAATAAAAAAATAAAAAAAAAATAGTATTTGCATGAAAGTTTTCTTTGTCCGGTCTATTTTCATGGGTAAAATTGAGAATTCATTACTCCACCCTTTTCTCTCCTCGCTTTCTCCACCTCAAGACAGGAGAGACAAAAATCCATGGGTCCCACACAATTTTTTTCAATCTCCTCTCTCTCCATCGTGGAATCAAACCCGGTTGAAGTGTAGTATCACCCTTGTTTCTCTATGCACACACTCCCTCTTTTCAAACTCTCTACAACCAAATACAGCATTAGGTTTCGTTTAGCTTAATTTATTTTTAACTTATAAGTTACTTTAAAGTAAAGGTTAAAAATAAGAGCTTTAAAATATAAGTAAAAGTTATTTGATTGTTTTAATTTTTTTTTACTTAAAAATTACTTTTAAAGTAAAAGTTGTTTGATAAAATACTTTTATGAATAATTATTTGAATAATTATTTATAAAAGATATTTTATTTTATTTAGAATTAACATAAAGAGTATCTAATTATAAAATTTTAAATATTTATAATTAATAAATTATTTTAAAAATCTATCAATAAAAAGAATATATATTTTCGAGTTTTTTATTATATAAATAATATTTCAGAAATATATATATATATATAAACTTTTATTTTAATTAAAATTATCATTAAATGGTAAGCAATTATGATATTAGTGACCAGTGAAATTTTTAAAAAATAAATAATAAATTCTTTAAATAAAATTTAATAGTATCATAAATTTTATTAACAAAATATATATATTTATATTTTAAGATTGTATGCCATATCAAATAAATAAAATTAATTAAAATAACTATTATGAAAATAATTTTTTTAATTAAAATAATTCATTCACAATATTCTATGAAAATAAATTTTATTATTGAAATCTAACCAACCAATTAACATGTGAAGGAAAGGGAGGGAAGGGAATGGTTTATTGGAAGTTCTTCCCCCTTTGTATTTGTGAGTTTGAGTATTTTACAAAGTCTTTCCCTCTCCTCCTCCCCTTCCTTCTCCCTTCAATCCTTCCCTTTCCCTCCTCTCTAAACTCACAAACACACCCTAAGCAAATAGGGAAGAGGGGTTCCATGTTTTCTCCCCTCTTTATCTGGAAATCTCCTCCTGCTATTTTGCTTCCTCTCTTTTTTTTCCCAAGTGTTTTAAAGAAAAAACAGCGGAAAGTGGCTTGCAGATTGTAGAAGGTGTTTTGGATAATTGATGTAAAATTCAAGTGTTGAAGGTGGTACCAGCTATCCTAATCCCATGCGCATGTTCTCTACAGACTGGAGGATCATAAAATGTAAAAAAACTTTATTAGAATTCTCAAGACAGAAGAAGGCTAAAATTCATTTTATCTGCTAACCCCTCAAACAATGAAGATTCACAGGTCTTTGTTAATGCAATAGATGGCAAGAAACCCTTTGGAAGAGGCAGAGGTGGATATGGTGGTCGAGGTAGCTTCAAGATTTGTAGTTATTGTGGGAAGAATGGTCACACTGTTGAAGTGTGTTACAAGAAGCATGGACACCTAGCAGGTTTTCGTGGGAAGAATTTTAACACAACATCTGCCAACAACATGATTGGAGAGAATTCTGAACATGAAGAAATTCTTGAAAAGAATGAAGACAATTCACATCATCAATTTTCATTGACAGGAGAGCAATATAAAGCAGTCATGGCTTTGATTTAATCTTCAGGTGGCACTAGCTCTGCATCCAGTCAAGTAGCAGCAATCACAACCTCAAACACTACCACTAATAACCAACATCTTTCCCATCCAGGTAATACCCTTGCCTTTGCCATAAATAAGACAGCAACAATCACATGGATTCTTGATTCTAGAGCAACAGATCACATTTGCTCTGACCAGAATTTGTTTACAACCATTGAACCCCTCACAAATAAATCCATTTTAGTGAAATTACCTAATGGTAATAATGCCTTTGCTACACATGTTGGTACAATAAAAATTGCTCAAAATCTACATCTTACACAAGTCCTGTACCTGCCTAATTTTTCAATTAATCTCATTTCTGTGTCCAAGCTCATTTCCTCCCTTAACTGTACCTTGATTTTCTTACCCAATTTTTTGCCTTATACAAGACTTGAACAATTTGAGGATGATTGGTTCAGCTGAGATGGTAGATGGATTGTATCATATTCTTGTTCCAAAGGATTTCACAACTGTCAAAAACCACCAAATTAGCAATGTAACAACAGCATTACATTCTTTTCCCAGTTCAACTTTATGGCATTATAGATTAGGGCACATTTCTACTTCTAGAATGGATATTTTGATTGGCTTGTATCCATCTTTACTTGGTTGAAATAAAAGACATGTGTGTGACATTTGTCACTTTGCAAAACAAAGAAAACTTCCTTTTTCTGTTAGTACTCACAATGCCAGCAGGCCTTTTGATTTAATCCACATGGATATTTGGGGTCCCTATAGAGTAAGTACTATACATAAACATAGATATTTTCTCACTATTTTGGATGACTACAGTAGATACATATGGATAATTTTCTTAAAAAGTAAATATGAGACTCAACAACATGTTAAAAATTTTGTTCACATGATTGAAAACCAATTTAATGTTACCGTAAAAGCTATAAGGTCAGACAATGGTCCAGAGTTTTTGCTCAATTCCTTTTATCAAGAAAAAGGTATAATACATCAAAGATCTTGTGTGGAAACTCCCCAACAGAATGGGAGAGTAGAGAGAAGACATCAACATATTCTGAATATAGCCAGAACCCTACTATTTCAAGCTCATCTACCTAAATGTTTTTGGGGACAGGCAGCAGCACATGTTGTACACTTGATAAATAGAATTCCCACACCTCTATTAAGTTCTAAGTCTCCTTATGAGATGCTATATGGTCACAAACCAGAACTATCCTATCTTAGAGTCTTTGGCTGTTTGTGTTACATCTCTACTCTTACATCTAAAAGATCAAAATTTGATCTTAGAAGTCACAAATGTGTCTTTTTGGGTTATAAGTCAGGAACCAAGGGATATCTTGTATTTGATCTTCATACAAGCCAATTGGTTGTATCCAGAAATGTTCAATTTGAAGAGTTTATTTTCCCTTGGTCCAATAATGCCACATGCAATACTGATGAGTCAACCCCCTCTTACATTCCAGATCCTGTTTTCACCAATCATTTGCCATTCACTCCATATACCTCACCTCAAACAGAAGGTACTAATTCATTTCCTATACCACTACCTAATTCACCTCAAACAGAAGTACCTCAAACAGAAGCAGCAGGGCCAACACCTGCATCACTACCTATCTGCCCAAATTTATACACTTTACCTCAAATTTCTACAAACAGAAAATCTACCAGAATAACAAGGCCTCCTTCCTACCTACAAGATTATCTATGCAATTCAAATACTTCATCTCAGGTGAATCAATCAGGTAAATCTTACCCTCTCTCTTCTTATATTTCCTTTGACCATTTATCACCCTCACATGCTGCATACAACCTAGCCCTTGATCAAGAGAAGGAACCTACATCTTATGCAGAAGCTAGCAAACTTGACTATTGGAGAGAAGCCATGAATGCAGAAATCAAAGCTCTTGAAATCAATGGAACTTGGTCTCTTGTGGATTTACCCCCAGGTGTCATTCCCATAGGCAGTAAGTGGGTGTATAAAATAAAGAGAAAGGCTGATGGCTCCATTGAGAGATATAAAGCAAGGTTAGTTGCTAAGGGGTATACTCAGATTGAAGGTCTGGACTACCTAGATACCTTTTCTCCTGTTGCCAAGATTACCACAATTAGAGTTGTTCTTGCTCTAGCTGCCCAACATAATTGGCATTTACATCAACTTGATGTGAATAATGCCTTTTTACATTGAGACCTCAAGGAAGACATTTACATGTGCATTCCTCAAGAGGTGTCTGTTAACTCATCCACCAAGGCTTGCAAGCTTATCAAGTCACTCTATGGCCTCAAGCAAGCAAGTCGACAATGGTATGATAAACTCTCACATTTTCTCATTAGCAGATAAAATTCTCCTCTCTTGCTGCACAACTAATGAAAAAGCTTTATCTATGTCTGGAAAGGGATCCATCATGAGTATTTGTGTTCTTACTGCCTCAAATTCTTCATTCAGCCCACTTAAAAATTTCATTATGCAATCCTCTTGTCTATACTCCTTTCCTTCTCTAGTGGATACACAAACACATTTAACCGAACATGCACAATCATGAAAGGGTCTAAAATTTTCCAATTCATCCCATAAAGATGTGAGTTCAGTCAAGTATTGGGTTACTGTACTTCCACCTTGCTTTAACATCATCAATTCTTGTTGTAGATTAAAGATTCTTACCCTGTCAACTTGTGAAAATCTTTTCTTTAACAGGTTCCATGCTACAGCAGCACTTTCAAGATACTCAATGCTTTTGGCAATTGTAGGTTCTACCGAATTAAAAATCCAAGCAAAAACAAGATTGTTACACCTTTCCCAGGCATCAAAACTAGGATCAAAATCAGATGGCATTGGAAGGCTTCCATTAACAAATTTCAATTTATTTTTGGAGATAAGGATCCTTTTTATTGCTCGTGCCCAACTATGGTAATTTTTCTCTGTAAGTAATGAAGAAACAAGAGGAGCGGAAGCATTTTCACCTGGATGAATGTAGTATATGCTGAGGGGATCGAGTGCAGGGTTCTGAATAAAAGGAGTGCCTCCACCATTGTTGACACCACTATTGCTTGAACTTCCTCTATTAACCATGACTGCAGAAATTCACGGGGCTCTTGAAATTCAAGAGCTCTTGATACCATATTAGAATTCTCAAGACAGAAGAAGGCTAAAATTCATTTTGTGTTATTGATGATTGAAAGGAAAAACCAGTCTTATATACTAGTACAAGAGCGGGAAAAAGAAAACAGAATATAACAGAATTACAGTTTTCTGTTTTACAAATAAAGCTTGTATTCTGTTTTACAAATAAAGCTTGTATTTTGTGCGATGTGGGACTATCAAGCTTATGCTGCTTCTATGCGATGTGGGACCTGTGCTGCTCCCTGCTGCTTCTGTTTCTCTTCCAATAAACTTGATAAAAGAAATAAAGAAAGAAAGGTTAAATTATATCAATAGTGAAAATCGAAGGCGGTGTTTTTTAAAATAAGCACTGCATTTTTTAAAATAAGCACTGCATTCTGCATAAGCTATAAAAACCAACTTTTTAAAAAGCTATTTTTTCTTATATAAAAAAATCTCCATTTTATTTTTTAGAGCTTTTGAAAAATTTTATTTGGCCTACATTTTCTTTTTAGAGAGAAAAAATAAAGCCCAAAATAAGTCATCCAGCGTGTTTCCACTTTCCATCAAAATCACCAATCTGAACTAATGCTACAAAGACTAATATACATGTGCCAGCAAATTGGTCCCCCCAAAAAAATGTAATGGCAAAAGATTCCGGGTGTGTTTGGTCTCGGACCAACGCAACGCTACTAAGAAGAATAATATACCGGAATCCATATAACAAACTATCACTCAAATAACATAAAACCCGGCCCAACAGCCCAATGGGCTGCCTTTTGGCTTTTCAATGTTACGCCTTTCATGACCCAAAAAAAAAAAAGCTATCACTCCAGAGCCATATAGTGTGGTGTAGGACAGGAAGTTTCTCGGCTTAAAAAATTTCCAAATCTATATATTATGCTGAACAGGGTCAGGACCATCTTCCTTAAGTTCCTAAGTACATCATTTGGGACCAATTCATTGTCTTCCGTTTATCTCCTATAGAGGAACGTTTCAGTTTGTAGAATGATGTGAACTATTTTGATCTCCTATAGTCCTATTTAGCCATGATGCTATTACGCATCTAAATATCAACCAATAAGGACTGTGTGTGAGGAATGCATCATATTCAAAATTAAGAACATATTTAGTTTAGCGTTGAAATGTGGTAAATTCAAGTTTCCAACGTTAGAAATAGTTACGTTGTGAAATCCAAACTTGAGTTTGACAAGTTTCAATGCTAAACCAAACACACTAAATATGCAAGATGGAACTTACTAAAGAGCTAAACTAGGAAGAAAAAAATGCAAACAAAACAATCCATTCCATGACTCATGATAACAAGTAACATCATAAGTTTGCTTTGCCCAAATTCAGAAAAATACAAGAGTTTAACTCAACCTAGAGATTTTTTATCTTGGCCTGGACATAGCTTTACAGACGAGAATAAGAAGCAATGGCATTTACAAACTGCAATCTACAGCAACTACAGTAAGTGCCTCTATAAGGTAGCACTATTTCTCAAGAACTTCGCTCACATCATACCATGGAAAGTCGCTATATCCAACAGTACTGCTTTAATTTGCTCAGGGAGGACATCCTGGCCTTCTTTGCATTGCTGGTAAGAAACATGAAAGACAAGAAATCAAATACGAAACTTATGACGGCAATGCCAAGCCAATAATCAATGTGCTCAAAATTTAAACATGACAAGTAATTCTCTATATGTTTTTTTGGTTTGAACCACAGGTATCCTCCATAGGAGGGAATCTGTTCGAGTCGGGAACGTCCACATTATAGTGAGGCTAGCTCTCCCAACAGGGATTTTTTCCATCCACAAGACTCGAATCTAAGACCTTGCTTAAGGGGAATCAGGTATGTACCACTTGAACCAACGCCCGTTGGTATTCTCTAGATGTTTTAGTACTAGAAGTACTTATTGAATTCATGTATAATAGTTTTGAGAAGCGGAAATGGGTTCCCAAGTTATATCTCTGTATATCTCTTAATCAATCATTTTGTTGCCTACCAAAATACTTGTCTTTCATTTCATTCTAACCGAGTAACACACACACAAGATTCATCTCTAACATCAAATTTACCTACGAAAATTTTTTTCTCTATAAAATTCCCATTAAATGCATCTGAACTGGAAGATTGTCAGTATAATCTTGTAAGCCTAAACAACATACATAATTCATTATTATATTTTGTTACATGACCAGATGCATGAATCAGGTATCAATAATGGAAGAACAATTTTTGGTACAATTTGCTATTGCCCAACTGAAAATTAATGACAAGCATAATAATAAAAAGCAAGGAAAATAGATGAAGGAAATGT